>JAXQQM020086573.1:0-315218 GCA_034641835.2 Pinus albicaulis | reverse complement strand
CCTCTTTACCTTTGAGGGCCGTTACTGGGGCTATTACTTGCGATGTAATAGTCCAAGTGAAATAAACAACAATATATAGCAAATATAAACATGAAACTACAACAAATAGAGAGAAATCATACATAGAATAAAAATGGAGAATATTTAGCCATTTTATTATATAATCAAATTGAATAAGTAAAAAGTGATGAGAATGAAGAATCCTTGGCTTCGTACAAGGCAAGCTAGAGATACTCGTAAATACTCGGAATGGTCGCTCTAACCATGACTTCAAGTATTTCCAAACGTCGTCGCTACTACTAACTACTACCGCACGGAATAAGTGCCGACTTTGCTGTTCACATAAAAATATGGGACTTTGGGAATGGGCTCCTCACTCAATACCCAGAAAAGCCCAGAAAGGGTTTCTAGAATGGATGACCCCGGAAAATCACCTCCCTAGAGAAATCATGTTGTCCCAATGGAATATGCTGGCCCTGAAGATGTCTCTACAAATGGTGGCTCCTCCTTTGACAAAATGATGGAATAGCTAAGGGTTGATCCCTCCTCACTATTCCGGGCTAAATCCCCCTGATAAATCTCAGCTCCCGACACTACCTCCAAGAACTGCACGGTCTCTCCTCAAGATTGCGCTGCCCAAGCAAGTGCGTAATCCCTGTTGTAGATGCTATAGCTCCAACCTGAAAATCCAATGATAGAACTCCTCACCCAAGCAGGGACTCGAAGTCCCCCGGGGCTAAGGTTGGGATCTTCACTCGGAGACACCCGGTGTGCTAAACAACACTTGCAGACTTTGCTCAACAGCAAAAGCATGCTCAACATCAATAGACAAAACAAAGATGCATAATAGAATGAGCAAATGAAGGGCCTCTATCCCTCTTTATGCTTGGAGTGCCTTTCTCTCCCCTAGGCCCCACCAAAACTGCACTGTCCCACTTGGCCACATTGTCCACCCACCTCAGCACTGCCTAGGACCCACGCTGCCACTATTCCCACAAAGTCACTTCGACCCCTTGGGCCCTAAGTAGATGATTTGTCACCCCTAGGGACAAACTCTAGAGCTGCCATGTGACTCGCGTTCTAGGACATCTTAATATAGCAAGGAGCCCTTTTAGTTTGGGTTGTCAGTCCAAGAACTCGCTTACTATCTCTTGTTCTAAACAAGGAAATTAGATTTTGAATGGGACCATTCTCTCTCAGAAGCTGATACAAAGATTAGAGTAATGTAAAAACATCATGTAAAACTTAACAAGGAAACTAAAATTTGAATGGGACCAATCTCTTTCAGAAGCTGACACAAGGATAAGAATAATGTAAGAACATTATGTAAAACTTCAGCATGAAAGTATCAGACAGTTAAGAGACCGCTTAGTGTAAAGAGGGCCGATTCAACTAATATATCACAGAAGTCAGATATCAAGAGGTGAGTGCAGTGAGGAATCATAAGAAGATATTAGCAGACATAAGGGCGCACCAATTTACGAATCCTTAAGTCACTAATATAGCAGAAAATATGGAAGTAGTGAACATGGAACAACATATCATGACTAGGCCTATTTAAAGTGCTTGACTAATTCCAGGAAGGGCACCATTTAAGATGAATCCTTACTGCAAACTAGTGAGCCACTCGCATTCTAGAACATGATACAAGAAGACAAATTGCATGAAAAGAGGTAATGTATTAACACGTAAGAAAAGTTACATACTGTGAGATATCAAAGACCAGAATCCTCAATACAGTTATAACCCCTCCTCGCTGAGACCCTACGGGCTCTGAAACTTCATACAGAAAAATTACAAGATGAATACAGTAGTCTTCTCGCTGCACAGTTTGCTGACAGAAATCTGGAACCTATACAATGTCTTATTTTTGAGTATTTATAGAGAAGACAGAAACTTCCCGAGGAGGAGGAAAACGAGGCACAATTAATGACTCAGTTTGAATCCCAATGGCGAAAAACATTCGCGCCTTTTCTGATGAATGACTGGCTATAAATGATGGTACTGAACAACCTGTTCATGAAATAAATGCTGGGAGATAAAATCTCCTTATATACAAGATGGGAGTAATAAAATATATACAATTTGTTGCCCGCGGCTGAAAGAAAATCTGCTGCCGTAAGAGATTTGGAACAATCTGCATTTCAGTACTGTACTCTCGGCCTTCGGCTATGGATTTGAATCCTGGATCTTTAATGCGGGGCGGACGCATCTGGAGAGTTCTGAGAGTCCATATCTATGTCTTCTTTAATGGCGGTCATCTCTCCCACCTACCCTCGGCTCCTTCCTTTAATTTCGCCAGTATGATATGTCCTTTGCTATGCTCCAGATCTTTTCAACGGAGGCGGAAAGTTAAAGCGCCAACAAAGCCAAATTAAAACCTGCAAAACCCGCAAATCGTTAGAGAGAAATGACTTGGTGAAATGGAGTGTGGATACAACAGCGGCCATGGAATCAGTAATACAGATTAGGCGAGACATTGGGAAAATGCAGGGTGACAGGAAACACATAAACATAATGAAGAAATGGAGGGTGACAAGGCAGAAAACAATGGAGCGACAATGAATGAATGGGCTAAGGGTTCATAAACCGTGACACGTCATCGGAACATATGGACGGTGGAGGAAGAACGCAGCGTACACTTGTGAAATATGATGACACGACCACAGGAGGTGGGACCCGAAATGACAATCGGAATCGGAAAGCGGAGTGGGTAGAGCGGGAGTGGCACATCTTTTACGTTCCGATTACGATTGAAAGCAGGGCTGCGATCAACCCAGGACCGTTCGATCTTGAAACAAGATCAACGGCTGTGCTTGCATCAGAGGGAAATAAAGTAGTGGAGCCATGAAAACCGCTGATCGATTGTGCGCGGACCCTCCATAGAAGTTGATTGCCGCACCGTCGATTTGAGCTAGATCAGATGGCCAGTATTGCGTCCGATCATTAAAGCAATAGGCCCCTTCTTGCTTTGAATTGTGGTTCTTTGACCCGGGTCATATGGAGGCCGAAGCGGGAGGGAGCCAAAATCTTAAAGGATCGGCCCGATTGTTTAATTTTGAGTTTTGAACTACTGCAATGCAGGTTTTCGGGCGGAGATAGTAATGTCAAGCAGGGTCATGGGGTTTTAGGCCACGGCAGGGGTGAATATGTACAACATCGGCTCCATCTGGGGATGGCATGTTCGTCCTCGGACATGTCGAGAACATGCAGACCATCAATTATTTCATCTTATTTTGAATTCCCCTGCACTTTTACTTCAAGCGATTATCAGCGTTCTTTTCTTTTATAAAAGTAAAAATAGAAACTAAAACAAACTATATACAGTATATACAACCAGGCATTCCTAGCCTGGATCAGAATTGAAAATAAGGCTTGAGGAACTGGCCATTCACGGGCGCATCCAATAAATCACCCTGTAGATTTTCTAAAGTAAAGGTGTTGTTTCTCCCCAGCTCCACTATTTTGAATGGCCCGAACCATAATGGATCAAATTTAGCATGTTTGCCCTTTTCTGCTCTGCGAACATCCCATCTAAGAACCAGGTCTCCAACTTGAAAATTTCTATCCTTCGCGTGCTGATCGAAGACATTCTTCATTTTTTCTTGGTATTCTATCAGTCTCTGATCTACCTGGTTCCTTGTTTCCTCCAATTCTACCAGCTGATTAATTCTTCGGATCATGTTATCTGGTTCTTCCTGATTCTCTTGCATGAAACATGCCACTGGCAATGCTAATTGCAAAGGAAACACTGCAGCCCGCCCATACACCAGCTCATAAGGTGACTTTCCGGTGGCTCTTTTGCTGGTTACCCTATTTGCCCATAGGGCAAACTTTAATTTAGAATCCCAGTTCTTCTGATTTTCAGTTATTGTCTTCTTTAGGGCTCTCACCAGGGTTTTATTGGATGACTCTGCTAGACCGTTTCCCTGTGGATAATATGCTGTAGAATGAGTGAGGATGATGTTGTATTTTTGGCAGAATTTTACGAACCTAGCGGACTTGAAGGCCTGTGCATTGTCGGTTACAATTCTTGCAGGACAACCAAACCTAGATATGATATTATCTTCTATAAAATTCATTATTACAGCATCTGTAGCATTTCTGGTAGGTATGGCTTCCACCCATTTCGTAAAATAGTCTGTGGCTGTCAATATCCATGTATGTTGGCCACTTGATGGGGGATGTATCTCTCCTATAAAATCTAATCCCCATTTCTGAAATGGTTCATTTACATGAATAGGGATCAAGGGCAATGCCGCTAATTTCTGTTTTTCCGCAAACCTTTGGCATTTGTCACACGATCTGACCCAAGCAAAAGTATCTGAATGCAATTTCGGCCAGTAAAAACCAGCCTTCAAGATTTTATGGGTTGTTTCCCTCCAGCTGTAATGTCCTCCACATATCCCCTCATGAAATTCTGTCATTACATTTTGCACTTCGTTTTCGGTGAGGCATAAAAGTAATATGCCTAGGGGGTCTCTCCAATAGAGCTGTCCATTGGCAATTGCGTATTTCTGAGATTTCATCCTTACAGCTCTGTATTTCACCTTGTCACATCCTGGAGGACAGCTAAGTGTTAACAGATATTCAACTATTTGCTTATACCAAGGACTAGTCAGATATTTCACATGTATCTTTTGTGTAGCCGTCTCTAGTCCATGTTGCTCTTCTTCTTTTTCTGATTCTTCATTTGCTATCACACACAGATTAATTCCCAAAGCTTGATGATTTGATTCAGATAACATCTTGGAAAGTCCCTGTCCTTTGATCAGTTTGGTAGGCCTTATATCCAGATCATACTCCTGAATTTTTGCAATCCATCTTCCCCTCCTTCCTTCGCTGTCTCCCTGAACCAGAATGTCTTTGACCGCGGCTGTAGGGACATAGGCTGTGACGTGAGATTGCAAAATATAGACTCTAAAAGCTTTAAGAGACTTTACCAGGGCATATGCCTGCTTCTCCAGTATATTATATTTCAATTCAGCATCATAAAGCACTTGACTGAAGAAAGCTATGGGTTGTTCATATCCGTCTTCATTTTTCTGCAATAACACTCCAGCAATTGTATGGGGTGAGGCAAATGAGAAAATCATAAATGGCTTTTTTTAGTTTGGTCCTGCTAACACAGGAGCTTCAGCAAATGCCCATTTTATCCTTATGAATGCATCTCTAGACTCCTGGGACCATTTTACTTCATTTTCCTTTTTCAACATATTGGTAATGTGCCTAACTATCTCCGCGTAGTTAGGGATAAATCTTCTCAAAAAATTTATTCGCCCCAAAAACACCTGTACTTCTTTCTTATTTCTTGGCAAAGGAATGATGTTTATCACTTCAACTCTCTTAGGATCAATTTTTACACCATCCTTAGTCACGATATGTCCTAAGAGTTTTCCTTCGTCTAATGCAAACAAAGATTTTTGGGGATTAAGAGAAAGGCCATACCTTCTGCATTTTTCGAAAGTTCTTCTCAAATGCACAATATGCTCATCATCATTCTTAGAGAACACTGTGATATCATCAAGATACACCACCAAGAACTTGTCCTGTTCTCCGACAAAGGCTATGTCCATTGCCCTCTGAAAAGTAGCCCCTGCATTGATTAATCCGAATGGCATCCTTGCATACATAAAGGTTCCCCATGGCGTAGTGAATGCAGTTTTCTTCTGGTCTTCTGGGAACACGGCTACCTGATTGTAACCCGAAAATCCATCCATCATTGACATTCTGGATGCTCCCACTACTTTCTGCAGGATGTGGTCCATTTTAGGCAGTGGATAATTATCTTTGAGAGATGCTCTGTTCAAATTCCTGAAGTCTACACACAGCCTTATTTCTCCATTCTTCTTTCAGACAGGAACAAGATTCGCTATCCATTCTGAGTATCTTAATGGTACAATTATCTTGGCTTTCAACAACTTCTTGATTTCTTTTTCAATAGAAGGAAGAAGCAAAGGATTTATTTTCCTGAGCTTCTGTTTGTATGGCTTTGCGTCCTCCCTCAACGGAATCTTATGCTGTATAATATTTACATCAAAAGTTTTTAGGTCCTCATAGGACCAAGCAAAAACATCTTTGTAAGATTGAAACAACTTCAAATACTTTTCTTTGTATTCTTCTGGGACTTTTTTGGACAATTTAACAATTTTGGGATCAGTGGAAGTACCCAGATTCAAATCTCCTACTTGATCATCTTCTACTACTTTATTTGGCTGCACGGGTACATCATCTTTATTGAATAACCTCTCTAGAGGTACCAACCCTCTAGGTATGACATTACCTTTCAGCTGCAGCACTTTATTTCCTGCTATTCTTTCTTCCCATTTGTTCTCAGCAACATTTTCAACTTCTTCCTCTTCATTATCATCAATCTCCATATTGGAGAATTCTCCCACTGTCTCCATAAATCTTTTCATCTGTTCATCATCTTCGAATACCTGCCAATGCTTTATATTGTCTGGAATGGATGGTCTGTAACGTACCTCCACCTCATATCTTAGGAGTGGGTTCTGTGGAGGACGGAAAGTACTGGCAGCTACCGCAAGAGAATCTGCTATTCTGTTTTGCTCCCGGGGCATGAACTGTATGTTAAATGCTGAAAAGAAGTTTTCTATCATGTCCCATACTTCATTTCTATATGCTCTGAGCCGAGGATGCTTAGTTTGACATTCATTTTTAATCTGCCTTACGACCAGCTCAGAGTCTCCAAACACTTTTAGACACTGGATGCCCATGTTTCTAGCTGTCTGTAACCCCAGTAATAATGCCTCATACTCAGCTACATTGTTTGTAGCCTCATATTCCAATTTAAAAGACAGTGGCACCCACTTTCCTGCAGGGGAAATCAACAACACCCCTGCTCCATTGCCTTCCCTTGAATTAGCTCCATCAAAATGCAAAATCCATATTCCTGATTCCTGCTCTTCTTTAGGCTGCTCGGCCTGAACTTGACCAAAAAGGGTCTCATGTGCGTAATCCTGATTTTCTTCCAACATTAAACATGAAAAGTCCCCTTCTTTGTTATAAATTGGGGAATTATCTGAGCAGTCAGCCCTGGTTACCGTCTTGACAAATCTGGTCTCCCTGTATAACCTCCTTTCTTGACCTCCGAAGACTGGGACAGTAGCATATGTTAGATCCAATTTGATTGACCCCCCAATCTTGGTACCCCAGGACCTTGACAACAGCATGCCATAGCGGGCTGGGATATCAGCAACCACGATGTCCATGACCACACTTTTTGCTGGGATTTGAGCCAAATTAACCACCAAATCTTTAATCATTCCCAGGCATTTTACTCTTTTAGAATCAAACGAATATAAATCTTTATATGGTCTCGTAATTTGCAGCCCTAGTTGCTCCATGACAGAAAGAGGCATGAGATTATGGGAGGCCCCAAAATCTAACATACAATTATGTAACAGCAGGTCATGAATGACTAGAGACACATAAAAAGGGGGAGTAGAAGGATCTATCTCCTCGACATGTGGGCCAAAGACTACCATGGGTCTTTCTTCTTGAAGATTTAAACTATCAGGTGCAATCGGTGGTTCAGGAGGAAGAATGAAAGAGGTAACTTGAGACTGATATGCAGGTTGTTTTAACAACTCAGTCAGAGGGACAGGAATCTTAATCTTCTCAAGTTCTTTTTGCAAATTGAAAGCAGATGTGGATTTTTCTATCGCAGCCTCTTTGGACTCCTTACTTTCAACTGAAGATTTGACTTCTTTTGACACTGGCTCAGCATTAGGAGGACCGACTAATTTAGAAGAGGAGGGAATCAGATCATTAGACTGCAAGGGGGTGTTCAGGAGACTCTTACCTTTTTCTATACACCTCTTTGCTGCTGATTCCTTCTGAGCAGATGTTTCCTCTCGAGGCTGCTCTCCTTCTTGCTCCTGAGTTCGGGTCCTCTTCCTTGAGGATCTAAGATCGTATTTGACGTTGAATTGTGCTTCCATGAAATCAGCAAATTGCTTGCAGTAATGGTCAATCTCTGCTTCTTCGTCTTCTTCTTGCAGGGGGCACTCCATATCATCGTTATTTGAAAAGGCCAGATTTGAATCTTCTAGTTTATAAGCTGCATCTCTAGCGGAGTCATCTGCTGGTCCTTCCAGGTACAAGGGATGAGGTACCTGGTCTTGCTGTTCTCTTGGAATTATCTGTAACGGGGGCTTTCTGTACTGAGGATTATATCCTCTGTTTGGAGCATTATAATAGTTCCTGGGAGCTGCATTCTTAGCTTCCAGCTCTAGCTTAACCATTTTCTTTATCATCTTGCTTATCTCATCCATTTTGTCAGAGTCTTTGTCTTGATTGGAGGTAGAAACCTCTTCTTTACCTCTCCTTCTAGTATCTTGCTCAACTTTTCCCTTTGACTTACCAGTGGCGGCAAAATTTGCCTCCAATTCTAGAGCATCTTTTTGAGCATCATCCAAGGTGACAGGCATTCTTTCCCGCAGCGAGAAACCAAAATCGGAATCGAAAGCTGCTATGAAAACAACTTTGGCTGCAGCTTCATGTGGCTTCATTTCAGGAGGTAGGCTCAGGTATAACTTGTTAAATCTCTTGATGAACTCTGATACCCCTTCATTCTGTTTCTTCTTCATGGTATTAAATTCAGTAAGGCACATTCCATAATCTTTCTTTTCCCCCCACTTCCTGAGAAAAGCATTTTCCATTTGGTCCCAGGTGGTCACGGAATTATTCCCCAATGTCTTAAACCACTTTCTGGCCTCCCCTTCCAAGGATTGTATGAATAATCTCAGAACCACATCCAAATGTTCAACATTCAAGTTCTCTGCGAAAGAGCAGAAGGTCTCGAGATGTTTCTGAGCATCAATATCATTCTCACCATTAAACCTCGGTAGGATCTTCAGGTAATCTTGAGGCATATCATGCAGTACTGGGGGTAGGGCCAGAGGAGCATATTTATTTAACAGAAAAGCAGGAACATTGGCCATTGGGGGAGGCGGGGGTTGCACAAAAATTTGAGATACAGATGAAGGGAGAGGAGTAGGAGGAAGTGAAGTATGAATAGAAATGGGAATATGTTGCATAGAAGCCTGAGGTGTAGATGGGAATAACTCACGGTTAACAACAGCTACTTCTGTGACTTCTTTAATTTCTTCAGCCTCAAAAGCAGGATGAGATTCTCCTTCGACCCAGGTATCTCCCCTACGTGGAGTTTCTGAGCAAAACTCGGGTCTTTCTGTTCTAACTTCTTGAGAAGAAGAGGGCGGATGATCTTCAACGTAATATTCAGAATTTTTGGAACAAACTGACTTCTTCTCTTTCCAACCTCTTTTATGAATAATCTTCTCCGGGTCAGATACGGGTGTTTTCGGCTGTGAGGTATCCGACCTCAAATGGGGCTTCCGGGAAGCCAGGACTTCCGGGAAGCCAGGACTTCCAATAAAATTTATCAAGTAAAGACCAGTGGAGTCGCCAAGGTGAGAAATCTGCAACTCTTCACCTCTCTGTGCTCACCTGATTAGAGAGTGAAAATGAAATGTCGAACCCAGGGAAACCGATATTCTTGAATTCGTCCCCGGCAACGGCGCCAAAAAGATGTTGTGGATGATTTTGTCACCCCCCTAGAGACAGCATAAAGTTGCCATAGACCAGTGCCTAGGACATCTTAATATAGCAAGGAGCCCTTTATAATTGGGTTGTCAGTCCAAGAACTCACTTACTATCTCTTGTTAAAAACAAGGAAATTAGATTTTGAATGGGACCATTCTCTCTCAGAAGCTGATGCAAAGACTAGAGTAATGTAAAAACATCATGTAAAACTTCAGTATGAAAGCATCAGACAGTTAAGAGACCGCTTACTGTAAAGAGGGTCGATTCAAATAATATATCACAGAAATCAAATATCAGGAAGTGGGTGCAGTGAGGAAACATAAGAAGATATTAGCAGGCATAAGGGCGCACCAATTTACGAATCCTTAAGTCACTAATATAGCAGAAAATATGGAAGTAGTGAACATGGAACAACATATCATGACTAGGCCTATTTAAAGTGCTTGACTAATTCCAGAAAGGGCACCACTTAAGATGAATCCTTACTGCAAACTAGTGAGCCACTCGCATTCTAGAACATGATACAAGAAGATAAATGCATGAAATGAGAATATTGTATTAACACATGAGAGAAATTACATACTGTGAGATATCAAAGACCAGAATCCTCAATACAGTTATAACCCCTCCTCACTGAGACCCTACGGGCTCTGAAACTTCATACAGAAATATTACAAGATGAATACAGTAGTCTTCTCGCTGCACAGTTTGCTGACAGAAATCTGGAACCTCTACAATGTCTTATTTTTGAGTATTTATAGAGAAGACAAAAACTTCCCGAGGAGGAGGAAAACGAGGCACAATTAATGACTCAGTTTGAAACCCAATGGCGGAAAACATTCGCACCTTCTCTTATGAATGACTGGCTATAAATGATGGTACTGAACAGCCTGTTCAAGAAATAAATGCTGGGAGGTAAAATCTCCTTATATACAAGATGGGAGTAATAAAATATATACAATTTGTTGCCCGCGGCTGAAAGAAAATCTGCTGCCGTAAGAGATTTGGAACAATCTGCGTTTCAGTACTGTACTCTCGGCCTTCGGCTATGGATTTGAATCTTGGATCTTTAATGCGGGGCGGACGCATCTGGAGAGTTCTGAGAGTCCATATCTATGTCTTCTTTAATGGTGGTCATCTCTCCCACCTACCCTCGGCCCCTTCCTTTAATTTCGCTAGTATGATATGTCCTTTGTTATGCTCTAGATCTTTTCAACGGAGGCGGAAATTTAAGGCGCCAACAAAGCCAAATTAAAACCTGCAAAACCCGCAAATCATTAGAGAAAAATGACTCGGTGATATGAAGTGTGGATACAACAGCGGCTATGGAATCGGTAATACAGATTAGGCGAGACATTGAGAGGATGCAGGGTGACAGGAAACACATAAACATAATGAAGAAATGGAGGGTGACAAGGCAGAAAACAATGGAGCGACAATGAATGAACGGGCTAAGGGTTCATAAACCGTGACACGTCATCGGAACATATGGACGATGGAGGAAGAACGCAACGTACACTTGTGAAATATGATGACACGACCACAGGAGGTGGAACCTGAAATGACAATCGGAATCGGAAAGCGGAGTGGGTAGAGCGGGAGTGGCACATCTTTTACGTTCCGATTACGATTGAAAGCAGGGCTGCGATCAACCCAGGACCGTTCGATCTTGAAACAAGATCAACGGCTGTGCTTGCATCGGAGGGAAATAAAGTAGTGGAGCCACGAAAACCGCCGATCGATTTGCGCGCGGATCCTCCATAGAAGTTGATTGCCGCACCGTCGATTTGAGTTAGATCAGATGGCCAGTATTGCGTCCGATCGCCAGAACAATAGGCCCCTTCTTACTTTGAATTGTGGTTCTCTGACCCGGGTCATATGGAGGCCGAAACAGGAGGGAGCCAAAATCTTAAAGGATCGGCCCGATTGTTTAAATTTGGGTTTTGAACTACTGCGATGCAGGTTTTCGGGCGGAGATAGTAACGTCAAGCAGGGTCATGGGGTTTTAGGCTACGGCAGGGGTGAATATGTACAATGTTACAGGTGAATATGTACAACAGGTAAGAAATGTTGAGATATCTAACCAGTATTTTAAGCGAGGAGGAAGAATGAATGAATTTCATGAAGAGCTCCGCAATCCAATTGGTTTCCTTGGCCTTGTCCTGCTCATTTTCCTTTAACATTCGAGATAGGAGATTGCGAAGAGCTCGAAGGGGAGTGTGTCCTTTGTGGGTCTCCTCTTCCTCCATGGCAACTACTTTCCTTCGAATGTGGTCAGGGATGTTGTGGTCTAAGAGAGTGGCGATGGAGGCATCATCCAGAGAGTTTGGGGGCTGCCTGCACCCTCTGCCTCAGCCAAGGTGACATCCCATACCTCTGTCATTGCTCATGATTGAGATACAAAGGTCGAGCGTCAACAAATTGAGGTTAGAAGGAGTGGTGTGGAGCGCAGAGGAATGAAACCAAGAGAGAAATAACCGGGAGGCTAGGCTGCTGCAAAATATAATGTCGGAGTAGACAAGAGAAGCTGTGCATTCCAAGGTGGGGGAATGAATGACGAAGTGTGATTGGGTGCTTGCCATATGTTGAGGGAAATGCACCATATGTTGGATGCCGTCAGGAGATAGGGTGATATTTCTTTGGTCACCCAGATTCGGGGGATATAGTGGTGTTGCTCATGGTGACTGTGAGGATTTTAATTTAATAATATTATAATTCATTTATTTCTTCATTTTCTTTTTATGTGTTTTTTTTACGTGAGGTTTTATTCACTGGTTCATTGTGCAAGTTATTGATATAAAATGATTATTAAGTGATATTGCATGCAATAATGATTTAAATACTTGAATTATTGGTATTTAAGGATTATTTAAATCATATTAGAGTTTCTTTGTTGCAAAATGGAACTCTAATGATATGTGCTATCGAGGGTTTATTTTCACAGTAAACTTGGATATCATTAAAAACCAGTGATTTTAATTATTCATTTTTTTCTTTTTATTTTAATATTTTTCTTCATTATTTACTACACTGTCATATGTGAATGATTGAGAATGCTTAAACTTGATCAGGTTCTCAAATATTTCACACAAAAATTTGATTTAATGTTTTCTCAAATATTTAGTATTAGAAACAAATAATTCAAATTTTCTAATTGTTTATGTAGGGTAAACAAATAGTGATACTTGATGCATTATTATTTTAACCTCATATTTCAATTAGATACATTTAAGCTAGTTTACTTTAATTTCTTTCTTTTTCCTTTTATTTCAAATACTAACCCTAATTTTGTGTGTGAGTTATGATGTATTAATTTAAAACCTTATATTTATCATAAATAATATTTTAATTCGAAAAGTTTCATGTATTATATTCCTACCACCTATCTTTCCCAAAAATGCTTATTTTATTTATAAAACACTCATTATCATTAATTTGGCCTGATCATTTTGCTTTAAAAAACATTTATTTAATTAATATTACTACCAGAGAATACCCCCTGCAATGAAAGGGAGGCCAACCCTTGTCAACTAAAGCAGGAGGATCCTTGAAATCCTCAGTGAATGTATTCTTGGGTTGTTGACAGTTACTAGGACAATTCAAGAACCAACATTCTTTTGGCGCCATTGTTGGGGAATGAAGTTCTAGGTTTCATTTCCTCTGGTAACTAAGATAGCGATTAAATATGTGACCCATGGATGGAAAAGGTTACATATGTATGTGCCTTATAATGTTTAAAGTAAATATTTCTTGTTTATTTGTTCACTTTGCATCTCCCTGGCTTATTTTTCATTTTCATTTTAATGGATTCTTCTAGGGTTTTGTCACATTTTTCTCCTTTGATTTTTTATGATATTATAGGTTCTCCACATGAGTTACTAGACATAGAAATATGGTGTTAACATTGGAAAATCATACGGGAAAAAGACATTTAAAATTTTAAGCAGAAGGTATAGATAAAGGTTTCCAGAGAAGGAATACATTAGGAAGAGCCAAAAAATTTAATTCTTCCTAAGGTCAAAGGACAAATTTGTGTACATCGCACATGCAATAAAGGCTTTTTGTACATATTGTGGCTTTTTATTCGATAGTCGCGCATAATGTGGCTATCCCTTCGATAGCAGCGCACAGCGTGGCTATCCCTTCGATAGTCGCACATTCCTGGTGATGACTGAATGTTACCATCCGGGACCACTTGGCACACTTGGTTAAAAATATTCTCACTCAATCCTACCAAATATAGTCATCTTTGAGCAACCTTGAGGCTTTAATGCAACACAAAAAGGAATCCTACCTCCACTCTTGTGTCACCATCGTTCTTGGGCCAAGAGAAGGAGGGAGAATTTGAAAATAGTCTATAAAATCCAACCTTTGGAAGAATAATAGGAGACACATTGCAGGCCGGGCCAAATTGCCTCTATAAAACTAACTGCGTAGTCTAGCAACAAAGGGATTGGAAGGACTCAGATTTTGGCCACTCAACATCTTAGTCCAAGAGAGAGGATTTCACCACATGTTTGCCGATCTACCATCCTTTGAGAGAGAAGAGAAGCTTGCTGAAAACTTGATGGGAAGAGACCTCCTTGTCTTGGATATTTGAGCTCCATAACTCAAAGGATCCACTACAAAAGATTTAGCATTCTATCTTCTATCACCACCAACGCCTAACAAAGAGATAACCTCTCCATTTTGATTTATTAGTGTGTTTTCTCTATCGAGCGTGTATCTTGTGCATATTGTTTTGCTTTTGTTTTACTATTTATGTAGTATGCTTTGTATCCTCTCTAACTTAGCTTATTTCATGTTGAACTTGTTCCACTAATGTTTAACAAACCATTTTGGCCTGTGCCTCTTATGTAGGTAAAAAAATTTCCTACTAAGAAAAGTGTATTTGGTACGCACTTACACCAAATAATCTACCACAAGAATGGCGACTCCACTGGATTCTTTATTTTTGAGCTAATGGTTGTTGATGCAGGTCCTTCTTCCTGCTTAGTTTGCTGCAAATCACCCCTACTTCCTCTCAACATCTCTAATCACACTTAGTAAAAAGTTTTGCACAACAGAGGAGGAAGTTTTCTTCATTCTGCCTGACCGCGCGCATAGCGCTCTGACAGATGCGCGCTCCGTGCCCGTGGGACAATAACCCGCACGGTAGGGCAACAAGCTAATTTTTGCTTGATTTTTTTCATTTTTTCAGTTGTAAAGTGTTCGGAAACCCATAAAATTTTTTCCATCACTGTTTTCTTGTATTTCACGACTGATTAAGACACTTACTTGCTAGAATTTAGCTTAACAACTAAGTAGTTTTAATTTTAGTTTTTTATTTTTACAGATCATACATAGTTTAAGTAGGAAAAGTAAGTGGCCTTGAATCCACATATGTTGTTCGAAAAAATGATTTTATGATAAAAGATACAAAACACATAGCATAATTAGCATAAAAGTAAGTGGCCCATATATCCACATATCTTTAGCTAATTCAAGTTTTTTCAATTTTTGCATTAGATAGTTCAATTTTGCATTAGGAATTGGGATTAGGAACAAACTGTCAAAAACGGTTTAGCAAGTAATATTTTCCACCCTTGCACCTCACGATGAGCTTGGGTATGCACATGAACACTTTCCTAAGACAATTTCATCTCCCTATAGTCTAACTAGGAAAGGTGTAAGCAACCCATAATCCGCACATCAATTGTTTTTTGCAAGGAAAAATCACACATAGGGTAATTAGAAAATGATTCTAAAGGATCAACGTATATCAAAATCTCATAACACTTGTGATTGTACACTCCAAAGCACACACAAAGCATCGGTAAGCATTGTACCAAAAGGTACTCAATGTGTTAGGACCTTTATCCTCTTCTTATAGTTGCTTCACCAAAGCACACCCTAAGGAAAATTGAGACTCTATAAATATAATCATTAACCGAACTCAGTAAATTCTCCCCATATGGACCACATAAGAAATTAGAGTTTAGGTTAGGACCATCTAGGGCAGGAATCTAATAAGCCACCATGGTCATAATACATTTTTGAAACATAGATTTTGACTTCTTAGGGAGCTTAAAATCTGTCTATCCGCCCACAGAATGAATACCAGAGCGTTTCCAAAGACCCGTTTCAGAAGGGGTTAAGCTTAGGTCCAGTGCATGCGGTACTTTTTGGGGCTACCTAACCCATCTAGTGCTTGGTACTGGTAGCTGATTACCAAGAATCTCAAGACACAAATTCTCACAGGGGGTGACGATACTTTAGTGGCAAAAACTAGGGCGTCCTTCCTTATAGGTGACGGTGCAGGCAATACTTGATCCTCATACCATTACCTTGGTCGATTTGTGGACTACTGGAAGACATCACTAGTTATTTCAGGACGTTAGCCTAATACCCATCAGGATATATATTCACAAGGCCTAGTTACGTTGAGAGTGTAGGGATGAGTAGGTATATATAGGCTTTTGAGTTTCATACACAAAACAAACAAAACCACATTTTTTTCTTAATTGATCACATAGCTTTAATTTAAAGGAAAAAATACCTCTTATTTTTTTTCTTTGTTGTATGCATGTGATCATATTTTCTTTGGTAGAAATCTTCCTCCCTCCAACAAATGAAAAATATCACCAAGATCAAGCTAGTCGACACCATAACGGACCCAACGGGACCCCATCGATCTAGGTGTTTCTTGGACCTCCCCCCATTAGATGGAGGAGTGCTAGGTCTCCTTCCATTTAGGCATCAAAGATGACATGCTGCTACCATTATCGGTTCATCCTTTATCAGGGTATCTGTGATTGGAAATCCCCAAGGGTCACCCAACAACACACCAGTGGAAACCCCAGTGGGGTCACCACACTCAACCCCTCCTACAACCCCTAGAGGGTAGAGGAGCACTACCTCATCGAGGAATTAAAAAAAATTCATCAGAGCACGCCATAGGGTAGTATTCCTCATGCACATCCATTAAGCCATCACATTCATATACCTATTTTTCCACAGTATACAATGGATGTCAATACACAGTTACCCTTCTTCGCATCACTTAACCTTCCAGATCTAACGAAGTTAACTAATGACCCCATTTCTCATGGCCTTAATTGGCCTCCCATGCCCACGAAGCTCCCTTCGGATATACCAAAATTCGAAGGGAAGCAAGCGGAGGACCCAAGAAATCATATCATGACTTTCCACTTATGTTGTTTGTCCAATAGTATCATTGATGATACCATTAGACTAAGACTTTTTGAACCCACCCTAACAGGGCTTGCAGTGAAATGGTATGTTGAGCAACCTTCTACTTCTCATGGAACCTTTAGCACCCTCGCTACCACATTCCTCAACTATTTTCATTCTCCCATTATCATCTTCCTTCCTTAAATTCCTTACTAGATGAGTCTCCATGGGTTTGCTTCGCTCTATGTGAAACTTATTCAGTATCTCGTTGGAATACTTTCCCTGAGAGACAAATAATTCCCCATATCCTTTCCAAATTTCCAAACCGAGGAAATACTGCATGAGCCCCATGTATTTCATATCGAATTATCTTACCAAATCCTCTTTGCAAGATTTTATCAGCTTCTCATCACCTGTTATAATTAAATCATCGACATATAATACTATAATCAATAATTTACCTTCAACAAAAGTATGGTAAAGGTTAGCACCTGCTTCAATTTTGGTGAAGCCCAACCTGGTGAAATAACTCTTGATCTTGGTGCACCAAGGACAAGGTGCTTGTTTCAATCCATACAACGCTCGCTTGAGTCTTCACACATGCAACTCTTTGTCGAAGGTCTCAAATCCTGCTGGTTTATCTATCTACACCTCTTCCTCAATCACTATGTTGGGAAAAGTTGTATTCACATCCATCTAATGTATCTTCCATCCCATTTGCATTGAAAATGGTAGAATTGATTTGATTGAAGAGTACCTTGATAATGGAGCAAAGGTCTCCTTGTAATAAATTCCATCCACCTGAGAGAACCCCTTGGCCACAAATATGGAATTGTGTTTCTCAACACTCCCATTTGATGCTTGCTTCACCTTGTAGATCCACCTGGAACCTACAATTGACTTTTCCTCTGGCCTTGGGACAACTTCCCAAGCACTCTTCCTGATAATGGAATCATATTCCTCTACCATGGAATCAAACCATACTGTTTGCTGCACTGCTTTCACAAATGAGGATGGCTCAGTATCCACACTATTGCTCATTAGATCCATATAGAAAATGTACTGATATGGTGAGCTCCTCTTCCTGCGCTGTGATGTGGGTAATCACACATTCTCTATAGGATCATGGATCAATCTGTTAGCCTCTATGGTGCGCTTCCTTCCATATTTGGATGCCTCTGCATGAGTGGGTACTTCCACTCTCTACTCCTCTGCTTGTGGTTGGTCCACAACATCCCGAGGCTATTCCTTTGGAGCTAAAAACTTCTTATCAACATGTAACTAAATCTCCCTCTCAAGGGA
Organism: Pinus albicaulis; assembly: GCA_034641835.2. NCBI lineage: Eukaryota > Viridiplantae > Streptophyta > Pinopsida > Pinales > Pinaceae > Pinus > Pinus albicaulis. The sequence goes on along the minus strand of JAXQQM020086573.1, from coordinate 297,155 downwards.
ATATCTCATGGCCTTCTCTTCATCAAACTTCACATCTCTACGAACAACTGTCATCCTGTGAGATGTTAGGTACACCTGATAGTTGTGAGGTGTATCAGTGTACCCCACAAATATTCCCAACTCAGTTGTTGGTTCTAGATTTTTCCTTGCATCTTGGAAACATGACAATAAACTGATGAACCAACAATCCTGAAGTGTGCTACATCTGGTTTCTTACCTAAAAAATATTCTTTTGGTGTACTCGTCCTAAGAGTATGATGAGGAATCCTGTTATGCACATATACCGATGCATCACATGCTTCAACCCACAAGTGCAATGGTAGGATCTGATCATGCAACCTCGCTTATGCAACTCCCACAATACTTATGTTATTCCTTTCAAAAAATCCATTTTGTTGTGGGTTATGGGGTGATATTAAATCCCATAAAATGTGTTTTAATGCACAAAATTTATTGAAATCATTTGACACATATTCTCCACTATTGTCACTCCCGAGAGCCTTCACTTTCCTCCCCGTGTTTTTCCCAACAAGTGCTTTAAATTCACAAAATTTTGATAATGTATGGTCTTTCTACTGCATGAAGAATATCCAACACTTACATGAGAAATCATGTACAAATATCACATAATACTTGTGCTTGTCCATAGAGGCTGTCGAGAACTTTCCACAGACATCTGAGTGAAATATTTCAAGGATCGCTTGTGCTCGACTGTCATTATCATGAAAGGTGGCTTTGGTGTACATCCCCAATGTAACCCTTTTCATGTATAACACTACTCTAGTGCACCCTTGGGAAGTCTTGTAGAAATCTGTTGCATGATCTTCAAAGCTCCATGGTGCAAATTTCTAAGTCACCTATGCCATAATTCACTGATGTCTTAGCTCTGCACCTTCTCTTCTTTCATGCTCAAAGAAAAACAATCTTTCTTCACCCAAACTCCAATCCGATTCACTTTTCCCATGGCTATGTGACAAAGGAAAACCTTTCCTTTGCTGAATATCACATCGTAGCCACGGTCTTTCAACATAGTAACTTAAACTAAATTCTTCTTCAGACCGGGAACATACTTGACATCTTTCAATGTTAGAGGAGAACCGCACTCCCTCTAAAAATTAATAGTTCCAATTTTGGTTATGATATACCTTATATTATCTCCCATATTGATGTGCATCTAAAGGTCTTTCTCCTCCAAATCGCTAAAAAATTCTTTGTTTCCCGTCATATGGAACGAGGCTCCACTATCCAGATACCACACATTACCCATCACCAATGTCACCATGCATGCAATGAGGGTGAAATGCAACTTGAATTGTGGAGCAAGAGCTTCACCTGTTGCTCCTCCCGAGGGCTTCTTGCTGAACTTCTTGCGGGGACACTTCGTGGCATAATGTCCTAGCTCATTAGAGTGAAAACATTTAAACTTCGACAAGTCCTTCTTCTTGCATGCCTAACTAAAATTTACTTTGGATTTGAATTTCTTCCCTTTTCCTTTCTTTTCCATTCCAACCAAGGCACAATTCTCCTCATCATCATGCTTGGACAAGGATCCATATTTGGTGTTTTGCCTTATCTCTTCTTGAACCAAGTCGTTCCACAAACACTCCCACTCCGATAGATTCTCCCTCCCATTTACCAAATCCTGGTAGCTGTGCCAACTATTGGTAAGGCCTATAAGTGCTAGGATGACTAGATTATCTTTAAAAACTGTAACACCAACACTCCCAAGCTCATCCTAACATTGGGTGAACTTGATCAAGTACTGTGGTATTGGGTCATCCTTTTCCATTTTGATTTTCCAAAGCTTGTCCTTCAATTTCAGCTTCCTTTGGTCACTATTGTTCTGGAACAATTTTGTCAAGGCCTTTCACATTACATATGGAGTCTCCTTCCCATGGAGGTTCAAGAAAATATGATCTCTAACTCCATCCAGTAAGATCCTTCTTGCCTTGGCTACATTATTCTTCCATTATGCTAGAGCCTATGCATCCACAACAGTTGGTTTCAGAAAATTTCTATCAATGTATTCCTTCAACTCGTTATCTTCCATGACTGCTTCCATCTGGTTCTTCCAAGCAATGTAATTCAAGCTACCCTCAAGGGCATACTCAAGCCTCATACCATAGAACACCATCCTGATCCTGCTGCTAGCTCTAGAGAACAGACATGCAAAACTCGTTTCTCGTACAATGATAACTTCATATTCTTCTCTTCTATAGTGATTTTAGCTCTGATACCATGTAGAATTTCCTTGTAGATTGAAATTTCTAATTGTAATTTACTAAAAAAATAGACTTGAATCTACTCTACTCATCAAGGTAAACAATTTAAACTATCGCAAAATCACGAAACATAAAAGAGAAAGAATTCTATCAACACATTGCACAATGATTTCCTGGGGAAATACAGAGCTAATAACCATGCTATATGTATACTTCATTAGTCAAAAAATGTGAGAAGATTAAAATTATTTTCTCAATCCCAAGCAACCTTTGCACTATCTCTATCTGTCTCATTACTTCCTAGACAAGCCTTGGCCAATACTTAACCAATTTTATACTTTCCCAAGTCCCTATTTCATTGCACTGTTTCCTTGGGAATTAACCCCTATTAATTAGGGAAATTCCTCATCCACAAATATGCAATACATCATAGGCCTTCCTTTGACCGTATGCACCACCTGTACAATTTGGATGATTATACAACTGATAGTACACTTCCATTGAACTCCAATCTAAATAGGGTAATTCATAGATCACACAAGCATGAGTTATCTATGGTTGATTTATCAGTTAACTAGTTGATCATAGATTACAAACCCCACTAATTTACCTCCCAGTAGTTCCTCCAATAGTTGGAACTAGTTAAACGAAATTTAACTTAGATTTACTAAATTAATTAATTACAACTCAAATAAACTCAACTTGGGCTCCTACAAAGTAGGAGTCACTCTACATGACTCAAGTTAGGCCCTCAAATCGAATTAGTTAAACCAACGAAGTCAAACTAACTTAGTTAACTCGTACAAGTTGTCATGAAATGTGGAATTACAAATTTCTTCTAATTTAATTGAAGGGAAAATTAAATTAGAATCTTTATTGGTTCTATTTTCAACAGAGTGTTACAATAAAATTGGGCTTGGAGTATGCCCCAAAACTGCTTTTTCTTGGCTAAGAGATCGTCTTCCTCAGAAGTAAGGGAACATGCTAATGGCCCAAGACCCAAAGGCATCATGTAGGAGTGAAAACCTACCCTCTTACAGACCACCAATGGGTAATTATAGGTGGCATGGTTTTAATTGAATAATAATGTTGAGTCAAATAATAAAAACTAGTGATGGTTGTCCCCACTGTTATTTTGATAACTGAGTTATGATGTATCTTCCCATTGTGTAAAAAGAGATGAAAAAACATAATCTTACATAAGTAAAAAAAAAAGCCTATAATAAATTCCTAGCCCTAAACATGGAATCTCTCCATGCTCTGTATATAAATTTGGACATGAATTCTCAGTGAATTTGTTCAAAATTAGATTTTTGAGTCAATTTGGACGTGATTTGAAATAAAAATTACACTAGTGAATTTGAATCATCTACATACCGAGATATAGAATTGCACATGATTGGACATATTGGATGTATCCCGTAATTTCCTCTTTAGTAAGCTACTAAAGCCCCCATTCCAAAGCTTAGTTTATTAAGGGAGTTGAATAATTTTTTTTTTTGATAACATTCCTTTAGGCTTAAGAACCATTTTTTTTTCTAAGAATAATATTATATATAAATGATTCTTGATTATGTTAATTTCAATTTTTTCTAAGTATTAATAAGAATCAATTTTTTGGAAACGTAATTGATTTTCAAATTTTACATTTTAAAATAGATTTACACCTACTTGTTAAATCCCTAATAAAAATGAAACTAAATTGATTTAAAATATACATTAAATTATATATCATAACATTCTCAAATTATTAACCTAGACCCATAGGACACCTTAAGGTAGTGGTCGAACATGTGTTTACACCTAGAGAGACCATATTGAATGGTTTTGTGACACTTGCACACATAAGTGGATCAAATCAAACCCCCACATCCATCCTCCTTCTAAAAGAAGACCCACCGTTACCTCAGGCAATAAGTAAGGTAGGCGTGGATGGCACCCTCTCCCACATAGAAACTAATTGCATTCGATGTCCATGTTCCCTTAGCAATGAATGCCTACAACAAGGAAATATATGACACCATGTGGAAATACAATGAAATTAGAATGAGTGATGTGAAATATTCTTGGTATTCAATGTTGCATGCTTCAAAATGATTTTCTAGCTGTTTGGGGATAACAAGTTTTATCCATTATGTTAGGTTTTCATTGCGGTTCTTTGGAGTTATTGTTTTAGTCACAAAATCTCAAACTCTCTTGACAAATTCTGGGGGCTTTAAGGGGTATGGTTTAGGACCTCCTAGCCTGAACATCCAGATATTCAAAGTTCCTTCTTCTTGGGAGGCTCTACATGTAGTATAAACTCTATTCTCTTGGAGAGGGGTGACGATTCATGAGGTGACCAACATCTAAAGATGGAGCAGTGCAAAGATATAATTAGTATCGCTTCTATTGATATTAGGTGGAAAAAATATGGAGTATTGCTTATTTTCCTAAATATATTTTGTCTTCCTTTTACCTAGGGTTAAGTTGCTAGAAAATGTTGGGATTCATTCACTAGTTGTTTTCCCTCTGTGCTGGTTTATGGTCTAGTTCTATTCTTATTCACTGCCATTATATTTTAAGTATGTTTGGCTCACTTAAGTTCTTTTGGTTTCTAGACTCAACAATTGGTTCTATTTTTCTTGTTCTTATAGCTCTTGTTTTGCCGTCATGGTAGGAGAATATCATTGTTATCGATTACTTCAATTATGCTCTTGGAGCTTTACCCGTTAAATTCGAGGTTGAGTCTACTCTCTCTTCAATATTTTTTCAATGGTTTCCTGTTAGTTCTCACTGAATTTCTCTATCATTTTGCAGTCTTTTCCCTTTCCTTTCCTCTCCCTTTCTATTGTACTCTTAATCATGCGATGTCAATGCATAATGCCATGCAATGGAGTAGCTAGTCGTGGATCTATTAGTGGTTCGTGTGCTAGAGTAAGAGCTATATCTTCTACTTGTATTTATTGACTTAAGACACCCTCAGATATATAAGAATAACTTCATGTTGTTGAAGTTGTCATAATTCAGGAGAGATATGATCAATCTAATTTGAACCTTTTGGCTGATGTGGTGGATTGGGCTCCAAATAATGTGTAGAAATTAATGTGTAGATTCTAAACTGCTCATGAAATTTACGAATCAGAAGACTAGATGCTACTCTACTGATCTTCAAAAGCCAATTAACGATTGAGAACACATAACATCAACATGTAAGAAGGAATATCACACTGCAAAAATATTTATCTACGAGAAAGAAACTAATCAAAACCCCTTATTATCTATATTGCATTAATCAAATAATAGAGATAAAATACAATGCTTTCTCATACTTGAGCACAACCTGCAAGTGTATAGTCTATCTCTCTGCCTGACTGATTGAACCTGGCCAAGACTTAGCTAATTTTTCAATCCTCCAATCTCCTAATTCCTTGCGTTGTTACTCCAGGAAATTAACCCCTATTAAATAAGAAATTCCCTCATCTAGATTGTGCAATCCCTTTAGGTCCTTCCTCTAAGTTCATGCACCACCTGTACACATTCAAAAGTCTACAATTGATATTACATTGCCTGGAAATATCCATCTCAACTGGGTATTTTGAATTCTCTGCATGCATGAGATAGTTTAGGTTTATTGATTAGTTATCTCGATGATCACTAAGTGTGATTGAAGTTACACTGCACAACTTGAACTTCTACTAGTTTCTCCAACAGTTGGAGCTAGTTTAACTGACCATAACTCAATTTAACTGAATTAAATTGCTACAACTAAAATTAACTCAACATAGGCTCATAAATTTTAGGAACCCATGGTACACAATTGAACTTCATGCCCCTAACTCGAATTCACTGAGCTAAACTCCAATTTTTTAGGAATCAACTCAAGTAAGTTGAACTTGAACTCATTAACTCGAATTCAATGTTCTAAACTGAGTGAAAAGAGACATGTAACCTTAGTTACCTCCTCCAAGTTGTCTGTTGATGTGGAATTTCGAATTTCATCAATTTTAATTAAGGAAAAATTAAAATTAAGACTTTCTTGCCACATTTTCAACACTCTCTGTCAACAAGAAATGGATTTTAAACCATCCCTATCATGCATCTGTGGAATGTAATGCATGCAACACACTATTTTTTCTTCTACTACAACATTTTCAACTGAGAAGCATCCAAAAAAACAAACTGAATCAACTATGTCTATAACTACATATTGGGAAAATTGTGCTACTGCTGACTCTGCTACTAAGCCTCTTTCTCTATTGTCAACACTCCTCTGCACTCCTCAGTATATTATTGACACTGATCCTCTTGCTACTGAATACTATGGGCCCTTAAGAATACCTCAATGGTCCCTGCCCAGATTTCTGCAACTATTGGAATTATGATCTACATCACTCCACCTCGCTTATGTAGGTATAGATGGATGTGCTCCCTTTGCCCACTTGGCTCGAAACCTCCCCCTGTTGGAGGTCTCTTCTTGAGCGGATGTCTCCACTCTACCTCCTCTCTTCTTATCCATAAATTCTGGAGGCTTCTTCTAAGGCTGCATGTTGAGAGGTCTAACATGCTCCCTCTCAACCTTCATATCTCTAGTATCTCCCTTGCTCCTCTAGGATTTTCATCCATCTTCTACCTTAAGTGCATATAGGTTCTTGACTCGAACCTCGATTTGCTTCACCTTTCTCGTGGCTATATGTCTCAGGAATGCATTTCCTTTGTTGAAGATCACATTATAACCACAATCTTCCAAAACTGCAACAGAGACAAGATTCTTCGGTAGACCTAGAATAAACATCACATCCTTGAGCCTCAGAGGGGATCTTGACTCACTCTGAAAGGTGATTGTCCAAATACTGGTCACACTGTACCTTCCTTCGTCTCCAAACTCAATGTTCATCTGGAGATCTTTCTCCTTGAAGTCATTGAAAAATTATCTATTCCCCATCATGTGGAACGAGGCACCACTATCCAAGTACCACATGCTCCCCATCATTGTGCTCACCATGCATGTGATGAGAGTAAATTCAAGCTTGAACTATGAAGCCAAAGCTTCACCTGCTGCTGCTATTGCAGGATCCTTCTGGCTTTCCTTCTTGTGTGGACTTCCTGAATTCATAACAGTTGAAACACTTCATTTTGGACAAGTCTTTCTTCTTTCCCTCTTGGTTGTAACTAGCCTCACCTTGGGAATTCTTCCCCTTGGCCTTCATTCCTTTGCTGAATAATGGAAAGTCCTCTTCCTTTTCTTTGGATGAGATCCCATATATGGCATTCCACCTTATTTCCTCCTATACCAAGTCAGACCATAAGCATTCCCAATTTGGTAGTTTCTTCCTCCCATTCACCGAAGCTTGGTAGTTGTGCAAACCATTGTGAATGGCTAGAAGGGCTATGCTCCCCAAATCATAATCTATGACTATGACACCAAATTGTGCAAGTTCATCATGACATTGTGTGAACCCGCTCAGATACTGCTAAATTGAGTCATTCTTCTGCATCTTGATAATTTGAAGCTTGCCCTTGAGTGCCAACTTCCTATGATCACTACTATTCTGGAATAGATCTTTCAATGCTATCCAAATTGTGTACATAGTATCTTTCCTGTGGATATTTGAGATAATATGGTCTTGTACTCCCTCCAGTATGATTCTCCTCACCCTGGTTACACACTTCTTCCATTCTGATAGATTTTGAGTATCAACTACTGCTGGTTTCAGAATGTCACTCTCAACAAATTCCATCAACCCATTTTCTTCTATCACTTCCTCTATACGTTCCTTCGCAACATAATTTGAGCTTACCTCAAGGGCATACTCGAGTCTTAGTCCATAGAAATTCATCCTTCTAGCTCTGAAAAATTTCTCTTGAAAATTTGATCCTCCGACAAAGACAACTTCAAATTCTCTTCTCTATTTTGAATCCTGCTCTGATACCATGTAGAAATTAATGTTTAGATTCTAAACTGCTCATGAAATTTATGAAATCAAAAGACTAGAAGCTACTCTACTGATCTACATAAGCTAATTAACGATCGAGAACACATAACATCAACATGCAAGAAGAAACATCACACATGCACAAATATTTATCTAGGGAAAAACAAATTCTAAAAACTAGCTTCTCAAAACCTCTTACTATCTGTATTGCATTGATCAAAGAATAAAGATGAAATACAGTGCTTGCTCAAGCCTGAACCCAACCTACAAGTGTATAGTACATCTCTCTGCTTGACTGACTGAACATGGCTAATAATTAGCCAAATTTTCAAGCATCCAAGATCCTAATTCCTTGCACTGTTCCTCTAGGAAATTAGGCCCTATTGAATAGAAAATTCCCTCATCTAGATTGTGAAATTCCTTTAGGTCCTTCCTCTGACTGCATGCACCACATGTACACATTGGAATAGTCTACAACTGATAGTACATTGCCTTGGAATCTCCATCTCAACTGGGTAACTCGAATTCTCTGCATGCATGAGCTAATTTAGGTTGATTGATTAGTTATCTGGATGTTCACTAAGTGTGATTGAAGTTACATTGCACAGCTTGACCTTCTGTAGAAATTTATATAACTGATATGTTATAAATTCGATATTCTCCTGATCACACACTATTTGACTTCATGCACAATACATAATCTCTTCTACCATTGATCATTAGTTGCGGAAATAAAAACAATCGCATGCGCACATTAAAACCATAAACATTCACACATATGAACATAGTATTTTATGGGAAAGATTAAAGATGAAAACCCCCAACTATATGTATATTATATGTCATAGAGATCATGTAAAAATCATTATACAAAGCTCCTCACAAGCTCTCAGTACAATCTCCAATTGCTACACACTAATCAGGTCCGATCTAGCAAAACACATGCTCCAATCTCTGCCACCTGCTAGCTTGCATCTACTGCGCAATCACTACTGAAGAATGGCTCTGAATGAACTCAAATTGGTCCAGCATTGCTCACGCAATCCTCATTGGCATCTCCAACCATGTGTGGTGCAAACTCATGCAACACTATAGTCACACTGCTCTTTCACCTACCTCTTCACTGGTCTCCACTGAAACTGTCCATGCACTATAGTTAACTGATGTATTCTTTAGTTGATTAATGAGTTAATAATTAGTGAATTAATTAATAATTAATTCACACCACTCTCACTAGTGTGTCAATCAGTTAGACTAGATACAACTAGCTCAACTATGTTTAACTCAGTTAAACTGAACACAACTCCACCAACTACCTCAATAAATCCACCAAACTCTGTCACATGAGTTCTAACTGAATTATCCATGAAATAGCTCCACTTAACCCTCAGGAATAGCACAATTCCTTCTGTCAGCTCTTGTGCCACATCTGTGCACTTAACTGAAGTGCTCCAAGAGAATAAGATAATGTTTATAGTCCAAATATTATTAAGAGCTAATAATATTCAACATATCTATTTTTAGACTGGAAATCTAAAAATAGATTCCACCCAATATTTCTAAAAATAGAAGTCCATCTATTTTTCCAACTTGACCAACCATCCACAAATAGCATCCTGCAACTCAGAGAATATGATCGACGTGTCTAAAAATAGACATAGTCTAAAAATAGAATTGCGCCAAAAATAGCCTGCGGGCCCACTTAGTGAAGGCGACTTCTTTCCACTAAGCTCATCATCTTGTTGCAATCTCAACACTCCCTCTCAACAAGATAAGGATTATCTACCACCCTTATCCTGCCCCTTTGGTATTCGAATTTTCTCCTGGTGAGCGCCTTCGTCAAGATATCAACATCCAGATCCTTCGTGGGAATGTATGAAAGTAACATGATCTTCCGCTGCACACAATCTCTGATATGATGATACCATATGTCAATGTGTTTAGATATATCATGAAATACTGGATTAACCAAGAGTTTGATGCAACTCTGATTATTGAAATATATCACAGCAGGATCTAAGTGTGAACCAAACAACCCAACCAGGATCTTCCTCATCCATATAGCCTCGCATGCAGCCAAACTCGCTGCCATATACTCGGCCTCTGCTGAACTGAGTGCCATGGATCTCTGCTTCCTGCTATACCAAAAAACTGTTGTTGACCCGATACTGAAAATCCCTCCAGATGTGCTCTTTTTTTTCGTTGAGCTCCCTGTCCAATCTGCATCCGTGAAGCCACATAGCTTCACCTCATCCGACTGTCTGTACCATAATCCACATCCCGATGTGCCTCTGAGATATCTCAATACATGCTTGCCTGCATTCCAAAAGAGCTTGGTAGGCTTAACCATAGATTGTGAAAGCTGTTTAACAGCGTAGCATATGTCGGGTCATGTATTGACTAGATACATAAGCGACCCCACCAACTGTCGGTAAACAGTGGCATCCACTACTTCTGCCGATGTAGCATCCTCTTTCCTCCATCCACCAGGAAGAGGAGTGTCGATAGGCTTGCAGCCATGCATGTTGAACTTCTCCAGTATCTCCCGGGCATACTTGCCTTGAGACACAAACAATCCATCACCGCGCTACCAAATTTCCAATCTCAAGAAATAATGAAGGAGGCCCAAGTCCTTCATCTCAAACTCTTTTGCAAGATCAGCTCTGTATGAGTGTATCAATACTATCAAATAACAACCAAATCATCTACATAAAGTACAATGATCAACAACTTACCCTCCACCACAACTGGGTATAGGTTTCGTATCCGCCCTACTCTTGGAGAATCCAAGTCCGTGAAATAATCACATCTGGTAACCAAGCACGGGGTGCTTGTTTCAGCCCATACAACGCTCTTTGAGCCTACACACATGCGACTCGCTGCTGAAGATATCAAACCCTTCAGGCTGCTTAATGTACACCTCTTCCTCAATGATCCCATTAAGGAACACAGTCTTCACATCCATCCGATGAATGTGCCAACCCATCTGCTTTGAGAGAGAAAGGATGGTCGGTATGGAAGAATACCGTGCGACAGGTGCAAAGGTTTCTTCATAGTCAATCCCCTCAATATGTGAGAAGCCCCGGGCAACAAATCTTGCCTTATACTTCTCCACACTCCCGTCACCGTTTGCTTCACTAGATCCATCTCGAACCTACCACTGATTTCCCTTCTGGCCTTGGGACAATCTCCCATGCACTGTTTCTGACAATCGAATCATACTCTTCCACCATGGCATCTACCCATGCGGGGTCCTCCACAGCTTCCTCGAAAGAAGATGGCTCTGTCACGATACGCTTGCTCATAAGAGCCATGTATCCAGTGTACCGGTCAAGTGACTTCTCTGTCTGTGCTGTGATGTAGGTGCTCCTAAAACCTTCTCTGCATCCTGAATCAGTCACTCAGCTTCTGTAGTGCGCTTCCACCCTCTGATGGTTGGCACTGCATGAGTGGTATCTTCCACTCCATGAACCTCCTCTTGTGGCTGATCCACATCCCGAGGCTCATCCTTAGGAACTAATAGCTCCTCATCTGCATGCAAGTTTGGCTCCCTCTCAAGCGAACACTTCATGGCTTTCTCCTCATGAAATTTGAAATCTCGTCGCACAATAGTCTTGCGACTGTCTGGCAAATACACACGATAGTTGTGGGGCGTATCAGTGTACCCCACAAATATCCCAACCTTTACAGTCGGCTCCAGCTTCTTCCTGGCATCCTTCATCACATGAATGTAAACAAGTGAACCAAAAATCCTCAAATGAGAAATATCAGGCTTCTTAACAGAAAACGCCTCCTCAGGTGTACTCATGCCAAGTATCCTGTGAGGAAAACGATTTTGTAGATAAACTACAGTATTGCATGCCTCATCCCACATGTGTATGGGAAGGCCCTGATCATGCAACATCGCCCGTGCAACACCCAAGATCATTTTGTTCTTCCGCTCAATGACCCCATTCTGCTATGGGTTATGAGGCGCTATGAGCTCTCTTCGAATTCCTTCTGCACTGAAAAAGTCCTTGAATTCACTAGAGATGAATTCACCACCATTTTCGCTCCTAAGCCTTCACCTGATTCCCCGATTCTTTCTCAACCAATGCCTTGAACTCACAGAACTTTGAGTAAGTCTCGCTCTTCTTCTGCATGAAGAAGATCCAGCACTTCCAAGAAAAATCATCAACAAATATCACATAGTACCTGTGCTTTGCTGTTGAAGCTACTGAGAAAGGTCCACACACATCTGAGTGAATTCTCTCAAGGATCGTCGTGGCGGGACTATCCTTCTCGTGAAAGGTGGCTTTCAAAAATTTTCCCAAAGTATATCCCTTGCACTGATCTGACTATGCAAGTGTACCTTTGGGAAGCCTGGTAGAAATCTGTTGCAAAATTTTCAAAGCACCATGGTGAAGATGGCCCAATCTCCTATGCCATAGCTCACCCTCATCCCAGCTCACCACTCCTTCTGCCTTGCCTGCCATTGCTACGCAGCCATCTACCTACAACTGATAAAGGTTCTTAACTTGAACCCCTATCCTCCGAGTTTCGCCAGTTGCCTTATTGCGCAGGAAATCCTTTCCCTCGCTAAAGACAACATCATATCCCTTGTCTTCTAACATGGCCACCGAGATCAGATTCTTCTTCAATCCTGGAACATGCATCACTTCCTTCAATACGAAGGGTTTACCAGACTCCCTCTCAAAGGAAATGGTACCGATACTGGTCGCACTGTATCTACCATCATCGCCCATCTCGATATGCACTCCAAGATCTTTCTCATCCAGATCAGTAAACAAATCTCGATCTCCTGTCATGTGAAAAGAAGCACCACTGTCAAGAAGCCACATTGATCCCATCATACTTGAAACCAAGCATGCGATCAGAAAAAATTCCAGCTCAAATTGCAAGGCTAAGGCCTCTCCAGCTGCAGAACCAACAGCCTGCTTATTTTTCTTCTTTTGCGGACAATTTGTGGCGTAATGTCCGTGTTGGTGACAGTGAAAGCACTTCACCTTGGACATGTCCTGCTTCTTGCCTTTCACACCGGATTGAGAAGCTTTCTTGCTCTTCCCCTTCTTTGCTTTGGTAGCCAAAGCACAATTCTCTTCATCAGAGTTCTTTGATGAAGATCCGTCCCTGGTACTTCGCCTTATCTCCTCTTGCACAAGATCCGACCAAAGTCGCTCCCATCCTGGCAATTTCTTCCGACCATTGACAGAGTCCTGATAGGAATGCCAACTCTTCGGAAGCCCAAGGAGAGCCAAGCTCACCAAGTCCTCATCATCAACAGTCACCCCCACACTTCCCAGCTCATCCCTGCATTGGATGAACTTCGTGACGTACTTGGGCATACTGTCGCCTTTCTCCATTTTTATGTTTATGAGTTTATCCTTGAGCGCCAACTTCCTCTGATCGCTCTTGCTTTGGAATAAATCTGTCAAAGCTTTCCACATCAAGAATGGAGAAGATTTACCATGAAGGCTGGACACTATGTGATCCTTCACACCTTCCAATAGAATCCTTTGACACTTTGATGTCTTCTTTTGCCATGCGTCAAGTATGGCAGCATCACTAGAAGTAGGTTTTGGAATTTCTGCATCTATGAACTCCTTCAACCCATTGTCATCCAGCACCGCCTCCATCCTGTCCTTCCATGTAATATAATTCGAGCTGCCCTCAAGGGCATACTCCAATCGTAATCCGTTGAAAGACATCTCAACTTCGACACCAAGAAAACACTGCTGCAAATTCGAATTCCACCAGCACAAAACTCAACCGCTTCAATGTTTTGCAATTGCTCCAATGATCAATATCACTCTGATACCCTGTATAAATTATATAACTGATATGTTATACATTCGATATTATTTTGATCACACACTATTTTACTTCATGCACAATACAGAATCTCTTCTACCATTGATCATTAATTGCGGAAATAAAATCAATTGCATGCACACATTAAAACCATAAACATTCACACATATGAACACAGTATTTTATGGGAAAGCTTAAAGCTGAAAACCCCCAACTATCTGTATATTATATTTCATAGAGATCATGTAACAATAATTATACAAAGCTCCTCACAAAGCTCTCAGTACAATCTCCAATTGCTACACACTAATCAAGCCCGATCTAGCAAATCACATGCTCCAATCTCTGCCACCTGATAGCCTGCCTCTACTGTGCAATCACTACTGAAGAATGGATCTGAATGAACTCGAATTGGTCTAGCCTTGCTCACGCAATCCTCATTGGCATATCCAATCACTGTGTGTTGCAAATCATGCAACACTATAGTCACAACTAATAGTCACACTGCTCTTTCACCTACCTCTTCACTGGTCTCCACTGAAAATGTCCATGCACTGTAGTTAACTGATGTATTATTTAGTTGATTAATGAGTTAATAATTAGTGAATTAATTAATAATTAATTCACACCACTCACTAGTGTATCAATCAGTTAGACTAGATACAACTAGCTCAACTATGTTTAACTCAGTTAAACTGAACACAACTCCACCAACTACCTCAATAACTCCACCAAACTCTGTCACATGAGCTCTAACTGGAGTATCCATGCAATAGCTCCAGTAAACCCTTAGGAATAGCGTAATTCCTTCTGTCAGCTGCTTTGCCACATCTATGCACTTAACTAAAGTGCTCCAAGATAATAAGATATTGTTTAGAGTCCAATATTATTAAGAGCTAATAATATTCGACATATCAATTTTTAGACTGGCAATCTAAAAATAGATTCCGCCTAATATGTCTAAAAATAGAAATCCATCTACTTTTCCAACTTGACCAACCATCCACAAATAGCATCCTGCAACTCATAGAATATGATCGACATGTCTAAAAATAGACTTGCGCCAAAAATAGCCTACGGGCCCACTTAGTGAAGGCGACTTCTTTCCACTAAGCTCATCATCTTGTTGCAATCTCAACACCTTCCACTAGTTTCTCCAACAGTTGGAACTAGTTTATCTAACCATAAATCAATTTAATGGAATTAAATTGCTACAAATGAAATTAACTTAACCGAGGCTCCTAAAATTTAGGAACCCACTACACACAACTGAACTTCAAGCCCCTAACTCGAATTAACTGAGCTGGACTCCGATTTTTTAGGAATCAACTCAAGTAAGCTCAACTCGAATTCATTAACTCGAATTCAGTGTTCTAAGTTGACTGACAAGAGCCATGTCACCTTAGTTAACTCCTCCAAGTTGTTCGCTGATGTGGAATTTTGAATTTCCTCAATTTTAATTAAGGAAAAATCAAAATTGAGACTTTCTTGCTGCATTTTCAACATCCTCGGCACACATGCCGTAGATAGAATCAATATCTCCATATTGTGGACTTGTATTGGCAGGTGAAATATTTGCTGGGTAGTGTACTCTTGGAGATAAATGATATTGAAATGGAGATTTGATAACAACTGGATGAAATCGAAAAGGAACATGAGGTTATCATTGCACAAGTAGACAACTAAGAATTCCAATTGTCTTGCATTGAAAAGCAACTCCATAACAAACCAAATATTATGCCTCCAATCAATCCATCATTGGAAGCACTATTGATATTTCCATGTCCTCTTGATGATTTCAGTTAGTTTATGGTTTTTCTACTTCACTTCGAATTTGTCGATACATCTAGATAAACATATAGTTATGTTCCTATTGTGATATAATGTATTGCTAATAAAATCTTGATCAATAAACATTTTTATATGTATCTTTTAGGAAATGGACATTTAGAATAAAAAACATTAACTTATGTCATTTAGTTAAGCGGATAAAAAATCTTATTTAAAAAAAATAAAATTCCCAAATTATTTTATATTATTTTCAACTTTTAAAAATATATTATTATTTTTCCCTATTACATTATATTAATAGATTATATATATAACTAATAAACTAATATTTTGAAGTTAAATATTATTTATAATTTAACTATTTTAAATTATGTAAAACATACCCTCATCTAAATCACTTTATAGTGTCTTTTTTCACTATTAAGGAATATTATAGGAACATATCTTATTCGTATATACATTTACATTTTTAATGTTTTAATTACTAACATTATATAATGAATTAATATTATATTAATTAATTATGATTTATATTTAAATTTTTAGATTTAACTATTTTAAATTAAAAAAATAATAACTAAATTTAATTTTAAAAAAATAAAATATTAAATAATAATAAACAAATAAAATTATTAAAATTATTATTTTTACATTTTAATTTTAATATTTGAAATAAAATCGTCTATGGAGTTAGGATTTGTTGATGATTGAAAGTTTTACTAAGATACTTTATTTGCTTAGCTTGTTTTGTGGGATTGTGGGCAATTGCTATGATTGTATAGTTTTCATTACCATTTTATTAAAACTTAATCTCATTTTACAATTCAAACTTGTCATCTATCTTTAGAGTTTCCATGTTAATAATAGCATATTTTATTTTGAAGTTGTTTAATAATACAGAGGAATTGCTCGGACGGTCAAAATTGGCCAGAATCCGGGCAATTTTTTTAAAGAAATCTTACAGTAATAGTATTTGAATCATGATTTTGATGGTGGAAATGGATTCAACGCCATCAAAAACTTGTAGGGCACCTAAATATTAAAGCTTGATAGTTATAACATGGATTTACAAAAATCCCCGAATTTTCTTAAAATCTTACCGGAATTTCCATGATTTTCAGGGCGAAAAGCAGTATAGTTAGACTACGACTTTTATTTTTATTGATGTTAATTTCTTACTATTTTATTCTATATTTCATTTTAAAATTTATATATATAAATAAAATATATATACAGACTAACATGATAGTGAACCTTATCAGAACCCATAAAAAAACCAAACTTAAACTGAATCTAATCATTAACAAACCCAAATTCAAATCTACCCATATAACATAAGTTCTCATTACCATTTTCCCTCCTACCATATAAAAATAAATAAATAAAATAATAAATATTATTTTTAAATATAAAACTAAATATTAACATAAATAAACAAATAATTTTAAATTTAATAAACCAAAATAATTTCCATAAACCATATTAATCTCATTACCATTTGCCCTCCTACCATATACAAAAATAAAATGGTAAATATTAACCTAAATAAATAAATAATTTTAAATTTAATAAATCAAAAAAATTTCCATAAAGGTAATAATCACGATTATGAGGTTTGTGATGAATATATCTATCACTCAGCTACTCAGCTTACCTAAAATCCAGACCCGAAATCCACCTACCTTTTGACATGACTTTTGTTTAAAAAAAGGAAGGGGGAAACGTTTATTACCTTTGTTTGGTAGCAGCAGCAGTATGGTTGAAAAGAGTATAATCCGGGAATTGATTATTTTTTATTTCCTGACGACAATTGTTCTTCATTTCATCCAGCTGGCACAGATAATTTCTGTTGAATGGAATTTCGTCACAAGCGACATAAAAATGAAACAAAACAGGCTTAAAAATGCATATATTTAATTGTAGTTTCCGAATGTTGCTCCAAACGCACCAGGCGAAACTTAGAACGCCATTAAAGGTAAAATTTTGGCTTGTTTTGTTCTCAATTTGATATAGGTTCAAGGCTTTAAGCAGTTTGGATGAAGGAAAAAATGCTTAAATTTAACTGCAGATTCAGAAGAAACACTCAAAACACACAAAAAAAGATTAATTGCAAATGAGAGTTTTGCCCTTTTTGGACCTCAAATTTGTATATAGGCTCAGCGCTCTAAGCATTTTGCATGAAGAAAGGTTGCTTTAGCTTTATTGTGTTGTGCTGGTGACGGGAGCATAAGATGTGTATAAATACTAAACTGTTTCACTCAATTTTAGGAGGAGGATCGCCTATTCTGCCTCTGTTTTAATTTAAAAACAAAACAAAATTTATATTTAGCTTTTATAGTTAATTTTAATGTTGATGGATGTTTCAGAGATAAGTGGATACACAGTTTATCTCAAAAAAATTCAAGTGATCTCCAAAAGAAATTCAAGCATAAAGAAAAATTCTGTGGAAACAACCTGTCTTTGAAATGAATTACCCCGAAATGGATTCGTTAGTGTCTGTTTAATGTCTCCATAAAATCTTTTTAAATTTTAGTACTTTCTTTAATATTCGCTTTCTAAACCGGAAATCACTCTGACCAGACCTCGTTCATGCTTTAGGGTCGGTGCAAATTTGTACACGGTTGAGGTTCTCATTGATGCTACATTAATAATTTCTAAGCTTCACGCATCCTGTAATTTATAGCGGTTAAATGTATACCTACACTATATTTTTTTGTTAATATCTACATTGCAAGCCGAGAATTTTGTGATATAAGGATTTTTAATGAAAATATAGAAACGATATCGTTTCATTTAAGCAAATATTGAAGCGATTTAAGTTTGCAGTTGAAGATTTTAAGCCGATAAAAACTTAGCAATAAAGTTTTCAGGGTATTTAAAGCCAAAACTGTTGACATTAAGTCCTTTAATGGCACAGTTGGCTGGGACGACTACCGATCTCCTTGATTTAATGTAACGGAGTGATCTTGTAATGCAACCGAGCATTTTACGAGCATGTCTATTAGGTATTTGAATTGTATTTCTTGATCATTTCAGTTTTTTAAACCTGAATTCCTCATGCCTGATCTTATCTGGATTGCTCAAAACTTACCATTTAAGCATAAGGGGGCCACAGAGAAGGCGGTCTCTTCATTGCTTCACAGCGACCAGAATTTAAGGTCTAGGTACTGACTTCATTCTCAAAACTTACCATTTAAGTATAAGGGGGCCACAGAAAAGCTAGTTGTGACGGTTACCAATTAATTAAAGCAATTGCTTAGGAATTTGTCTCCCAGAAGCATATGTTAACTCTGCAAACCAAAATGCTTTTGATTTCTACATGAGATTTTGCACTCTGATTTTGTTTGGTCAGTCCTGAGACTAGTGATCCTGGTTTTCTGCTATTTTTTTCCACAGAGAAGTCAATCAGCTTCACTAAAGCTAGGCCAGAAGATGCGTTGATAGCTTCGGAATGGGTTCCGGATCTTCCAAGAAGGTTGTTAAGACAAATACCCTCAAGAGGAAATTAAATCGGCCATTGCCTCGGGTAATAGAGGACTTGCTTGTTACAAACAGCCATAATCAAATCGTGGATCTGGTTTGCAAGACCAATAACGTTTCTAAGAAATTTGCTCCGTCTCAGCCACAATATATACTTCCTATCATCGACAAAGATAATGAAGGTAAGCCCTATTTTTGCTTTGCTCGATGAGACTTGATTCTCTTTGTTTTCTCCTGAAATTATTGATTTTTATCTTTTTGTTGGCACCTGTAAGTGATCCAAGCATTCTTATCATATTGCATAGCTTCTGGACGTGTAATGATGGATTTCCTCTTTTTGAAATTGTTACATTATTTTTTTACCCTGGGGAATTATTTTTCATAATCTTCAAATTTTTAGCTTGCCATAAGCATAATCCGATTCAAGATTTCGAACATTGACAACTGAAGCATCTATAGGTGAGAGGCTTATGATTGTGGAAACCCATGAGGGGGTAAATCTGGATCTGCAATCGGGGATTTTCTTGAAAGAGGAGATATTGGGAGAACTGATAGATGCAGAGAGAGAATTACAAGAAAATATACCTACAGAGGACAAAGCCGAGATTATTAATACATGGAAGGTTATAGAATGTCTGGATGATGGAGAAACACATGTTTCTAAGAAGACCGAGACAGACAGGGATACACATTCTTTTGACTGGGTTGATATAACCCAGGAACTGATTGACCAGTGTCAGCCCACAAGAATTTCAAGGAGATCAAAATCTCTGGAAAGTTTTCATACAGTTGAAGAATATGATGCCATTCTTGCCAGAAATGAGAGGCCCCTGTGGGACAGAAACTCCAAAAGGCACCTTTATTATTTAGGATATGACCACCAGAATAAATTCAGATCGACTTCAATATCTAGGCTGTCTTCTTGTACACAATTTTCCCTCCTGGAAAGTACGATGACACCAATTGTTATTGATTGGAAAGAGGGCCTAAAGGATGAATATGATAGCGCTCTAGAGTTCCCTCTTCTCCAGCCATCTTTTGAGGTAAAGGACATGAAACATTATGTAGACGGACAAGAAAACAAGGATATTCCGCTCACACTTTCAGACAACAACAGCAGTGAGGAAAACAATGGCATTGCACAGACATTTTCAGAAAACAATGGCAGTCAGGAAAACAATCCAAGTGTGGAGGTGAATATCGGAAACATTAATATGGTAGAGAACAATTCCACAAAGGTTCAATCCCTAGAGATAAATTCAAGTGAAAAAGGAATGCAAGAAAGGGCCAAGGCTACTGATGTCGGGGATATCATTATTCCAACCGCTCTTGATTTTTCTGCAGTTGGGAGTTTCAAAGAGTGGTTGCATGAAGGAGGACATCTTCATTCACCAACTGAAATTACTAGTCCTAAATTTGACTGTTCTGAATCTGGGGATATATGGTCAAAGCTCAATGTTTCTGGCAGCTCTGGTCAGCCATCAAGTGACGAAGTCGAATTAGAAACTTATACATTCCCTGTTTTGAGTATTGATGGTAAATTCACGAACAATGGGGAGTCGAGTATTTATTTTGGGTCTGGTGATTCTGCCAGAGAGAATAAACCATGGGACTATCCACCTTTTGACCCAGAGCTCCTAGCCTCACTTGACAATGATCTTGAGCTGTTGTCTCAAGAGGAACTACATCTATTGAGACAAATAGATGGAGATTCAAATTTGCTGTGTTGAAAGCTCTATGCAAAATGCAATGGAGATGGTCCACAAGATAGCAGTGTCTTAGAAGACACCCATAAGCAGAGTACCCTGACACGGAGGATGAATTTCGATTCAACCTCCATACACAATAGAGGTCTCTCTAAAAGTTTTAGCAAAATCTTAATTACTGTTCTCTTGAATGGGATTTACACAATTTTAACCATTCTCCATTTTTTTTTCATTAACCATTTTATTTATTTGTTTTCATCTAGGACTCAGGAGGTCTGATGTGAATGTTTTTATTTTTTACAATTTAAAACATAAAACAAAATATTTAGATTTGAATTTGAAATCTCATCCCAATCATCTAATTTATACTAAGTGAATTAATAATTTTCTATTTTTATAAATGTAAATCACATTATATCATTATTATAAAACATTACAAACAATCTAAAAGGTAAATTAGATTATATCATTATAAAACATCACATACAATCTAAAATATAAAAATTATATATGATATTAATATCATTTAAATAAGGCAATACAAAAATTATATATGGTTTTAATCTAATTATAAGAATATCATTTAAATGAGACAATAACAAGGTTTTTATCATTTAAATTGACATAAATTCAAATGCTCAACATAAAACTATTTGGTGGTCATAGTACTTTATATCAAATGACATAAATTTAAATGCTCAACATAAAACTATTTGGTAACTATTTGGTATTCATAGTAGTTTATATTAAATCATTTTTTTTTCTATTTACATATTTAATAAGAGGAATAGCGGCTATGCAACATAGTCTTTGGTTCTATTGTTAATTAATTGATTAAAGCTCTCTACAAAAAGTTCTCAGTACAGTGAAAAGCTCTTCACATAAGTGTGTCATGACATTTTGTACTTTTGCGTCTAGAGGCGCATTCTACAGCCTAGTATGACCCCGATGTGTAAGTATGTCGGAAGCCAAAATCATATATATATATATATATATATATATATATATATATATATATATATATATAGTTGGCTATAAAAATAACTTACATAACAATATAAATAAACAATTAAAAGTAAATTTTACAATATAAATTTAAAATATGAAGAGTTTTACGAACATTCAAAAAAAGAGATATGGTAAATAAATAAAAATAAAAATAAACCAAACTTATGGTAAATAAATAAAACTTATTTTTATACTTACTGAGGAGGCATGGTAAATAAATAAAAATATAAATAAACTAGACGTATGGTAAATAAATAGAACCTCTATTTATATTTACTCCATAAACATATTTATATTTACAAAAACTCAAAAAGAAGTTTTATTTAGGTGAAACCTATGGGCCAAATACCATGGGACAAATTATTATTAATACCATGGACCAAATACCATATTTATAAAAGAGGTATAAAAAAGTAAAGTAAGTAAAAAAATATATATCAAATAGGAGTAGAAATCAACATCTAATTATATTTGAAGCCTATGGACCAAATACCATGGACCAAATTAATAATAATACGATGAAAAAAAACATTATTAACCATAACATTAATATTAATATTAATATTATTACTAAATCTAATATTGATATTAATATATTATAATATTAAAATTACTAAATTTAATAACTTCATATTAATACAATATTAAATTTGCTATATATATATATATATATATATAAGAGGGAAGAACAAAGACATATGAGACAGGTGGGGAAATAGAGGGAGTGACAAGGGAGAGATGGAGATAAAATAAAGGAGAGGGGAGAGGAGAAATGAAGAGAGAGAGGAGAGGAGTGAGAGAGGTAGAGAATGATAAGAGAGGGAGAGGGAGACGTAAAGATGCAGGTGGGAGAGAGAAAGAAGGAGAGAGGGAGGGAGAAGGAGAAATGACTGGAGGGTAGAGAGAAACAGAGAGAGAGAGAGGGGGAAGAGAGATGGGGGAGAGAAAGGGAGAGAGAGGAAGGGCGAGAGGAGGAGAGAGGGAGAGATAGAGAGACGAAGTTGGAGGGGGAGAGAATAAGAAAGACATAGAGAGTGAGAAGTGGAGAGAGAGGGAGTGACATTAATATTAATATTATTATTATTACTAAATGTAATATTGATACAATTGATATATTATAATATTAAAATTATTAAATTTAATAACTTTATATTAATACAATATTAAATTATATATATATATATATATCTGTGTGTGTGTGTGTGTGTGTGTGTATAAAATTTAATATTGTATTAATATAAAGTGTTATAGGGTCTAGGGTACAGGCCCTTGTTCCGTATCAGTGGAGATCGAGGGTCAAGTTCGAGTTTAATAATTTTAATATTATGAAGAACAAAGACATATGAGACAGGTGGGGAAATAGAGGGAGTGACAAGGGAGAGATGGAGATAAACTAATGGAGAGGGAGAGAGGAGAATTGACGAGAGAGAGGAGAGGAGTGAGAGAGGTAGAGAATGGTAAGAGAGGGAGAGGAAGACATAAAGATGCAGGTGGGAGAGAGAAAGAAGGAGAGAGGGAGGGAGAAGGATAAATGATTGGAGGGTAGATAGATATAGAGAGAGAGAGAGGGGGGGAGAGAGATGGGGGGGAGAGAAATGGAGAGAGAGGAAGGATGAGAGGAGGAGAGAGGGAGAGAGAGAGAGATGAAGTTGGAGGGGGAGAGAAGAAGAAAGACATAAAGAGTGAGAAGTGGAGAGAGAGGGAGTGACAAGGGAGAGATGGAGAGAGAGTGTGTACATTTAGGGGTGAGATAAATAAACATAGAAGGAGTGATGGATACAAGGGGGGAGAGAAGGAGAGATAATAAGAAAGGGAGGTATATAGTAACATAGTTGGAGAGAGAGATAGAGTGATGGGGAAGAGAGATGATTTGAGGGTAGAGAGAGAGAGAGAGAGGGAGGGGAGGGGAAGTGAAGATAGAGGAAGATAAGCGATAAAGGGAGAGAGAGGACTTGAGAGAGACGAAGAGAGTAATGGGGGAATATATAGGATTGCAGGGGAAACAGAGACAGAGTGAGTGAGTGATGGGGGAAGAGAGAGGGAGGTATGATAGAAAGGGAGAGAGAGGAGAGAGAGGGAGGGATAGAGAGATGGAGTTGGAGGGGAAGAGATGGAGCTGGATGGGGATAGAGGGATGGATAGAGAGATGGAGTTGGATGGAGACAGAGGGAGGGAAGAAGAAAGACATAGAGAGTGACAAGTGGAGAGAGAGAGGGAGTGACAAGGGAGAGATGGAGAGAGAGTGTGTATGTTTTGGGGTGAGATAAAGAGACAAAGAAGAAGAGATTGAGAGAATGGGGGAGAGAAGGAGAGAGAGTGAGGCATATACTGAAAAAGTTAGAAGGTGAAGAGAGAGAGATAGGGAAATAGATATGGAGATGGAGGGGTGACAGAGGGTGGTAAGAATAATGCCATAAAGAGTGAAAGTTGGAGAGAGAGAGAGAAGAATTTAGAAGGAAGATGGAGGGAGAGAGGCTAACAGGAGGGAAGATAGATAGAAGCGAGGGAGAGGGAGGGAGAGGATGAGGGAGTTATAGATAGATATATTGGAGAAATAGAGTGTATGTTTTTGGGTTGATATTGAGAGACAAAGTGATATAGAGATATAGAAGGAAGGTGAAGAGAAAGAAGAGATATATGGAGACAACAGAGGGACAAAGAGATTGATAAATATGGAGTGAGAGACTGTGTGTGTTTGTGGGGGTGACATAAAGAGACAAAGAAGGAGAGATGGTGGAACACACACACACACACACACACACACACACACACACACACATATATATATATATGAAGGGGGGAGAGAGGGAAGAATATTTCTTACAATAGATGCATTGATTTTAGTGTAGAATTTTATTTCTAATGATATTTGTTTACTTGCACTAGTATTGATTTCAATTTAGATGATTTTTAATTCTATTTGATTGCTTGCACTAAATGAATGGATTTCACTGTAGATGGTGATTTCTATTCCTATTTGATTGCTTACACTAGATGCATTGATTTCAATGTAGAGGTTGATTTATAGTTATATTTGATTGCTTACACTATATGCATTGATTTCAATATAAATGATTTCTAATCCTATTTGATTGCTTGCACTAAATGCATTGATTTCAATGTGTATGACGATTCATAATCCTATTTGATTGCTTGCACTAGATGCACTCATTTTAGTGTATATGTTGGTTTTTAATCCTATTTTCTTACTTGCACTAGATGCATTGATTTGTGTGTAGATGTTTATTTCTAATCGTATTTGATTACTTGCAATAGATGCATTGATTTATGTGTAGATGTTGTTTTTTAATCTTATTTGATTTCTTGCATTAGATGCATTGATTTCAGTGTATATGTTGATTTCTGATTTGATGTAATTGGGTGTGTTATGGTACATTAATTTAAAACTCATTGTATTAATACTGTGGATTGATTTTAGTGTAAGCACAAAACATTATTGACAATGTAGAACGATTTTTGTGTTATACTAATTAAACCTAATAATATTGGAGAGAAAGAGATACAAGGTATGATGTTTACTACAACAAATCAAGATAAATATTTAAACGGTTTATGATTTATGATATCTACTCTATTTTTCATATAATCGATATGAAAAAAATGACAAAACTAACCAGGGTGACAATAATAATAGTAGAAGAAAATAGTTTGAGATTGATCACAATGAAGGTTATTTGTAATTGAATACATACTTATTCACATCTTCTATCATTTAATATTATTACATTTTCACTTTGCATTCACAAATTTTATTTCATTAGTTTTCATCATTAAAGTTAATTTACAATATTTATCATCTCAACAAACTGAGGTAACTAAGCAAATTTAAAATTAAAATGACTCGATAAATCTCAAACATATTTAGCATATTTAAAATGGTTATATTAATATTAGCTGTATTTACATATTATTGATAAAATTAATCACATGTTCCTCATATTATCATATTATCGATAGATTTTCCTTCGTCTCACACGATTGAAACCAACCTAGATCCATCTTAACTACGCATCTATCAAGTGCCGAGGGATAAAATCTCTCGAGTTGCAAACCTTTCCTTAAGTTTTTCACTCAAAAAAGAGGTTTGCACCTCAAGACATTTGATCCCTCTTGACGCTTGATAGATCCGTAGTTAAGATGGATCTAGGATGGTATATACTTATTATTGCTAATATTTTAATATTAAATAATACATATCTCCATATTATGAATATCACTGTGTCTATGACTATTATTAATAACACCAAGGCAAGAGGTGGACCCATATGGTATTATCGGTAATATTTTAATAATAAATAATCTATATCTTCGTATTTTGAATATCGCTAATCAATTGAGTAAAGCTTGTGCAGAGTGGGACAAAACTCTGTACAATGAAAGCTCTCTGCAGAAGGATTTTTTTTCGAATTAAACTCTCCGCATAAGCAGTGAAAAATTTGTTTATGGTTATGTTTGTGAAATTAGGAAGTCCATTATGTGACTTTCAAACTTTCATTGTATGAACCTCCGTACTCCGCACTAAAGACTTTGCTAATTAATTGATTAAAGGTCGTGCTCTCATAATGAAAAGTACTTTTATGTAATAGGAAAATGTGAAATATCATTAGATTAAAAATTAAAGTTATAAAGTTATTTTTGCACTTCTGTTTTCTCGCACAACTGAATATGTAAAAAAATTAAATGGAAAATAGTTGAAGAATTTTCCCTCTGCACCCCCATTGTCTCGCACAATCCTCATCATCCACACAATAAAAACTTTGCACAAGGAAATCTTCGCACAAGGAAACATAATAGTAGTAATTCAAAATTTGTTCATAGTTAAATTAATTAGGCGTCGACATTGTGCGAAGTTTCCACTATCACCTTCAATTTTCTTGATTGTTTGGTAGATAAAGGCTTACAATTAAGGAAATTTAGATCGATGGTATATTGAAATTGCTAAGAGCGGCTTTGCAAGCATAGAGTCAGGGATTAGAGACATAATTTTCCAATACTATTAGCAAGTGTGGCACGGGTTGAAGTTTATGGAGCATTAACAAAACTATGTACAATGAAAAATCTCGGCACAATGAAATCTCTCGACAAAAAACTCTCCGCATAAGCAAAAAAGTTAGTAAAAACCTCTCGAAGACCAAGTGGTTTTTTTCGCAGTCCAGCAAAATCAACTTCTTCTATGTTGAATACTTTTCTAATCAATTGATTAAAGGTTGTAATTGTTAAGTCTCAATTTTGCCTATTTTTTGACCCCTTTCCCAGGCCTTACCTCCCCTATTTTTGAACTCCTTCCACCCCTAATTATGTTTAGTTCGGCTGTATTATTTAGTTTTGGCTAAAAGGGTGCTATAAGCTTAAGGTATGTCAAATTAACATAATACATGTCATTTTTCCTTGAACTTGAAGTATTATTTGATCTAGCTGTATCTTTATTGAATTACCACTCCAACTGATCTAGAACTCATGTGAAAATTTGCTTTGATTTGAAACAGCTCCGTAAATTCCTGAAGATAGCTCGTGCAATGAAATTTCCTGCAAAAGCTCCAGAATTCCTGCAAACGCCGATTTCCTGCAACCGTCCCACTTTCCTGCAATGAAATCGACGGTTGACTATGTTCTACTTATTTCCAGATCAAGAAAGAACATGGGTTTTGTGGGGAATTTGTCGCACATGGAGGCTTTCCTATTGGATGCTTCGAACCTCCTTCTGAAACAACCCAAATCCACAGAATTATTCTCGTGACCACATGAGGAGGAAGCTTCAACTATGTACCAGAAATCGTCTAATCCATGCTTTCAGTCATGGATTAGACTCAACAGAAGCTAATTTTGATGATTTGGACCTGTATTGTTGGCTGATAGCTTAGATTAGTAATTTTCCTTATTCGAGCCAAATATGGGCTTTCGAGACTGTATAATATCAGATGTATTTCATATTGTAAAGGGTTGTTGGGTTGGGATTTTTTTTGATAAGAAATATATCAGAATGTACTTGGCTGTATACTTTCAGATTAATATTATATCTTATGTTCTATCTACTTTGCTGAGCAATCTCTTCGAGTTTTGAAGGGGTTGTGAGTGAGGGAGGGCCCCCTTTGCTCACAACTCCTGTAGCGTAGTCTGTGTGTGCGTTTAATTCTTTTTTATGCATCAATAAATATTTTACATAGCTAATGCACTCTTTCTAAAGTTTTAGCAGAAATTTGTTAATTGATTAAATGATTAATTTTTTAATGTTAATGTGTTAATTTCATTTGATCAAAGCTTGGATTTACATTGTCTAAGTTGGTTTCTTGATTGTTGTAATTTGATCTTTTATTTTTTCATGGTCAATATTAGCAATACCGAGAGCTGTAGAGGGATGTTGTAGTCCACTCCATAGCCTTTGCTGCTAAGTATTGATGCAGGAAAGAGGCATTAGTTGGTGTGTGTATGAATATTTAATTTATGAACACTTGCAGTAATAAGCCTGCATATATTTTGCATAGTATCTCACAAGCTTATCTACCCTGGGTTGATAATTTATGATTGGAAAATTATAAGTCTATAATTTGACTCAACATTTTGGCGCCATTGCCGGGGAGGTGCTAAGGATGTTCCTGAAAGTGTTTTAGTTTGATTTTGTCAATTGCAGGACTAGGGGAGTCGTGATAAGACGAAGGGCAAAGCCCACACACCCACAAAGGTCAGAAATTCGCCAAAGCCATGTCCTAATTGTTTGGTAAGTAGAGTTTTTGAATTTGTTTGTATAATAGATGAATAGGGTCCAATATTTTCAAATGTTTTTCGTGGTGATGTGAGCACCACTTCATTTACTAATACACTGGGTAGAATAAGGAAGTTTGCAAGAAACAAGGCAACAAAGAAAGAAGAATCCGAATCGGAGGTCTGTAGTCCTTAGCAGGTTAATATTTCCAAAACATAATCCTCTATTGGAAAATCTTCTGTTGTTGTCCATCTCGAATCTCTCCTTACAAGGAAGACAACATCTCTACTCAGTGGTCAGCCTAAAGAGGAATTCCTCATGAATCTTGTCATAGAACCAGAGTTCTAGACCATTGATTCTGAAGAATATGTAGCCTTCCAAGGTCCCACTCTTTCTTGGAATGATATGGCTCATCTAGAAGGCACTGATGAGAATGAGGAGAAACTAGTCACATTTGAATTTCCTATCAGGGAGACTCGTGGAGCTACTCATATGAAAAACATTCCTCCCTGAGCCTTGCCTAACTTTCGTGGTGCCTCTAGTGAAGACCCTGATGTCTTCCTGTTTGAATTCGATGTACTATGTAGAAGCTATGACTATTCTTCCAATGCTTAGAAGCTGAAGTTATTTCCTGCAACATTGAAGGATGCAGCTCTCAGGTGGTTTATGGGGTTGGGATCAAACTCCATTGCAACTTGGGATGAAATGAAGAAGTTGTTTCTGAAAAAGTACGAAGACTATTGTAAAACTAGGGATCTCCGGGAAGAAATGTTTAGCATGACTTAGAAGGAAGGGGAGAGCCTTGAAGATTTGGTGGAAAGATTCCAATATAACCTACAAATATCTAAGATGAATCAATTAGATCAAGAGACCAAGAGAACCGTTTTTCTTAGGGAAATCAGATAAGAGTATCTGGAGGTCTTAAATTTAATGGGAGAAAGTGATGTATCAAAGTTGAGTTATGATGATGTGTGTGAGCTTTGTAGAAGATATTCTAGATGAAATTCCAAGGTTGGAGGAGGGTCAAGAGACACTTCTTCCAGGCTTGTTAAATCAGTTAACGGAGTTGGAGTAACCCGAGCTGAAATGGGTAATTTATTTGAAAATTTTAAAACTGATATTCTTAGCACTTTGTCTTCACAATTGGATGTTTTGTAGGCTAAGAAGAAACATGAGAAACATGATGAACTGGAGAAAGCCTTGGCCATGTTTTGCTCCAAATGCAGGAAGAAACATGCTTTAAGGGAATCCCCTGCTGACAGTATATAGGTATGTCGAATTTGTGAAGCTGAGCATTCCACTGATCAATGTCCTTCTCTACCTAAAATTAAAGAGACGTATATAGTAGATCAAGGAGATGTCAATGAAATTTATGCAATGACACCTCAAAAACCATGGTAGCCACATCCTACAGGTATGTGACAATCACATTTTCAATTTCCTTATGCTCGAAATCAGATGTGGAATGTTCCAATGCCCTGGCAGCCTTGGCCCCCTCAACAAACTTGGCATGGGAACTATTATTTTCCTGCTGCACAAAGTTTCCCAACTCAAAATTTTTATCCTCCACAACCCACACCACAACAAATGGTACAACTGCAACAACAACTTCAATTGATTGTCCCACCAAATCAACCTCGTCCCACACAGATACCTGCTCAACCAATGTCTAATGCTATCAATAAAACGATCCAATCCGCTCAAAATATTGGATTGGTCACTTATCCCACTTTTCCTACCTACTGTATTGCACCATAGCTGCTGCAGGAAATTTCTGTCACTGTGTTACAGGAATTTCCTGTGTCGCTGCAAGAAATTTATGTACCTGTGTTGCAGGAATTCCCTATTCCGCTATAGGAAATTAAACTTAGATATGGAAAAGTGGTGACTCAGCCCGAAAGAATTGAAGAGATTGTAAAGGAAGATACCCTATAAATACCTAAAGATGAAACCACACCTGAACCAACGAAACCATCTGCCTCAAGGCCACAAGAATCTTCCTCATCCCATACGGTCCAACCTCCTTTTCCAGAGAGGCTGGAAATGGAAATAAAAATAAAACAACCCGAGTTTGATCTTGTGTCTGAACTAATAAATATGTGCATTAAGATCCCATTAATGCAAGAAATGAAGGATATCCCAATATATTCCAAAACAGTGAAGGAACTATGTACCAAGAAACCAGGGACACAGAAGAAAGAACCCTCCACAATTCAAGTAGGTGGAAAGATTGCAAGTTTAATGCCCACTGGATTTGTTACTGAAAAATATGCAGACATGGGAATCCCCGACGTGGTTACCACCTTTATCGATGGGTATCCCATAAAGAACACTTTGATTGATTTGGGTGCAACCATTAATGTGATGACTATGGAGGCTTTATCTCATATAGGATCCTTTGACTTATTACCCATTCCTACCATGTTAGAATTAGCAGATAGGTCTAAGGTAAAGCCATAGGGGGTATTAGAAGACATTGTCATCTCATTTGATTTTTGGGAGTACCCTGCAGAATTTTATGTTCTTCAACCTAAAACTAACTTGGGAGGGCATCCATTGATCTTGGGGAGGCCGTGGTTAGCCATGGCTGATGCGTACATAGGGTGTAGATATGGAAACATGACCATCACTCATGGGGCTGAAACAAAGCACATCAATTTGTATCCCCCTGCTAAACCCCTCTTGAGATCAGAGAATACACATTGGGTTGAAGAATAAGGGAATTATTTAGAGTGTACCCAACCAATTTTAACAATAGCCCAAGCCATGAGTCTTAAGGAAAATTCCGAGGAAAATTTGATAAATTGTTGTATCTCTAATCTTGATTTTCCGCAGCATTTAGAAAAACGATCTAGCCATAATTTAGATATCATTACTGATCTGCCAGATTTTTATGAACATAATACAAATTTCGAATTACATTCAACCCTCTTATCTACATTTCTTGCATATTCAGTGACTGAATGGGGGAGTAAGGTAGTGGAATTTTTTCCTGAAAAATCTTTAAACATTAATTCTGCCTTAACTCTTGAACAAGAAAAACAATTAATTCAAACATTGAATTTTTTTCCAGATACATTTGCATGGGAATATACAGATATGAGGGGCATTCACCCAGACACATGCATTCATCATATATATATAGAAGAAAATTCTAGGCCTATGAGATAGCCACAAAGGAGGATGAACCTCACTTTAAGGGAAACTGTAAAAGATGAATTGTAGAAATTGTTAAATGTAGGGTTCATCTATCCTATCTCAGATAGCCAATGGGTATCCCCACTAGTTATTGTCCCCAAGAAGAATGGTAAATGGCGAGTGTGTGTAGATTACAGGGAACTAAACAAAGCTACATTAAAAGACCATTTCCCTTTACCGTTTATAGACCAAGTACTTGACACTCTAGTAGGGAAAAAGTATTTTTCCTTCCTAAATGGGTTCAGAAAATACAATCATATTAGGATAGCTCCAGAGGATCAGGAAAAGACAACATTTACATGTCCCTGGGGTACCTTTGCATATAAAGTATTACCATTTGGTATATGCAACGCACCATGCACATTCAACGGGCGATCCTTGGTATTTTCTCTGATCTTTTGCATGATTGCGTGGAAGTTTATATGGATGATTTTACAGTCATGGGTGATAATTTTGAAGAGGCTTTACATAATCTTGAAAAAGTTTGCAGAGATGTAGAGGAACTAATCTTTCATTAAGTAATGAATTTTTTTTTTATGATTATGGCTGAAGGTATTATTTTGGGTCATCATGTTTCTGCTGCAGGAATTAAGGTTGATCCGACAAAAAATGAAGTTACTGTAAAGCTGTCCCTACCAACCAGTCAAAAGGGAGTGCAGAGTTTTCTTGGACATGCAGGCTACTACAGAAGGTTTGTTGAAAATTTTACAAAGGTAGCCTCTCCATTGTTCAAATTATTGACCAAATAATTTGAATTTCATTGGAATGATGAGTGTCAAGCTGCATTTGATAAACTCAAGGAAAAGATTTCTTCAGCACCTGTCTTGAGAGGCCCAGATTGGAATTTTCCCTTTCATATTTCCACTGATGCCTCTAATTCAACCATAGGAGTAGTATTGGGTCAAAAGGAGGATCTTGTAACCCATGCTATTTATTTTTTTAGTAAAAACTTAACTCCTGCAGAACTGAATTATACAGTGACTGAAAAATAATTCCTTGTTATGATTTATGCTATTAACAAGTTTATACATTACATCACGGGTTATGAAGTTTTTGTGCACACGGATCATTCCACTATTCGTTATCTCATGAATAAACCAGTCACTAATGGCATAATTACTAGGTGGCTGTTGCTGTTGCAGGAATTTGACATCATGGTATTGGATAGACCGGGGAAAGAAAATCAAGTAGCTGATTTCTTGTCTAGGCTTAACCATGCAAGTGAGGATGTTCCTAGTAATGATAACTTTCTTGATGAATTTTTTTTTTTCCATCTTTGTTAAAACACCTTGGTTTCAGACATGGCTAATTACCTTGCTACAGGAAAGTTTCCACCTTACTTTTCATCTAATTAGAAAAAGATAATTATTAGAAAAAGCGTTGATTACTCTTGGATCAGGGGAGATCTCTTTTTCACTGGACCTGATTTGATTATTCGCAGGTGTGTCAGAGAAGATGAGATCTATGACATCTTGAGCGCCTGTCATGATGAACCTTGTGGAGGACACTTTGCAGACAAGAATACAGCTTATAAGATCCTTCACTCAGGTTATTATTGGCCAAGTAATTTCAAAGATGCAAAGGAGTATGTTCAGAAGTGTGATAGCTGCCATAGAATGGGGCAACACGTAGAATCAGATGAGATGCATTTGCAGCCATAGGTTTTCATAGAACCCTTCGAGAGGTGGGCTCTTGATTTTGTAGGTACCATCAATCCTATGCCCAAAGGTAAGAAGTATATCTTGGTTTGTACTGATTATATTACAAAGTGTGTGGAGGAAAGAGCATTACCTAGAGAAACGGATAAAGCAATGGTGGATTTTCCTTTCTCTGACATTTTTATGAGATTTGGAGTACCTAGGGAAATATTTATTGATCAAGGTACTCAGTTTGTGTCTAAGCTTATGCAGGGAATTGTGAAAAAATATCAGATTACCCACCAGAATTCTACCACTTATCATCCACAGGCCAATGGGCCAGTGGAATCAACCAATAAGGTGCTGGAGAGAATACTTACCACGACAATGCAATTACACAAGAAGGATTGGTTTGATCGACTTCCCGAGGTATTGTGGGCTTACAGGATCACATGGAGGGGTACCACTGGCTTCTCTCTGTATGAATTAGTGTATGGAAAACAAGGTTTGTTTCCCATTGAATTTCAGATCAGAACTTTCAAGATGGCAGCAGATTTGGGTATAGACCTTAATGAAGCACAACAACAGAGAATCTTGCAGCTCAATGAGTTGGATGAGATCAGATAGGATGATTTTCAGCATACTGAATTGATCCAATGACAAAGGGATAAATGGCACGATAGATAAATAAAAAAGAAGCAATTCAAAGATGGAGACTGGGCATTGTTGTATGATTTAAAATTTAAGAAATTTAAAGGGAAATTCAACACGTATTGGATAGGTCCCCTATGAGATCGAGAAAGCTTTTGATAATGGATCTGTTCAGATTAAAACTATTGATGATGGGAATTTTACCTTCTTGGTAAATGGGCACAGACTCAAGCTATATAAAAAACCCCAATCTAAGGAGGAATTTGTGGAAGAAATTGTGAAGAAGAAAGAGATGGAGATGGTAAGGGAAGGGATTATTCCTTCCACTATCTCTTCCTCACTTTCCTGCTGATACAATGACCTCACTTTGTTCTGAATCATGCTCAGTAAACCATGAGAGGAATGTCTATTGGGTATATGTTTATTCCTTTTTCCGGGCCCAATGGACTAATTACGGAAAGGAGCCCCTTGGAGTCTTCTTTTTCATATTTTAGACTCTCTAAAATTGAAATATGGTGAGCATGGACTGCCCTGGGCTCGTTAAAAACACAAGTTAGTAGATCCTTTGGGATCCTCTCAATAAAATTTATTTTTTAGTTAATCTATGGATTCCTCGTGTTGGACTGACTTAAGGCCCTCCTTCCAACAGTCTTGGCCCATCTAAATCAGAAAATTATCTGGGTGCAGGATTAGAGCCTTGTGATGCCTTGAAGCTTATATGCCCTAATGAAAATTTATCTCGCCAGCAACAATGGAGAATTATTATGGCTCCTTTACTATTGGATCCTACAAGGGGTTCGACAACAACTCATAAATTCACACTTGATAGGATGCATCATGGGACCTTGGTGTTCACTCTCATTAATGGTGATGGGCCTCACATTGGTTAACAGTTGAACTCAATGGCTGGTAATCCAATGAGATCATTGCACATTTGACATCAACACCTTCATTCATGTGCAATGGACTATGCATAAATGGTGGAGAGAATGGTTTCCTGCAGAAGGTTCGACAGACACAGTTTCAATTCTTGCAGAATGTTCAACAATCACATTTAATTCCTACAGAAAATTTGATAGACACAGTTCCATTTCCTGCAGCAACGCCTTGGTTTCCTGAAAGACAAAAGTATAGACATAACATTAGTTTAAATTATTTGATATAGTACTGACAGTCGTTATTGATCGAAATCATTAATTATGTGATCATGTGTCTGATGTAATGTTAGTAAGTTATAATTGCAAGGATAAGCAACATCATCAAAGGACTGGACGGTTGGAGGTAAGCTCGGTAAGGTACAACCGGTGATAAGATGCTTGAGGTAAGGTATAGTGACGCTTTAATTAAAAAAATTATTGCATGACTTAGGCTATGGTAATTCTTGCGGAAAAACATGGCCGTAAGCTGTTGCAGCGTAAATTCCACGGATTTTCATCATGATTCTGACATCACAGTGGTTGTATTTTTGAGGTTCGTCCTGCAGGTTGGATCATGATGGCAATCATGATCATGATCTGCCTATCAAAAATCACCGCGCTTTTCGATCTTTCCCATTTAATCCCTTTCTTTGTCAAGAAATCTGTTGCAAAGGTCTCGGTCTGTATTCCCATAAACTATGTTCATTATTTTCTCCCGTCTACATTCCTGTAAGCCGCATTCACTTTGTCCCTTCGTTCCTCATCCGCTTTGTCCATTTCCTCCTTCACCATGTCCAAACTACGAGCCCCTGTTTGATTTGAGCCATAGAGCCTCCCGCTGCTAGAAGCTGACCCTCGCAGCAAAGTGAGGCTGGAAAAAGTAGGATGGTTTCTATTCTTTCAGAAGTTCAATGGCCATAACTCCGAAGTGATGAACTCGTTTTCCTTGAACCTAAGTGGTGATAAAGCGCAAGTCAGAAATGTTTAGTTTAGGTTAACAGAGGACTTGGTGGCGTAGGCATGTGGAATTCCACAAGATGGGGAACTGTGGTTTAAGAACCAACGCTTCAACAATGGAATTTGCTGTCTTTCCTTCAGAAATATTATTTAAACCTTGACTGGAGCAAGTGGATTCCACAAGATTTTTTGAGAATTAAGTATCGTCACCTACTGTTCTTCTTGCAGAAGTATATAACGTGCGAAGGTCACTTTGGCCTCGCATTTGTATTTCACATTTGGCTTCTCGGACAGTTTCGAGATAAGCCCCTAAATTTTCCATACTATTTGAATATGTCTTTGACAAAAATGTCCACGACCACGAAAGAAAGAGTTGCACATATAGAGGAGAGCCTCTATCACCACGGGATGTTGAAAATCATCTCGATCGAGGTCCTGTAGAAAAAGAAGAAGACATGGGAGGAATTTATGGCCGAGAACCATTTTGTAGTAGACGAAGACTCTGACTCCTTAGGGCTCAAGGAGGAAAATCCAATAGAGAAGCCTAAGAAGAAGCTGCAGACTCGTGGACCACAAGTAAAAGAGGATGACGGAGATGAATAAGTGATGGTGACTAGGGAAACCACTGTAAAAGGTTCTCAGCAAAAGGGACCTTCTACCCCCGCTAAAATATTTACAAGGAGCTAAGCTACTAAGCTTGCTATTAAGGACATGATGAAAGGGGGAACACCACCCAAAAAGTCTGATAAAAAGAAAGGAAATTCCCATGGTATGGCCAAGGGAAAGGAGAAGGTGAAACCAGCCACATTCATTGACAATGACACTATGTCCTTCCAAGATCCTTCGCTGCAGGAAAGCAGAAATAAAACCATGGAAGAGCAGAAAAGGCAGACGGACCTTAGTGTGCCCCAATCTTCCCAAGGACATCATGAGGGGGAAGTAACTACCCAGAGAAAGCAGTCTCGACAGGTGCTAGAAGAGACCATTAAGGAGCTCACTATTTCAGAGCGGGCCTTAAGGAAGGAAAACACGACCTTGAAAGAGAACAACCTCAGAATGAAGAAAGAACATGAGGAGTGGAAAGAGAAAGCGACCCTCATTATAAAAAAGAAGCAGGCTCAGATAGACCATCTGAAGAAGAAGAATGAAATATACAGGGGTCAGATTCAGGTGGAGTCTAGTCAAGCCCAGTTGGATCATCTGGTTGTAGTAGCTACGACCCAGGAGAAAAATTGATTCTTTGTTTCAGAGGCTGCCACATTTTTGCTTGCATAGGGACATGCAAGAATTTTTGTGTGGGGGAGATGTTAAGTCTCAATTTTACCTATTTTTTGACACCTTTCCCAGGCCTTACCTCCCCTATTTTTGAACTCCTTCCACCCCTAATTATGCTTAGTTTGACTATATTGTTTATTTTTGGCTAAAAGGGTGCTATAAGATTAAGGTATGTCAAATTAACATAATAAGTGTAACCTTGCCTTGAACTTGAAGTATTCTTTGATCTAGCTGTATCTTTATTGAATTACCACTCCAACTAATCTAGAACTCATGTGCAGATATGCTTTGATTTGAAACATCTCCGCAAATTCCTGAAGACAACTCGTGTTGCCACATTTCTTGTAGAAGCTCCGAATTCTTGCAGATGCCGATTTCCTGCAACCGTTCTGATTTCCTGCAACGAAGATGGTTGAATATGTTATACTTATTTCCAGATCAAGTAAGAACATGGGTTTTGTGGGGAATTTGTCACACATGGAGGCTATCCTATTGACTGCTTCAAACCTCCTTCTGAAACAACCCAAACCTACATACTTCTTCTCGTGACCACATGAGGAGGCAACTTCAGCTATGTAACGGAAATCATCTAATCCATGCTTTTAGTCATGGATTAGACTCAAAAAAAGCTAATTTTGATGATCTGGACCTGTATTGTTGGTTGATAGCTTAGATTAGTAATTTTCCTTATATGATCCAAATATGGGCTTTCGAGACTGTATAAAATCAAATGTATTTCATATTGTAAAGGGTTGTTGGGTTGGGATTTTTGCTGATAAGAAATATATCAGGTTATACTTGGCTGTATACTTTTAGATTAATATAATATCTTATGTTCTATCTACTTTGTTGAGCAATCTCTTCGAGTTTTGAAGGGGCTGTGAGTGAGGGACGACCCCCTTTGCTCACAAATCCTGTAGCGTAGTGTGTGTGTGTGTGTGTTTAATTCTTTTTTATGCAACAATAATTATTTTACATAGCTAATTCACTCTTTCTAAAGTTTCAACAATAATTTGTTAATTGATTAAATGCTTAAATTTCTTATGTTGATGTGTTAATTTCATTTGATCAAATCTTGGATTTACGCTGTCTAAGTTGGTTTCTTGATTATTGTAATTTGATCTTTTATCTTTTCACAATCAATATTAGCAACACCGAGAGCTATAGAGGGGTGTTGTAGTCCACTCCATAGCCTTTTTTGCTAAGTATTTATGCAGGAAAGATGCATTAGTTGGTGTGTGCATGAATAATTAATTTATGAACACTTGCAGTAATAAGCCTACATATATTTTGCATAGTATCTTCCCAAGCTTACCTACCCTCGGTTCACAATTTATGATTGGAAAATTATAAGTCTATAATTTGACTCAACAGAGCTATTCACAATGGTTATTATGTATAACAATGCCTACTCTATTTCAAACAAAGTTAATATAATAGCAATGATTTTGTGTATGAAATAACATATCTTGTTCTTCTTGCATGTAAAACATATATTTCTTTCCAAAAGAAAATATATAGATATTTCATTGAAAAAATAAACACATTTATTTTCCAAGAGATCAAACACATACCATTTATTCTTTCATGCATGAAAAGGGACATTTCCCTCTTATCCAAAAGATCTAGCCCAATACCTATGCATAATATTATCCCAAAAGAAGGCTAACAAAATCAATATTATGTGATTCCATATTAATTTTCTCCAGAAATCTAATACCAAAAAACTATAAATTTTCCATCCATGCAAGCGTATACGTTTCTCTAAATAATCTTACATAATAAAGTATGTGATTACTAGTTTTCCTCTACAAGAATCTAATCCAATAATGCATACAAGGATATATTTTTTCTCTTTTATTGTTTTTTGAAGAGTTCTAACACGGTAAATGCGTCCTCGTATACAATTATATATATTTATTTTCAAAGGAATTTAACACCCTAATTATTATTTTTTCCAAAAGATAGCTAATTCACTAGTCGTTATCCATGAAATACAAAATATTTTCATATAATTTCACACATTACGAGAGGTTTGTAATAATTCCTCAAGAAATAACATGAATACCAAATCATTCTCAAATAACACAACCAATTTCCTTTTATCAAAATCTTTTATGTGAACTACTTATCAAAAAAAATTATTTATATGTTTTTTGCATGAATCAAGCTCCTCATGCATGTAAAATCACATAATCAATTCTAGTAGATCAAATATATTAGATAATTATTCATGTGCACCTAACCACATACTCTTCTCAAGAGTCCAATATTTCTCTCTAAAATTTTTAATGCCAATGCATCATGAGAACATACTCGGTAATCTCTTAAATGAAATAAAATAATTCATTTTTCAAAAAATTATAAACATAATTATTATGTCTATATGTACATAAAAAATTATTTTTTATCCGGTTGAAAAAAATCAAATAGAAGCACTATGTTTTACTCTGTTTTTTCTTGTTTTTTGTCATCCATTTTGGAAGCGTCTTACGATCATATGGAAACTAATTTCAAAAAAACCAATAGAGGGGTTTTTTTTGGAACGGACAAATTAACAATAACCTCTCTCATTTGTTTCATAGGTGTTGCGGTTTGAAAGATTCAAATGAATCTTTGCAACCCATTTTTTCGACATTTAAATATTAAATATTTTCATGTTTTTTTTCATGAACTTTGGAAATGGTTTCCAAACAAATGAAGCCAAATTTTGGAAAACACAAAGAGTTTTTTTGCAATGGGTTCATTAAAAATAACCTCTCTCAGTTTTTACACATGTGTTATGGTTTGGAAGACTCAAGCAAATATTTGTAGCTCATTTTACTATAGTTTTTAGGGTGGCTTACGCAAGGGATATTACATCTTATATATTTTATACAAGAAATGGAATTTAGGACTTTCTCTTTTAAATCTTTGATTTTCAGTAGTTATGTCTATGTTACATTTTCCTCCCATAGAAAATAAAATGATGCATAATTTAACATATATAGTATTGTAATGAATGTATATAAATATATAGTTAGAGATTACGAATAATTTTTTTGATTATTAGAAAAAAAATTTTAGGTCACCACTAACAGATTAACTTGGTAAAGAATAACTTCGAAATAAACTACCGAATTATTTTTCTATGTAGGTTACTTTGGCCACGATTTCTTTTTTTTGTTGTTTTATCATGTTTTCCTAACTATTTATTTTAATTAACAACAAATTAACTTTCTAAATAATTTCTTCCCCAAATTCACCTTAATTAATTTCTTTTTTATAATTGGTATAAATGTAGGGAGTAGATTTTGGATGTTTTATCTAAGATTAATCAATTCTCCCTAGTAGCGAATATGGCTTTAGTATTCCTAGGAGTTGCACTCTAAAATACCCCTCTATAACTTTACAAAGTAGTTAAATTTTTCTTTTCTTCTCAATGATAAAGCAAGTAATGTTTCTCCATTGCAATATGAATGAAAATAATAGAGTGTATAATTAAATTTC
Organism: Pinus albicaulis; assembly: GCA_034641835.2. Lineage (NCBI taxonomy): Eukaryota > Viridiplantae > Streptophyta > Pinopsida > Pinales > Pinaceae > Pinus > Pinus albicaulis. The sequence continues at coordinate 256,377 of JAXQQM020086573.1, read as the reverse complement.
CAAGGTTTGAGGCACATACACTCGTGACCATAGTCTCCTCATTTACCTTCAACTTAACATGCATGTCATTAATTTAGAATTTCCTTTCTCCTTTTAATTTAGAACTATATTTCTTACTATGAGAAGCACTACCCTTATGCAGATAAAATAAACCGATATTTAAAAATTCCATCGAGGATATACCCCAACCATTAACTTACTCATTACACCACACTATATTAATTTAACCTATAACATTACAAGACATAAATCACTTAAGAGATATGAATCCAATTACACGCACATAAGACAATCACAAAGCACATAATCAGATTTAATAAAATCCCTACATGAGTACTTGGAAGTCCACACCTTCAAACCACCCAACCTAGAACCGTTGGCTTCAGTTCACCATCGAGGTTAGAATCCCTTGCCAGGGTTCCCACTTCACCAATTGTTCCTTCAATTACTATTCATTACCCTACCTTCATGGTGAGGTTTCTTTTAGCGACGCCCCGCTTTTGTGGAACATTTTTATCCACTTTCTTAGGATTTTCCATAAAAGTTATCATTTCTCTCCTATGGCACTTTCGGGCTTTTCTAAGCTCGGAATCTTTACCCCAACTAAGAAACTTAATAGACCTTTCTCTCCTATCCATTAAGTGTGTCTATAATTTTCCCTAGAATATGAATTATCCAACTTAATGGGGCTTTCTCTCCTATGCATTAAGCTTATCTAGAATTTTCTCTAGCATAGGAATTATCCAATATTATCATGAAGAGATTATCAATCCCATTCCCTAATGAGGATTGATTTGGCGGGACTTTTATTTATAGGTGTCTCATTCCCAAAGCATCTACATCTTCATATAATTTCTTTACTAGAAATTATTTATTTACATATTTTTTCATTTCTTTTATGACTTTTCCTCCATTCTACTCATCTAAATAAAAACAATATTTAAATGTTGGATGGTTATTATAATACTTCCTTTTCTTCTGGTTAATGACAATATATTAATATATATCTTTCTTTTCCATACTATGATAAGTAATTATCCTTCTACTTCACTGATCCTTGACAACGAGGTCACATACATAGATTTTTTTTGATATATTGTGCATTCATGTCTAGAATATCAATTATATGTTAAATTCTAAGCCAACGTTAAAAAAATAACCTTCTTCTACTTTTTTTGTTCTTCATCTCTTATCAATTTTACCAACCAACTGGTTTTAATTGCACTCGTTTCACACTGGTTACCCTAGTTCGCACAAACCATCTTTCTTGCACTATTTCTCCTTGAGAACATAATTATCTCTATCTCTTTTAGTTTTTATAGTCTCAAAATGTTTCATTCATTTACGATTTTTTTAAACTATTATATTATCTATAGTGATTTACCAACGCACTGTGGGTCCTCAATAGGGATTTGTTTTTAATCTCGAACTTTCTCGAGAATGCCCCCATTGTCTAATTTCACATACTTTGGTTCTTGAAAAATTCCACTAGCTACGTCTATGCCATTATCCTTCAAGTTATTTTACTATGCATAGTTAAACTTTTAGGCTTCAAATAAATGTTTTATTGACAATCTTCGTTCAATGATCTCATAAAAAAAATTCCCCCCCCCCTTTTTTTTAAATTTTGGGAGTTCGCTAGCTTATCGAGGAATGTAAATTATCGATTATTCTTATTTATGGCAAACTATTCATTGTGTTCCTCCTTTTTGTAATGTTGTTTGTTTCTTTAGCTTTATTGAATAGATTCGAGTTTCAATCCAACCACGGATCAAAATAAAAACACTGTCTTTCATAAATTTGTGGCATGAGGAAACTACTCCAAGTTGTCGATATCCGTCTTGGCCTTGAAGCTAACCCCAATTCTCCGAGAAAGCCACTAATATCCTTCCTGTTATGTTATTCAAATCCATTCTTTTATTAATGAAAAAGATGATAAGCATTTATGACCCATCCTTTAATATTGCTATTATTCTGAAAAGAAAAGGAGCATTTTTATATCCCAAAGGGTTTTGTACCGTTAGTACCTTGCATTTTAGTTATTATAAATCTATTCTTTAACCTCGTAATCAAGAATTACAATACTTAACATGTATCCCCATTATATTGTTATATATATGGAAATATTTTATATTTCCAATTCAAGATGTCGTTTATTTCCTTTTGCTTTTGCAATGTGTTATACGTTTTTCTTTTTTCTTCACTATGTTACTCTAATGTGATTTTTTTCCTTCTATATCAGTTCAAAACATATTACCCACTTCATTCATTAGGTAATTTTACTAACGTGTAAGATCCAGTGGGAAGAATCTTTTAACCTAACTCGGAATAACTTATCGTACCACTAACATAGTAATTATAATTTCTTTTACCGTCCCATTTAACTTTTATCTATAATGTTTTTTTTCTCTCTCTTAGTTTCCTTACCTTATTCTCATGATGACTCGCAACCACATATCTTCCTTTTTAGGTATTGTCATAATTTATGATATAAATAGGCCACAACCAAATGTTACTAAATTTTACACGAGTTTCTTTTTAGCTCTATTCCAGGGTTTACTGCTATAATTTTGTTTTTTTTCCATCGTGATGAACTAGTGCATTACACGGAACTCTTGAATCTACATATTGGAATTTTTTTTGTTAATAATTAAGTTAATTGCTAGGAATATATCATTGTTCATCCCATGGTCGATAATGTCTTCATAACAAAAATTACGAAGTATCTTTTTTCGTCCATAAGAATGAAAGCACTAATTATAAGGATTTTTAAAAGAGAAATTTAGTTTCCAACTAGTGAGTGTTAAATTTTCTACTCGAAATAGCTTATGACATATGTCCATCATTAAATCACGTGAAGAAATATTTCCTTTATGCTTTCACATGGTTCTATCCACACCCTACCATTTCTCACTGTTTTAGATTTGCTTGTTATTTATTTACATAGTTCATTTTGACAATTACCATGAGAATTTTTTTTAAATAACTTGTATTTCAATAAAGGTCACACAAATTTTCCACTTCCCTCTCATGGGATTAACTCTTTATGAGGTTACTTGTATTATGATAGTCAATTGTTTTACTTTCTCATATTATGTGGATACACTAATTGATATACATATAAACCTATAAAACTAACGATAAAAATGTTGATTTATTAGTAAGCTCAACAAAACCTTATGTGTTTCACTTAAATTGGCGTGTGGAGTTGCTTGATTAAATAAGCCATGTAATTTATGTAGGTTTCAAGCTTACATTTTTTTGTATTCACATTTACCTAAGAATTTGATTTGTTGTAATAAATTTATAGTCTCTAATACATTTTCGAGGTCTCGATCAAGGGCTTTCTATTGACTCTGTACATAGATATATAAGAATACATAACCTATCCCTTCACCCTTAGATGTATAATAGCCGGTGAGATAAATTTTTTCTTTTGTGCTTTTTTATTAGTTTTCTTTAAGACACTAAATTATTATTGTTTATTCAATTATGCTATAGGATATGATAATTCATCCTCTAAATATACCCATATCTAATATCCTCCTTTAGTGTTCTAACAAGAGAATTTATCCTTATTATAATCTATATTATAATATTTATCTCTTAATTTAGTGGAATGTCAATGATCATTTATTAAGTTTTTCAGATTTAAGTTGGCTCATGCAAGTCTCAAACTAAACCTATATCTTTGATACCACTTGTAACATATAGAAATGCACCTTAAAAAAAAATTCAATTACAAATGTGCCATTAACTTTGCTTATTATCCATAATCTAATCATATGAACATTATAACAAGGTAAGATATGTTCTCTGAGACTTGAATTCTACTTTACGAGTCGTATCCATTGAATTTCACTTTCTAACTCATATCCATTGGCTTGCTTATGTCATGTTTCCTTTTTTTCCCATGTTGCCCTTTTTACTTGGTTAAAGAGTCCCCCCTAACATACCGAAATTAGATTTGCGAGAGAATGAAATAAATTAGAGTTGCGAGAGAATGAAATCTAGTTGCGAGAAGATTTTTTTACCATGTTGCTTTTTTTTCCACTGGTTAAAGAATCCCTTGAGCAGTCGAACCAGAAATGGAGTTGTGGAATGGAAATATTGTCGCGGAAGAGGTTGCGGAGACCAAGGGCGATAGATACGAGTTGAAGTTGAAGCCTGCTGAATTTGAAGCATCACCCCACGAGGCAACAACATGACATCCACATGCATGCTTGTTTCCACATGCATCCACCATAGTCGTCAATATTTACTTTCTCTGTGCTTGGAAATCCATCTCCACCCTTCACAAATGAGTTAACATCTCATACTAAGAGACTAATGTTAGGATTAGTCTACTTAGCTTGATATAACTCTGATACAAAGCTGAAAATTTAGTGAGAAACTTTGAATCAATGGAAATTTAAGCTAAGTTTTAATAGGCCTTGCCTCGATATGAGGCCAAATAAGACCTCAAGTTGCATATTGGTCAAAAAAATAATTATATGAAGCTCAACTGGTATATGAAAAAAGTGTTTTGTAAATTATAAATGGAAAACTTTTGGTTAAATTCAATTGATTGACTTTGGTTTTTGTGTACGAAATAATGAAAAGCTCATAAATGATTACTATAGTCCCTTTCTGGCTGGGGGGACTAATAATAAGTGAGACATCATGATCAATATTACAATTCAACATCTTGGTTTAAAGGGTTTTAAATAATAAGGCTCATAGCTAATATTTACACCCTTCTCGAGGATGTACGCCTAAATTTATTAACCCATTATTCCACTCTACATGTATTTGGAAGGATCTTACAATATGGGACACTTGGAGTTTGGCACACCGTGTGATGGAACACTATTTATCCGACTGTCAAAAATCATGGGGGGTTGGTTTAGGTAACTAATTCCCTCATATCGCTCTAAAGACGAGATTGATTTGGTCACTTTTCTTTAGTGTTTTTTTTCTAAGTCGAGACTATTCTATTAAGTAAAAAACATATGGTACAATCAAGGCTTTGCAAAAGCAAAGCACGGAAGCAAGGGGCCGGAAATGATGAAGTATCAACCTCGGTCCCAACGGCAGAACTAGGATCAAGCAAAAGAGATCAAGGAAGATAAAAGAGAGCAAGAAACAAGGAGATCTACCCGAGTGTGGGTAGAAACTTCCAATCGACATTTTTTTCATTTTCTTCTTCACGACTTTGATCCGATCATTATAGTCGGGAAGAACAGGGAACTAGTTGCGAGAATGTTACTCGTGACCGAAGAAGGCGACTCCTTATACGAATCCGAGGAACGAGGTCTCATGCGAGCGTTTCGCGGGATCGGAGGAGCGAGATGAATCCGCGAGGGGCTGGCCAAGGGGGATTCCTTCGCGTTCGGCTGTGGTTGCGTCTTCTGCGTCTATTTCCTCCTCATCCGAGTGGACGAGTCGGGGGTCATCCAGAGGGGGGACAATCACAAGGCTTCCCGGCTCTTCGATTTGGATTTGCCCTTGTTGTTCTTCTTTTTTCCAAGGAACGTAGCACATGAGTTTCGGAGGTGCCCGTACGATGGCGGTGGCGACGCACGGAAACGATATTTTCGTAGTCCGGGGGGTTGGGTCCGAGTAGAAGTCCCCAACTTTGAGATTTATCTGATCGGAAGCCCTTTGTCGATGTCGATTTCCGCACATATTATGCCATAAGTGTATAACCATTTCTCCCCCGAGAGGTATCCATTGCTAAAAAAGCGCCTAAGGTATCCCCAATCCCTTGAAAAACAGAGAAGTGCGAGAGATGCGCCGGGAGATTTGGTAATCGACCTAAATGGGAGCTTGGTAATAGCCGACGTAGAGGGATCGAAGTGCGGAAACCACGGCGTGAGAAAGAGCCCCCGTCGATCCCCGGAACGAGGGTCCTTCTGTAAGGCTTTCTGATAGTCTTTGTTGGATACAAATACCACAATGAAAAAGCCTTTTGAAGCGAAGAAGACTTTGCGATTGTTAGTCCGAGTTGGAATGGAGCCACTTTGGTATAGATCCCATTGTTCGAGGCCATAGGCCATTAAACCTGCAAATGAGGGTTGTTTCCAAATGCACGGGTTTGGTCATCCGAGCGATGGATGGGAGATTTCGATGGAGGGTATTTCCTCCATTTTATCCACAGAAAAGGCTTGGGAGCCTCGGGTGGTTGAGCCGCCTTCTTGGTAGCGTGTGCATGAACTGCATCCTTATAGGAGAAGGCGCGAGGAGGTTTGCCCGAAGCTCCCCCTCTCAAGCGAAAGGAAAGTACAACTAAAGCATCTTTCTCAAGATTGTAGTGAAACAGGGGGCAAATGGTCTTCAAGTTGTTTACCTTTGTAGAGCGAGTCTCGAGAGTCTTGAGGGATCCCCAATGCGAGGTCAAGTTCCCGTGTAAGGTTCTCGCACTAGATCCATGGCATGGACCCATAACGACTTCGTTCCACCATAAGGAAGAGAGATGCGGATGCGGAATCGTGATCCCGGATTTGGAGGACTTTTGGCCAAGGGAACATCGGGAGCTGAATATCAAAACCCTCCTCGTGCAACCTCTTATCCAGAAGACCTGCTTCTTCGAGAGGTGGAGACTAAGGCATTGTAGGGGGCTCCTTTTTGGGTGCGGCGGCGAAGTTGTGGAGGCTAGCAAGCGTGTTTAGTCCATCGCTGTCGTTCCCTTGTCCATCCGGATCTCGGAGAAAGGCGGCGGCGGGGCCTGGAAATCGCAGCAGAGAAGACCCGGCATGACTTGCAAAGTCTTTGCCAAAAAGAAAAAGCTGCGGCTAGGGCAATGAAAGCCGCCGAAGCATCCAACGAGAAAAGCGCAAAGAAAGGCCGGGAAGTCAGCCCACTGCGCGAGAATGGCAAGCGCTCTGGTCAATCGGCGATTACCGCAATGGAGACCGCATGGAGCGTCGGCAAAGGAAAGAGCCAAGCCCGCGGTGAAGTCGGCCGCGGAGGCCGAGCCCGACGGGTCCGTTGGAAGAGATAGAACTTTGACGCGGCGGCGGCACGGTGCGGAACTCTAGCAGAATCCATCGCGTTGGGTTATTTAGAATCACTTTTCTTTAGTGTTAGGTGCTCTACAAATTTGCAATATATTCTCCATGGAAAATAAGGGTTTTTACTTACTTGAGCGTGTCTCCATTATAGGTATACTGCAGAGCACACTAACGCCCATGTACTTACGCAAATATTAGGCTACATGTTATTAGTCCCACGCTAGCGAGGCAAGGGACTATAGTAATCTTTTATGAGCTTTGCATTATTCTTTACAAAAAACCCAAAGTCAATCAATTCAATTTAACCTACAGTTTTCCATTTATAATTTACAAAACACTTTTTCATCTACCAATGAACTTCAACAAATTATTTTGTTGACCAATAGGCAACTTGGAGGTCTTATTTTCCCTCATATCGAGGCAAGACCTATTGAAACTTAGCCTAAATGTCCATTGATACAAAGTTTCTCACAAAATTTTTAGTTTCTATCAGGTTATATCAATTTAAGTAGACTAATGCTAACATTAGTCTCTTAGTATGAAATGATTGCTTATTTGTCAAGGGTGGATATGGATGTGCAAGCACAGTAAAGTAAATATTGACCATTATGGTGGATGCATGTGGAAGCAGCCATGCATGTGGATTCCATGTCGCTGCCTTGTGGGGTGATGCTTCAACTTCAGTGGGCTTCAAGTTAAAATGTATCTATTGACCTTGGTTCTGCAACCCTTCTACGAAAAGATTTCCATTCTAAAACTCCATTTCAGTTTGGCCTATTCAGGGGACTCTTTAGCTAGGGTAAAAAGGAAACATGGTAAAAAAATCTTTTGCAACTAGATTTCATTCTCTACAACTCTAATTTATTTCTCTCTCTGCAACTCTAATTTTGGTATGTTAGGGGGACTCTTTAAGCAGGTAAAAAAGGCAACGTGGGAAAAAAGGAAACAAGACATAAGCAAGCCAATGGATACGACTCAAAAAGTGGAATTCAATGGATATGACTTAGAAAGTGGAATGCAAGTCCAAAGAAAAAATCTTACCTTGTGCGGCCACCCTGGCCCCTTTTCCTCTTGCTGTGTTTGTGAGGAGAGCTTGTTTGATACTACATCTGGTTCGCTAGGTACTTGACTGCATCTGGCTCCCTAGGTACTCGCTTTCAGACTGTATCTGCCTATTTGCGAAAAGCATCTCCACTTACAACTCGCTATTTGTTACCTGTAATTCTATCCTGATCAAACACAAACGCATTCCAAAGTGCATTCATGGTAAGTATCCACTATTGCTGTCATTATTTGAAGGCCTAGAGTTCTTCGACACCATTCTCATCTCCAGGTGCAAGCGGAAAAACAGACATTCTCATCATTTGATGACATGCTTCAAAAATCAGATCAACTAGTCTTGGTTTATTTTTATGCAACTTGGTCTGGCCCCTGTTAATATATTGTCCCCATTTTAGATGATGTTGGTTAGAGAATGAAACATAAGAATCATGTGGTAAAAATTGATACAAAAATGTATTTAAATGTTGCTAGTAGTTATGGTGTACATGCATTACCCACTTTCATTTTGTTCAGGAATGGGAAACCTTTTGATTGACTTGAAGGGGCTATACCTGCAAATCAACTTATTGAACATATTGAAAAACTTCTTCAAGTAGCTAAATAGAACAGATTTGAATATTTGTCTTGAAGTAGGTGTTCAATTATTTTCTCTTGCAAGAGCATCACTGGTATAAAGTATAGCTGGGTATCTAAAATTTTCAACATCTACAATATACTTCATTGACATAGAAATATAGGAAGATAAGACTACATGCTCAGGAACAACAAGATATGCTGTAAATCTTGCAAGTGTTGCAACATTATGCCCAGACTTGCATCATATTTTCATCCCCAGCAGGAGCTCCACCATTTCCATGTCCATATCTAGAGAGTTATGCTCGGACAACCTCTACCGCTGCAAAAAAAATCCCCAATATTGCTTGGGTTCGCTTAGGAGGTTGATCAGCCCACACACTAACAAACTAGCTATTGAGAGTAGCAGTACGAGCTTCTTTACCAGCCTAGTTAGCAAGGTACATTTCAACCAGCTAGCAAGGTAGATTTCAGGATAAGAATGGCATGGCATCCTGCATGTCTTGCATGGGATTCATGTGGGTTCCACATGTTGTATGAAGGTCATAATTTAAAATTTCGATTTCTCAAATAAATTTTTTCATTTAGAACATCCTATTTTCAATAATATTTTTAGGTTGCAATAATTTATAACAACAACATCAATTTCAAATATGTTTCTTGAGATTTTTGATAGAATATTTATAATATTTCCTTGAACATTTTATACTCTTAATTAATAAATAAATTTAAAATTTATAACATATAGTGTTATCTGTAAAACTCACAATCATAATCTAATTCATACCAAGAGGTGTCAGAGAAGGCATTCTTGAATCGACACTATAAAGGAGTGCCCTGTATTCATAAAGTGATGACTTTCTCGAGATAACTACACCTTCAATATGGAAAAATATGGCATATATAAAAATGCAAAACTGTAATTCAGCAGTTTGTGATGTGTGATCATAACTATCGGTTGTCAATACATTAACTAAAAACTTTGATGTACAAAAAACCTTCTTTAGAATTTATCATTTAAAGCAACAAAAACACTACATTGCCTACGTGTTATATTGCCATTTGATAGAAAGGGGCTTCCACTATCAGCTGACATGCGAATGTCATATGCAATGCAACAGCTGAAGCACCTTAAGACTCTACCCATAGAAGCTCGACGTATTCTTATAGCCCAATACCTCAAGCCACTATTTCCAAAAATTAAATCACTTAGAGCAGAGGAAGTAGAGCAATAAACAAGCTACTTAGAGTGTAAAAGCTATTGGTGTGCTATCCATGAGCATTGGCAACATCAATGGGAATGGCTACACACACTACACATAGTACACATATTTATCATCGGCCTACAACTAAAGTAACCAAAAAAGCAGAGGAATCCACTTAACAATAAGGAGAGCCATCAAGTAATCCTTGTTCCAGAGTAAGGGAGGATGTTAGCTTATAAACCTGGGGGAACTTGCACACCGAAGCTTGTTGCCATATTAGCACAACTGTAAGCCCATATTGTGCTTTAAGGACCATTTTTGGAATGTGGGGAAATCTTCTTCCATTTTTCTCTGTAATAGGAACATTTCGGAAGACACCGCAAATAGAGAAAATTACATTTAATTTGCTCCATTTTTCGAACATCAAGGTCTCCAGGTCTTTCACCTAGTTTCTAATGCATTTTTCTATTATAGGAACTCTCTGGGTGATCCTTACAACAAGAGGATCATATTAGCTCTAGACCACAGCTTGACAGACAATGAGACATTTGAATGTCGACATCAATAGAAAGAAAAACAAGGAAAACACAAAAAACAAGATCAGACATTGGGCACTTCATATGAACTTGTTCTAATTTTGATGGTGTCTAATAGAAACAAAAAATTCAATTTTTTTAAAATGCACATTGTTTCCACCATCACTGTGCATAGATTACATACCTTCTACGCAATATCCGGAGATACATAATTAAGCTTTTGAGGGTAGAAACAACAAAATATATATAGAGATATGATAGATAAAGCTTCTTGGTAGACAAACTATCAACAAATTGACAATGTGTGTAGAGACCAAGAAAAAATATTGAGACCCACCTGTAAGAAGTTAAGAAGTGAAGGAAAGAAGCATCAGTAAAAGGATGTAGCATAAGCAAGGTGTAAAAGGCAAATCGCCTCTTAATACTCCAACATACAATAGCGCAAGTGTTCTTCCAAAACAACTTTACAGTACGATGACGCATAGGAACACCAAGAATAAAAATCATATAACTTAAAAAAAAAACACAAAATGCAAGGTTTTATATTACACATTGTTCTTAGCTCATACAAGTAAATTCTTTCATCTCTCATGTATTCTTATTTTAACCCACTACTATTCTCCTAGTTCCATTTTTATGTTACTAACTAACATTATATATATTTTATTGTACACAAGTAACACGTCTCGTTTTTCGGCAAGATCATTTTTATTGGAATATTTTTGTTTGTTGACAACCTCCATCTCTCACAATATGTGTTCCAATACAAGGTAGGTTGTGTAGGTGCCATTTTATGTATGTTGACCAGAGCTTCCAACAATTAATAGCGACTAGCCACCTCCGTTAGATGAGTTTGTTGGAGCTCTCATTTCAGGAAAATAGAAAGCTACGCTCACATTTCAACGCATTATAGCACGTAATAACTATAAATTTTATTATTTACGTGTTTGGGGGTTTTTCACTTCAGATCCTATGCTAAATTCTTAGAATCGCGTTTATTGGGCTCAAAACTTCTTCAAGAAATGATTTCTCTTTCTCTTCCTTGGTAAGTATAAGATGTTTATAATTTAAATATAAATGTTCAAAATTAATTTGTGTGAGTGTAGGTAACACTTCTCCTTTTTCGGAAAGATTAATTTTTTTGGAATATTTTGGTTTATTGACAACCTCCATCTCTCACAATATGTGTTCCAATACAAGGTCGGTTGTGCTAGTTGAACCAATGTATTTATTAATTTTGTTGTTTTTATTAACTCTGTTATATTTTGTGTTCCAATACAAGTTCGGTTGTGCAGCTTGAACCAATGTTTTTATTAATTCTATTGTTTCTACTAATTTTGTTATATTCTAGAGATGTCACAGTTTTTTGTTTTCTTACTATTTTGGAAGTCTATTAATATCGCAACTCTTTGTGTTAAAAATTTCATAGTAAAAACTTAAGTCACTTTACATAACTTATGTAAGTGTATAAAATAGTTTGAACTCTTTTTTTTTAACCAGAAAATTCTTAAATCCATAATTAAGAATTCACAAAATATCCAACTCCCAATTGGTGGATCAGAGTTAAGTCACTTTACATAACTTATGTAAGTGCATAAAATAGTTTGAACTCTTTTTTTAACCAAAAAAGTTAGTTTAAATGCATAATTAAGAATTCACAAAATATCCAACTCCTAATTAGTGGATCAAGGCAGTTTACTATTTGAACTCCGGCAAAGTAGGGACCAGTTGCCTTCCAGCCATCCTTGTTTTCTTTATTGATGGTTATACATATATATATAACATATATCCCCCAAAAAAATAGTCAATTTTAAGTACACAACCCTGAAAGAAATAAACCCGAAGAGCTTAAAGTGTATATGAGACTGTTGGAGCAAAACACACAGCGGAAACTAAATAAAAATCAAACACACACATCATTCAACCATGAAAGATAGATATTTTAATGTGGTTCACCCAACCAACCTGGGCTACGTCCACCTAACAGGGCATCAGAAATCTCATTCATCAACTGGAGAAATACAATAGCAGAGTTTCTCATCTGCTCATCTCTTCCACTCACCTCACATTCTGTTGTGTAACCAACTCAAAAAGAGAAGAAAAGAGATATAAACGCCTGTGATCTGATGTTACTTTATCAGTTGTGGGAACTTTCCATTCCTTAATGGCTTTAATTTTGTTAGGGTCCACTTTAACCCCCTCGTGAGATACAATATGACCCAGATATTCCACCTCTTGTACTCCAAAGAAACATTTGGACTTTTTTGCATATAATTGTTTCTCCCGCAATAGTTTGAGCACCACTGTCAACATGTTCAACATGATCCTTCCAAGACCCTGCTCGTAGATTAGTATATCATCAAAAAAATACTAGCACAAATTTTCTAAGGAAGGGTTTGAAAATGGAATTCATCAACCCTTGAAATGTAGAAGGTGCATTGGTAAGGCCAAAAGGCATGACCAAAAAATTCATAATGACCCTCATGAGTTCGAAATGCTTTGTTTTTGGAATATCTTCGATCTTCATTCTAATTTGATGATATCCCGAACGAAGATCCAACTTGGTAAAATAAATTGCTCCATGTAATTCATCCAATAATTCATCAATCACGGGAATGGGAAATTTGTCTTTAATGGTGAGCTTATTGAGCTCCCTATAATCCGACACATTCACCATAATCCATCCTTCTTGTGTACCAACACTACGGGAAGCAGAGAAAGAACTTTGAGTCGGGTTGAATTATACCCGCCTCTAACATTTCTGCAATCATACGTTCAATTTCGCTCTTTTTCGAAGTAAGGATATCTATAAGGCCCGATGTTTGGAGGAACACTTCCTGGAATCAAATGAATAGCATGATCATGATCACGAATAGGTGGGAGTCCTTTGGGAGTTTCAAACACCTTGGAATGATTGTCCAAGACTTGTTGGAGATCTGCAGAAATAGATGATTTTGATGTTGGAACTTCTAGTGAGCAAAATTGTGCAATTACGCCTCATTTGTTCTTTCTTTAGAAGCTTTGTCATGACATTAGAGCTTATTATCCTCCCCAGCTTCCCGCAATACCCCGTAATTCAACTTCCTTTCCTTCGAAAAAAATTTCAAGAAAAGTTCTTGAAAATTAAAAGCTACCGTCCCCAAAGATTGTAACCATTGTACTCCTAGTACAACATCAAGCACCTCCCATAGAAATGGCAAGCATTGGACTAGTCAATACATATTCCCCCATGGTTAGCTTGATATTATGGCATTTTCCGGGAGCAATTTATAGTTCCTCCATTTGCAACCATCACTTGACATTTACGGTGCTTTGGGTATAGGAAACAATTTAATTCCTTGGCTACCTTATAATGAATAAAATTATGGGTGCTACCCGAATCAATCAACACTATTACCCTTTTCTTCTTTATATGTCCTTCTATCTTGAGAGTTTGAGGAGTGGTAATTCCTGCCGAGTGCATTACACGATATGGTCGGATTCATTTCTTCCTCTTCTAGGGGTGGTTCCCTGGTGTATATCCTCTTCTTGTTCATTTTCTTCTTCTTCTTCACAATCTATGTAAAATAATTTCTTCTCAAGACACTTATGACCTTTAGTGTATTTGCTATCACAATCGTAGCAAAGCCCTTTTGCTCTTTTTTTCTTCCAATTGTTGTGGTGTCAACCTTGTAGGTTGTGGAAATCTAGGCGTAGCAACACTTCCTTCTTTATAGAATTGAGTGGTAGGCTTCCTTGTCGCCATAATTTTACATTCAAATTTTCTTGCCAACTCTGAATGCCTTCTCCAATGAATCGGGTTCCAAAACGCGAACTTCATGTTGGATGTTATCCTTTAAAGTGCCTAGGAAGAGATCAATCTTGTGTTCCTCTCGTAAGATCAGCTTACCCTTATATTCAATTTTTTGGAAGTCCTCAATGTGCTTTGCCCCCACTAAACCCTTTTGTTTGAGATTTATCAATTGGGTAAAGAAGGTGTTTCTCTTTGTATCCTCATAATGTGCTATCATTTCCTCCGTAAAAATTGACCAAGTGACAATTTTTTTTATGGGAGCAAAGCCATTGATACCATACAAATGTATTTTGTTCTAAATGTAAAGTTGCAATGCGTACCTTTTGTGTGTTTTGCACGTTATGGAGATCAAAATATTGCTCCATCTGTAGTATCCATGTTACAGGGATCCTTTCCATCAAACTTCCTCATATCCATTTTTTGGAATATGGTGGTTCTTTCCGCCAACATTCGAGTTTATGGAATCATGATTAACATTTATTTTGTTCTCATCAGGGAGGTTCTTCTCCTATATTTCCGCCATTAGGAATCATTTTCCGGTTTTAAGCTTGTCATCAAGCCTTCCATGTATGCTTTTAGATCATTCTTCATGTCATCCATCTTAGCTTCCATGCCGACTTCCATGCCATCCATCTTAGCTTCCAAACCATTCATCTTAGTTTCCACGCCTTTCTTCAAAACTTCCATTTCATTTTTTGTTGTTCTTTGCGAGAGCGAAATTTGTTGCATTTGCTCTTGTAATTTTGACATGTCATGTTGCCATTCTTCATCTTCATGAGTAATAGTAGAGCCTTCTAAAGGCTTAATGGGTGTTGAATTCTTTTTAGGGGCCATTTCAGACTCCAATATTGATATCTATTCTACAATAGGCCCTTGCAATCAATTCAACTTGATTCTTCAAACAAGACTTATGCAATTCGGAAAAAAAAATACACACCTTTTACTAGCTTTGAGGAGCTCGATATTGAAATTGTATTATCTCTGTGCTTGAAAATCTTCGATATCTAAAATTCAGCCCCGTAGTAGCCCTCTGAAGCTTCTTTCAAATGCCACAGGTCTGACTTGATTTTGATGCTCCAAGAAAAAGTTGTGTCCAATCTCCCACAATGACCCAATTCAGATCGGTTCGATGAGAGCGAACTTGTACGACTTGCCACGTGTCACTGTTTTGTCCTTTGTCTCTGACATTGATAGAGAAGAAACTACAGGCTGTGTACTTGTGACCACTTTTGACGGCACTCCAATCCAATCTTCAGAGAGAGAGTTATTGAACTTTTCCCACGATCACCTCTTTGAGATGAAATTCAGGATCCTGAAAAAGCACTACCTTCCACAGATCATATCTCCAAAAATATTGCAAACCAAGTTCTGAAATTTTTTGACGAATGTCCTCAGGATTTCAGCTTCGCACCATATAAATTTCAGACTCTGACCCTTCGTACAAACAAATTTATAACGCAAATGCCACGATGACCTGTTTATGAGCCTGAACAAATACCTAACTTCCACAGATGATATCTCCTCAAATATTGCGAACCAAGATCTGAAAGTTTTAGACAACCTTCCTCAAGATTTCAGCTTCGCACCCTAAAAAATTTCAGCTTCCGAAGCTTCGCAGAAAAAAAAGTTATAGCGAAAATGCCACGATGACCCTGTTTGGAGCAGCGAAACCCTAGAATCCCAAAGCTCGATACCAAATGTTGTGTAACCAACTCAAAAAGAGAAGAAAAGAGATATAAACGCCTTAGAAATGAGCCACTTCGAGGGGGCAACCTCCAATACATTACATAAATGAACAATTCTTGGATGATACAATTCACAAAACCTCCTTTCTATATATAGGAGTCCATGGGGCCATAATGTAATCCTAGTGGGCCACAATGTAATCCTAGCCGACCTAACAATAATAATTTAAGGGCACAATAATAACAAAATGGGGGTTACAAGGGTACAATAATAACAATAAGGGGTTTACACTAACAATAATAAGGGGCTATACTAGTGATATAGGGACCTAACACATTCCTCATGCTCATTTGCCTCTATAGGGTTGCATTTTATAGCTGGGAGTAGAAACATAATCATAAATTCACCCACAACAAATATAGGATGCATTAAATCCTCATTAGAATTAAAAGGAGTCAATTTAGAAACAAATCCTATTGTTGTCACCTTCATAAGATTTTATCCAAATTTAATTAAAAGAAAATCTCAACAATGTCCACCTTGAAAACAATTAACCTGATACCTTGTTCCATTATTATCTTTATCTTTTTTGCAAACCAAGAGAACCCATACACCATCGTAGCTTCTCTAAAAAAACTGGTTTCGTGAACACGTCTGCATAATTTTCCTTTGTATGCACTTTTTCAAGAGAGACACCCCGTTCAGTGATAACATGTCTTACAAAATGGTATTTAATAGGTATATGCTTTGATTTACTATGATAGGCTGGATTTTTTTCCAAATGAATTTCACTTTGACTATCACAAAATAACTTGATTTTGTCCTACAACCTACCAAACTCACCAAACAAACCTTTCAACCAAACCGCTTCTTTGCAAGCATGTGAAGGAGCTATGTATTCTGCTTCTGTAGTGGATAAAGCAAAAAATTTTTCCGTAGCTTTGACATCCGACTAATAACTCCACCTACAAGAGTAAAGACATACCTTGAAGTTGACCTTCTCTTATCCAAATCACCCTGCAAAATCGGAATCAACATATCCGCAAACAAATTCACTACTTCTATTATAAGTGATATAGTAATCACTTGTGCCTCTCGGATACCAAAGCACCCATTTCACTCGTCGACCGGTGTTCTTTTCCGGATTTTCCATATACCCGTTGACAACCCCAACCGCATGTGAAATATCCGGTCGAGTACAAACCATCACATACATCAAACAACCTACTACATTGGCATGTGGAATTTGAGACATATATTCCTTTTCTTCATTTGTGTTAGGACATAAACTTGAAGAAAGCTTAAAATGGGAAGCTAAAGGGGCTGAAAACAGGCTTCACATTGTTCCTACCAAACCTCAAGAGTATTTTCTCAATATACTTCTTTTGTGATAGCCACATGACTTACCATTGCTTACGTCTCCGAAAAATATCCATGCCCAAAATCTGGCTTGCCGCTCCTAGATCTTTCATATCAAACGTCCTAGCCATCCGAGCCTTTAACCCGTTGATCTCAGCTTATGCTTTTGCTTGCTAAAAGTATATCGTCAACATACAACACTAAGATAATGAACATGCCATTACTTAATTTCTTAAAGTAAACACAATTATCATATTCACTTCTTATATAATTTTGACTCATCATGAAAGAATCAAATTTCTTGTACCATTGTCGAGGTGATTGCTTCAGACCATACAATGATTTCTTGAGCCTGCAGACAAATTTCTTGTTGCGATTTTTGAATAAACCCTTCCGGTTGTTCCATATAAATCTCCTCGTCTAAATCTCCATGTAAAAATGTAGGTTTAACATCTAGTTGTTGTAATTCTAAATCAAGTAAATCAACTAATGCTAACACAATCCGAATTGAAACAATTTTTACAAGTGGTGAAAATATCTCATGAAAGTCAATTCCTCGCTTTTTGAGAAAAACCTTTCATGACCAACCTTGCTTTGTACTGTCTTCTTTATCATCAACACCCATTTTCAATTTGTAAACCCATTTACATCCCACACTTTTTTTGTCTTTAGGAAGTTCTACCGGATCCCATGTGGCATTCTTGTCTAATGCCTTCATCTCATCCTTCATAGCCTCTTTCCACTTACCACTCGTTAGAACCTTCTACAACTTCCCCGATAGCACAAAGGTTCATCATCATTAGCGGTTAAAGAAACCGAAGTAACATAATCATCATACCTTTTAGGAAGATGTCTAATTCTCATAGAACTCCTTAAAGATGTTTCCGGTACTTCCACAATTTGCTAATTATTATCTCGTAGAAACTTCTTCATGATCTCGCATCCGAAACATGTTCATGATCTACATCTGAAACTTGTTCATGATCCGAATATGAAACTTGTTCATTTGGACTATCATCGTATTTGAACTTGTTTCAAACTCGAATGTGTTGAAGTTTAGGTACATTATCCTATTTCAATTTATCATCTACATCCGGATTTTCAAGTGTATATTCATTGAATTTAACATCTCTATTAATGATGATCTTGTGAGTAGTAGGATCCCACAACCTCGTATCCCTTAGTCCCATCACCATATACAACAAAGATATATCTTTTTGATTTAGGATCTACTTTATAACGCTAATGTTTTGGAACTAGAGCATATGCATCACAACCAAAAACTTTTAGTTTAGAATAATCACATGGATAACCTTTCCATACCTCTTGAGGAATTTTTTCATCCTATCACGAGTTGATGGTGATCAATTTACCAAGTAACAAGTCTGTAGAAGCCGCTTTTGTCCACAATTCCTTCGCAAATTGGCAACATACTTCTTACTCTCTCTAAAAGAGTCTTGTTCATGCATTCAACAACTCCATTTTGTCGAGGAGTATATACAATGGCTTTATGTCTTTCGATCCCGACATTCTTGCAATAATTATCAAATTCCTTTGAAGTAAACTCACCACCATTGTCAGCTCTTAAACATTTAATGGTTCTTCCGGTAATGTGTTCAACTAATGCTCTAAACTCGTTTGAAAACTCGTGAATACATCGAGACTTCTTCTTTAACATGTAGACCCACACTTTTCTAGAGAAATCATCAATAAAAGATACAAAATATGACGATCCTCCATATGAGTTTGTAGGAGATGGACCCCAAACATCGGAATGGATATAATCAATGATTCCCTTACTAGTATGTTTTCCAGCTTTAAACTTACGCTTGCTTTGTTTCCCAAATAGAAAATGTTTGCAGAAATCTAACTTAGAAGATTTTAAACTAGGAAGTAACTTACGATCGGATAAAAAATTTTAATCCTCTTTCGCTCATATGGTCCAACCTTTTATGCCATAAACGAATAGAATTAATGTCATTTTTCGGATATTGTAGAAGCATGATCCGACTGTTCTTCCTTCTAACCGAAAAAATATTTCCAACCTTCTTTGCTTTCATTACTAGTAAAATTCCTTTATAAAATTTCATTACCCCATCTTCAATAAAGGTTTTATATCCATTATTGTCTAGTACTCCTAGTGAAATGAGGTTTTTTCTTAGTTCAGTGTACATGTCTTACATCGGTTAGAATTTTTTTTGTCCCATCAAAAATTTTTAATCTGATGCTTCCAATTCGCTCAATATTACATGAGACATCATTTCCCATGTAAACTACTCCATCATTGATTGATTTATAAGTTTTAAACCACTCTCTATGAATGCACACGTGATTTGATGAACCATAATCTAACAACCAATGTTGATCATGATTAGACAAACTAACCGATAACACTTCATCACTCATACTTGAAATGGATGTCAAACTCCGTATCTATCGTGTTTTCTTCTTTCTTCTCTCGTCGAAGAGTCTCCTTGGGATGTTTGTTTTTTCTTCCAACGATACTTCTTCAAACGTTCCGATTTTCCACAAAACCAACACTTTACCTTACTCTTATTCCCTTTCGATTTTGATCGCGAGTTGTTGTGCTTACTATGAAGCTTCTTTCTTTAGAACGTCCACCGACCATCATTGCTTCGATGTAGAGGTTTCTAAATTTCACCTTTCCTTGTTTCTTCGAGACAACAAAGCTCCAACAACATCATCAAACTCAAGGGTTTCGATGAACTAAGACTTATAGAAATAACAAAATGATCCCAAGACTCGGGCAACGAGCATAATAAAGTTACAGACTTATCTTCCGATTCAAATTTTACTTCTATACTTTCTAATTTCACCAAGAGAGTACTAAAGGTATTCGGATGCTCATTTATCGTCATACCTTCCTTCATGTGCAATTTATACGAGTTATCGCTCTAGGAGAATCCTATTTGTTAAGGATTTTGGCATGTACAGCTGTTTCAAGCTTTGTCCACAAACCAGACAGATTTTCTCGACACGATGTTAAACAAAACATCATTTTCCAAACACAGTTGAATGTCTTGCTCGGTGCTCCTTCATCCAACTCACTCCATTCGTTATCCGTCATGGTGTAAGGTCGTTTGGATTTTCCCAACGGTGCCTTCACCACACCTTGTTATACGAGTAGATCATACATCTTCACTTTCCGGATCTCGAAGTTTTTTTTTGCCATTGAACTTCCGGATCTCAAACCGAGCACTTTGTGTTTTTGCCATATTTCGTAGCTCGTGTCAAAAAATCTCCAATTGCAACTTTTAATAAATGAAGTTTTTATTTAAAAAAATTCCCTTAAGTTAAAAAAAATGCCCTTCACCTATAGAATGCCTTTCTCTTAATACCATATGCAAATGGCATTTAAATTACAAATTGATTTAAAAAACTTTTACAACATGAAGTGCCAACATTTTTCAATATAACCGATAGTATTTTTAAAAAAACTAAAATCGATATATACAAATCGATTTATAAAAATAGATATATATATACAAATCTATTACAATTCGGCATTTAAAAAAAAATTTCGATTTGATTTGCATATTTATAAAATCGATGGCCTAGTTATAAATATCGATTTGATTGGCATATGTATAAAATCAATTTGAATGGCATATTTATAAAATCGATTTGAATGGCATATTTATAAACTCACGATTTATACCAAACTCACGAACTTTTATTGCGACACCCTTCTCCACTCGACTCATGGAACCGCCCCGATTCAATAGTCAACACTCGACTTTCAACGCCAAGTAACCTCAACTCTACGTAACATATCCTCGACCCCCGTTCACAACACTTGGCACAAAGGACTCACATCCATGACAAATGGTCCATGTTCAACGACATTGAACCAAGCTCGGAGCCTCACAGTCCCACGCGAAATATCACAAAGACATGGAATTTTCACCTCCGAGCGACTCATTTACAACAAAGTGTTTTTCGTTTTCCCCTCGTGTATAGGGGATGGGCCGCATAATAGAGTAGCATCGAATTTTTACAATGGAGAACTCTGTTACAAGGATGGGATCCTCAAAAAGATCCTCAATCGATGATTCTAGAACCGCAACAATGCTCACTCATACGACAAAGCATACGCAGAAGTTTGCACCCAGTGCTTCTCGCCAACGGATTTTCCCTTACAGCGCTCCTTGCCGTGCAACTTATACAAGTTCTTTGATACCAATTGTTGGGGTAAAAAACACAAGTGGAAACTAAATAAAAATCACACACATAGTATTCAACCATAAAAGACAGATATTTTAACATGGTTCACCCAACCAATCTGCGCTACATCCACCTAACAGGGCATCGGCAATCTCATTCATCAACTGGAGAAATACAATAGCAGAGTTTCTCATATGCTCATCTCTTCCACTCACGTCACATTCCTCATGCTCATTTGCCTCTACAGACTTACATTTTATAGTTGGGAGTAGAAACAGAATCATAAATTCACTCACAAAAAATATAGGATGCATTAACTCCTCATCATAATTAAAAGGAGTCAATTTAGCAACAAATCCTATTGTTGTCACCTTCATGAGATTTTCTTCAAATTTGATTAAAAGAAAATCTCACCAGAGAGAAAAGAAGAAGGGACATTATTTGTAAAGTCAGACGTGCGCATGCAATCATAAGAAGGTTGCATTTCCTTTGAATCCCATCACTATATATATACCTATATAAACCCCGATTTGATGCATTGTCGGTGCAAGTGGTTCCTACAAACTTCGGCTTCACATCCATAGGTGAAGGAAATGCTATGGTTAGGATTCTTCGTTAAGTAATCATTGGAATTGAAAATAATATGGTTAGGATTATTTGTCAAGTAATCATTGGAATATATTTTCGTTGAAATGAGACTTGAGTCTTCTGCAAGAGAGGAATTTTTATGGTATTTAACCACAAAGTCTTCTTTTTTTTACTGATTCAATGTTCATTGCAACCCCAAAGCCACTCCATAGGTACTATGTTGTTACTGAAGCCTATTTTTTTAAAAGTATCGACTGTAATTTCTCTAACCCAACTCTTAATTCTGCTGGCACGTTAGGTTTTAGCCAGAACCTCCCTCCCTTAAAAACTTTGGGTCTCTGTAGTGGCATCCACTTATAGTTTTCTCTTCTTCATTCCACGTTGATTTACACTGGTCACTTAGAGTTTTACGTCGTGCTTCTAGACAACTACGGGTCACCTTTTGACCTTCCAGAGATGATTTGAGTGAGGTTTAATTTTTGTTCATTCGTGCTGGCATTTCATTTGTTAGTATTTTTCTTATATATCTTAGAGTTATAGAATAGTATTTGTCCTTTCACATTGTCTCCTAACTCAGACCTAAATAGCTAATTCGGCTCCTTATAACAATATTTATTGTGAAGCCATGTTACTTTCATCACTATAATACGGTATTTTTCTTGCAAATTCTATTTAAATAGCCAAGATAATTTATGTTTCGCTTTTCTAGGGATTTGTATGCTAGTTTTTTGGGTTTAACCCCAATTCTCTCTTACGAGTTTTAACTCTGACATGTATTAAAATTTTGTCATGCACAAGAACATGAGAGTTGGTTCTTGAATTAGTTTTATGAAACGGTCTGAAATACAGTACAATTTTTCTCAATAATATAATTTGTTATCAGCCATGGTTAAATTTCTCTCGTTTCTTGATTATTCTTTTGGTTATTTGATAATATTAAACTGTTCTTTTTTTCTTTGTGCAGTCAGCAGATTTTAATTCCTGGTTAATGAAATTCCTGTAACTGCTTAAGTACATTTTTTTTTAACAACTGTAACCCTACGATTGGCTAGAGTCAGTTGTATCTAGATGGAAGCTTTCAGCCTCTGACCAAACTTCAAAACTTGTAGAGTCTATCATCTAGAATCGCGAATGTGAAGGTTTTATTGTAATGATTTTTGGTTTCAAAAATTAAATTCCTTTATATTGGTAAATCAGTTTTCATAGCACATTCACCATATACTCCGCTGCTTTTAGATTTTATTCATATTCTTTCATATTGATACCTATATTGTAAAATATGCATTGAATTCTCTACATTTTTTTTGGGTCAGACTCGTAGTTGCGATCAAGTAAATACATATAATATTAATTAATACAATCGGTCTCTTTCTGAATAACTCGCCCATTACTCATTTTCTTTTTCTTTCATTCAGTTAAAAACCCCAGGGAACTAAATAACAACTTTGGTTCCATAAATATTACATAATGTTTATGTAATTTCCTCAAGTGACATTGGTTCCTTCAAAACCTGGAGAGGCATTCTAGTTCTCTATCAATATAAGTTATGACGATTATGAGTTACCATTAACCACTGGGTCTAAAATTAACTTTGTTGAAATTTGTGAATATTCCGAACAACAAAAAGAAGAACAACAAAGAGGAAATAGCAGTTCCTCTTTTAACACAGAGATTTAAAAAAAACTTGTGTATGTAGAGAAATGAAATATAAATTCTATTTCATAAAAACTTAAATAGTTACCCAAAAAAACAAATATTTCTCACAATGAATTTTTTTTTTTTTGTTTGACTACTACAAAACCCAGTTTTGCTCTCTGGCTATTCGAACATACACCCACAACCACAGTCATTCACTGTGTTTTTCCCTTCGAGCACACAATACACAATAATATTTTTATTTCGCACTACTATTCTATATATATATATACATATATATATATATATATATATATATATATATACATATATATATATATATATATATATATATATATATATATATGGTCCTATGTTTTAAGCTTAAAGCTATGTCGCCGCAAATAAAAAATTAAAAAAAAATAACCAAAGTTTAACAATCTTATAAAAATTCATTGCGCAGATTTAAAAAAAAATATTCAAAACATTTAATGAGTGCGTAGGAGCCTTCTCGCTAATTAAATTTCCCCATGGAATTGTTAGGATTGGTCCAGAGGAGGGATGATGTCCCTTCTCCAGTGGGTTGACTTCGACGCTCGTAGCTCATGTTGGATGCCGACGGAATGGAGCTCGAGGAGTTAAGTGTGATTGGTTGAGAGTTTAAAGGAGGTAGGTGTTGTAGATAAGAATGCGTGGAGTGCAAATCAGAACTGGAGATTTGTCGCCGTTGTCCTTCAACAACTCCCATCGACATTGAATTTTTATACAACTGTTCAGATCTATAGTTGGAATTAATTTCCAACACTCCCCCTTAATTACAACTGTTGTTCTCCTGAATACCCAGAAATTTCCTGAGATAGCTAAAAATTTTGTGCCCCAATGGTTTTGTTAATATATCAACAAAATTTTCTTATGTTCTACAAAGTTGCAAAACAATTTCTCCATTGTTCACTAACTCTCTGATGTAGTGATACTTTGCATCAATGTTTTTCGTTCTCTTATGAAACACTGAATTCTTGGATAAATCTATAGCCGAGCTATTTTCACAATACACTATTGTGCCTTTTACTTGTTCATCACATAGACATAAGTTCTATCCTGATGGTGTATATGGAAACATTCATCGTGAGACAATTTGAGCCAAAAATATTCATTTTTCAGATAGATTATGATATCTCCATACCAAAAATCATATTGGCTAATGAAAAATAAGGATTCATCAGATAATGTGTCCTTAATCATAACGTCTTCATAAAAGTGAGGCAAGTCGTACATTAACTCGTTGAATTCCAAAGACATCTTATATTTGACAGCCATGAGCTCCAAGTCAAACTTTTGAAGGATCACAATCCATTTTACGTACTTTTCCCTAATGATTTGTATACTAAGGATATGTTTCATTAGGTTGGAATCGATGAAAACCATGGTCTTTCACAACAATATGTATTTTTGTAGATGACGTATAGAAAAAATAGTTTCCAAATCATACTTCTCAGAGCAGGAATGACAAAGCTCTCGATTGATCAGGCCTTTGGTAAGATAGTATATGGGATGTTCATTATACATTTCATCTTCTTGGACAAGAACAATACCAATTGTGGATTCAGAGGCTGTGAGATGCATAAATAGCTATAATTAAAAGCACAAAAGCTCAATAATGGGGAAGACAACATGGTATATTTAAAAGAATCAAAGGACTTCTAAGCTTAGTCATCCTATGCAAAAAAGTACACCCTTCATCAATAAACACATAAAACCTTTCTTCATCATCATAATTATAATTAAACCTATGCAAAAAAATTAGTTGTTGGTCATAATGTTGTCATTGATGAGAACAAAAGTTATCCAATTGATGTCAAAGGAGGTAATATTTTTTTATTTCCAGAGGGAGTATAATTTTGTGCATAGTCTATTTATTGAGGACAACAAAGGTCTTGTCATTAATGTCAAAGGAGGTATGGTGTCTTGCATGTAAAATGAAATAAAATTCCTTGGAAATAATATTAGGTTTTTTTCTTAAGTTATGATGTTAAAATGAGTATGTATAATACCTCATTAGATATTCCTCTCCAAGATATTTTCAATGGTATACTACACTTGGTCAAACGCCTCTAGAATAAGAAGAAAACAAAGTTTGAACATGGCACCATGTAAATCATAGTCATAATATTACTAAGTATTTGTTTAAATTACATCGATAAAACATATTTAGAAATTTGGTTCAATTGTGAACTTCAAGACCTTTCAGTTGATATATGACACTTATTTGAACTCCCATTGAATGAGCAGAAACATTATTTCCAAGATAAAAATGTTTACAGGCCATCCTTCTAGCTCCATAATTTTTTATTATGGTAATTTTTGCCCATCAACAAGGGATCAAGCCCTAAACTCCTTAACTAGTGCTACATCTATAACATATCTGACGGTTAGAGTCCATCTCAAGTGATCAATGATAGTGAATGTTTAAAGCTGCAAGATCTTAAATGAAAGGGTTTTTGGTTATTTCATGGTTCCCATGAGTTCAAATAGGGTTGTGATGACATACAAAATTTGGAAGAAATAACATAATGGTATCCTATAAGGGTCTCGAAATCGCATACCCTTCTAATGAGGCAGATATAGTGCAACACATATGTGACATGTCTAGCTATGCGAGGTGGAGGAATAAAGACATGTGGTGGGCCTGATATACAGAGTTTTTGTTATTGGCCTAGCTGATGTGATAGCTATGGTTTATGTGGTGGAAGAACATATGGTTTACGTGGAAGATATGGTTCATGTGGAGAGATGGTTGAGATGGCAGAGATGGTCAATGTGGTTGAAGTAGAGATGGTTGACATAGAAAAAGTAGAGATTTTTGATATCACAAGGATGGTTGACATGGAAGAGATGATTGACTTGCGAGATGATAGTTGACATGGAAGAACATTGACACTTGAAAACTTGGTGATGTGGCTATATGGCTTGCACTTAGACAACATTATTACAAGCCAACATGGCTAAATTTGGGTGACACATGGAAACATCTAAAGGGTACCACATGGGAACAATGACGTCATGCCTATGCCAACATCAGGTTTCCAATCAACAACTAACGTCACGGTTACTTAGTGATGTCATATTGAAAAATAAGTTTAGCGCCATAGTCCCTCGGGGTCCTCTGATCAAAACTAGTAGTGGGAGTATTGGACAAGTATATGTCAAAATTAGGGAATCAAGGTTACACAAGAGTAAATATGCCTTTTAGGTGCTTGCAAGGAAATGCTATTGATGTATTGTGATACCATGGAATACCAAAATTAGATAGAGTGTTGGACATTCATGGCTTTGTTGATGGAGAATGGGATCGAGATGTAGATCATAGAAGATCTACAAGTGAATATGCATTTAACATATTTAGAGGAGCAACCATGTAGATGAGAAAAAGAAAACCTATAATAATAGTCACTATTAAAAAAGTTGAATACATGATAGCCATAATTTTATTTAGGAATGTATCTACAATTTTACTATATATATATATGTTTTTTACAATTCATATTATAAAAAAAACTCTAATTGTGGTTATAACCTAATTCCTTCCTTCTCATAAAAGTTTGCTCGAGGACATTGTGAATAAATCTTCATTTGTACCATTAAAGAGAAGTTTATTCTAACTAAAAACTAAAATTTGCATAAAGCATTGTGTCTAGTGTGAACTAAATCTCGATATTATACCCTAAACTGCAATTGACGGGACTATATCATGCATGGTTACATATGGCAACTCATATGGCAACAAAGGCCAAGCATCTTTGACAATGGTGTCAAGATTGAGCCCTGAAAGCTTCTAGATAAGCTGGAAATAATGTCACCCTTGACATTCCTACTCACTGGTCACTATTTTCATCGCAGCCCTGCAATATTTATTACACACATCCACGACCAGCTAATTAATCAATAATTGTAAAGGCTTCGACTACTGTTCCATGGGTTCTAAGGTTTTGTTTCCCTTTATGGCCACGACCACTCTCATCATCGTCCTCCTGCATGCTCCTGCGGGTGCAAGTGAGGTGAATTTGGTGTTTTACATGCATGAAAATCTAAGCGGAAACAATGTGACGGCGTTGCCAATTGCGGGATTGAACGGCTCCTCTTCAGACGCCGGCAAATTTGGAACCGTAATAGTTAGCTGCGACCCTGTCACAAAAGGAGCACAAGTCACCGAAACCGCCGATGCCGACAATATTGTCGGTCGAATGCAAGGAACGTTTGTGAATACAAACCCTGTGAGTGAGCGGGATTTTTTAATGCTTTTCACATTAATCTTCGAAGACATGGAATACAGAGGCAGCACGCTCGAGTTCCACGGAACGGAAAAGGCCCTTGCCGCACGTCGTGAGTACGCCGTGGTTGGAGGAACCGGCAAGTTCAGATTTGCTCGTGGTTTTGCAATTATTACAACGGAAGTCCTCTCTGGCCAAAATTCTGTTATCAAATTCAACACCACCGTTCGTACTGGTTAATTTTCATGTCTATTGACTGAATAAGTCGGGCAGGGCCCTGGCAATACTTAGTTTCCGTTTCGTTACTACTGTAAATTATGGGTTCGTACTTTTCGGCTCGGGGTTCTATTTGGTTTAAAATATAAAGTTATGATTATTATCCGTAGACATATGATTTCCTTAACAACGTTGAGTGAAATTCTTTCTAAAAATTTTGGCAATTTCATAAAGCATATCTATATATATATTCTGTGATACCAATCTATAATTTATTAATTCATTATGCAAGTAAACACACTGTTATATATATTTCAACTTTTAGGAATTTTAGGAATTATGTGATATAAATTTAAGCAAAATTGTTATTTTTTATTATTTAAAATATATTTTTGAATGAATAATTAGATTGACACTCTTGAAAACTCATTCTAGTTGCACAAATTAAATAACTTAAATTCAAATTTTTAAAAATATTTGTCATATTTTGGTTAAAATTAAGGAGGAAAAACACTTTAAAAAAAAATTCATGTATTAGTTAGAATAAATCAAGAAAATAATATTTTAATTTATCCATTAAAGTAATAGGATTAAGGAATCATTTTTTTTTAATATAAATACTTTGAAAATTAAATTCAATGAGTATAGGATGGACAGTCTAAGAGAATGTATTTTCATCCATCTTTCATCACATAATGCTTTGGAAATTGAAGAGCACCCAATTTTATTATGAAAATCACGTTTGTTTTTAAAGAAACAATTACATTTCTATTAATCAATCCGGTATCTAGCGAGTGTCATTACATTCAAAAACAACAAAATGTCCATATGCCTTAAAATTGTTCTTACCAAAGTCTATGAGCATGGAAAGATGTCTTCTCTAGATTTTCTACATCATTCTTCTTAAAGTTCCGCCCAAAAACCCCCATTTATATTTACATACATGTATAACATAATATAAATAGTGCTAAGAACTTAACTATGCAATCCACATCGTTCTAGCCAAATTATTCCATTATAGTCACGTCCGCTTCCTCCCTTGGCTTGTTTCTGCTACTTCTTGCAACTGATGCTCCTGCTACATCTCCAACTTGTCAGAAAGCTCCAGGGGAGAGCCCCTCCCTCATCTAGTGCCAAATCCTGCTCACCACTATTACTAAGACGAACTACTTATTTACCACTAACAAAACTGCATTCTCCACTTTAACCTTAGGATTATCCACCTTGAAATCAAGGTTTTCTGCCTTGGATAAAATTACCTCCACTATTTCCTGCACATTCTCAACATCTTTCTAAGGTAAACCAATTACCCCAAAACCAAAGTGAAATGAGAGTGGTCCTAAGGGATTATTCGCAAACCAATCCTGGATATCATGTCCTTGATTTTTATCTTGAATGAACAGTTAATTTGGCATGGGGAACCTCCACCATCATTAACTCAAAAGGATGTCATTTCTTCAGCATGAAGGGAACGTATGGAAAGCCACAATGCGTGAGCTTTGCACAACCATCCTCTTATAGCTAAGCTTAGCTCAAAAATTATGGCAGGGGAAGTCCCTTCAATTTTAATGCTATTTGAATTCATTGCACACCATGTTACCAAGTTGGAATTCATTTCTTATTGATCTAGATCATGAACCAACATGAACGATGTTAGGTGTAATATCCCCAGTCCCTCTGCTTTTATTAGACAGCTAAACAATCCTAAAGGGTAAAGTGGAACCAAAGGAAAACCATTATTGTTGTAATGTTCCTAAATTTCTGCTTTTAAATATAGGCAGTTAAAGAATCTAAGGGTCAAAGGGACCCCAAGGAACATATTGATTGTGGATTTATTTTATTAAATTAAATCAATAAAATAAAATAGAAAGTAATGTGCAAAGACTAGATTATAATTAGAGATATGGAAACCAAATCCATGAGGATGGATAAAGTTGTAAGACTTTCCCAGAATTCTTGAAATCCTTGGAAGAAATAAATTAAATACTAAAATTAGATTGAAGATAAAAATCTAAAAAAAAATCTTGGTAAAGAGGAAATCACTGGGAAGAGGCGAAATAAAGCTAGAAAGTAGAAAAGCTAGCTTTAAAAGTACGTTTCTTGAAGAAACAAAAAGAAATCCTAGGCACACAGGGAAGTAGCATCCTGATTTAACTAGACACGGTAAAGGGAAACAGGCTAAAGGGAAAGCAAGCTTATATAAGAAAATTCTCGATAGACAAGAGGTTGTCTATCACTGGAGGAAAAGTATCTCTGCTCGGGGGTGAGATGTGGAGAAAGAGCTCTAAGGATGGGAGGCAAATAGTCTACCCTAAGTGGTATGCACAATAAATTTGAATTGTTTTTTAATTATATTTTATTTCTGATATGAGCTACAAAAAAAGGTAAAATAGTTGAGTCTATAGGAAATTATGGGTTTGGGTATGTGTACACACTGTAGAATTTAGATGAAGTAGAAATAAATTTAGATGAAGTAGAATTATGTTTTGGTGGTCTGTACATTGAAAAGAATTAACTATAGGAAAAATAATTTATTCTCCCTTGTTGCATAGTCATACTCTTCACAGGACCAACTCCCAGAATCTCTAAAACCCAGTATTGGGTCTAGATCTAAGGTTAGGTACCTCACGAGAAACTGACATTTCGTAAATTTAATGGTTCTAGAAATCAGTATCAAATTTAACCTTACATTATGAAGCAAATCCTAAACAGAAATGAATGATAAATATAGATACTATCTAGAAAAATATATGTTGTATTATATCGTTAAAAGAACTTATGTGTCATTTGGAGAAAGATAATCATAAATAGTCAGAGACTATATACATGCATATATCGAAACTAAAGCTGAAATTGAAAGTATAACTAATTCTATTAAGAAAATTAATCCAGTAGAGATATATTGAGTATAAGACAAATGAGAACGAGACCAACTTCCATGACGAAATTCCATCATATAACTCTTTACATGGAAAGACAATTAAATAAGAACTTCATTTTTGTATATTAGACTGTAGAAAAAAATTCATTCTGTTCTTAAAATATGTATATCATGTTGTTCAAAGGAAATTCTAATTTGGAAAAATATTTGCACAAAAAGAAAGGAGGATATATATATATATATATATATATATGGTATTGCCATATAGAAATAATTAATTAGTGTACAAAACTGTCCATGAATAATTACATTTTATAAATGTTCAAATTACACCGAGAGGGAATGTTAAGTCACTATATTAATAGTGTAGTCCCTTATTATGTTAGTGTAGCCCCCCATATTGTTATTGTTGTACACCTATAACCCCGATATTGTTATTGTTGTGCCCTTACATTATTATTGTTAGGTAAACTAGGATTACATTGTGGCCCCACTAGAATTACATTGTGGCCCCATGGACTCCTATATATAGAAAGGAGTTTTTGTCATTTGTATCATCCAAGAATTGTTCATACACGTAATGTATTGGAGGTTGCCCCCTCGAAATTGCTTATTTCTAAGGCATTGCTATCTATTTTCTTCTATTTTTGGAGTTGGTTTCACAACATCTGGTATCAGAGCTTTTGATTCTAGGGTTTTTGCTGCTCCAAACAGGTCATCATGGAATTTTCGCTATAACTTGTTTGATACGAAGGTTTATAATCTAAAATTCTTAGAGCACAAAGTCGAAATCCTGAGGAATATCATCGCAAAATTTCAAATCTTGGTTCACAATATTTTTGGAGATAGTATCTGTGGAAGTTAGGTTTTTTTGCAGGCTCCTCAATTTAACCTAAACAGGTCATCGAGAAATTTTCACTATAACGTTTTTTCTGCGATGGGTCAGAAGCTGAAATTTTTAGAGTGCAAAGAAAAAATCTTGAGGAACATTTTCGTAAAATTGAAAATCTTGGTTCGAAGTTTCAGAGATATGGTTTGTGGAAGTTAGGTCTTTTTCAGCCTCCCAAATTTCATCTCAAAGAGGTGATTGTGGGAAAATATTTATAACTCTCTCTGTGAGCATCAGATTCAAATGTTTTCAAGCATGGCCTCAAGTACATAGATTGAAGTTTCCTATCTATCAATTTTAGAGCCAAAGGAAGAAACAATGACACGTGGCAAGTCATACAATTTAGATCTACTGAACCAATCCAAAATTAGGTCATCATATGAGATTGGGAACAACTTTGTCTTCAAGAATCTAAATCCAGTCAGACCTATGGCATTAGAAAGAACGTTCTAAAGGATACCTCAGTGCCAAATTTCAGATATTGAAGATCTAAAATCACAGATATAATTTAGTTTCAATATCGAGCTCCTCAAAAGAAAGAAAAAGGTGTGCATTTGGTTTTTAAAATTGCATAACGTTTGTTTGAAAGAGAAGTTTGAAGTGATTCAAAGGGAAAATTTTAGAATTTTTATCAGTATTTGGTTCTATAATTCCTCAAAAAAACAATTCCATACCCATTAATCCCTCAAAATGCTATACTATGATGCATGAAGAGGAAGAATTGCAGTATGAGATATCAAATTTATGGTACCAAGTGCAACAAATTTCGATCTTATGAAGAGCAACCGAAGATGACAGAAATGGTTTAAAAGCAGAAATGGAAGCTAAGTTGGATGGTTTGAAGGATCAAATAATAGCTAATATGGATGATAAATTAGTGGAAGATCTCATCGAGCATCAATGACAAGTTCTCCAACTCTCAAAGGATAACCTAACTTTTCTGAAAAATCTAATGAAACAACAAGAAGATCAAAATCACATCGAAGAAGTTCTGAAGTGGTCACAAAAGTAAGAACTTGTCAAGTATGATTAATTTTAGAGTATCTTAGCAAGTGGAAGAACCTTCATGTAGAAGATTCCACATGGGAGGATGAGGATTTTATATAGAAGCATCAAGAAATAATCAAGCATTGAGGACAACACTTGTTTGAAGGGGAGGGGCATGTTAAGTCCCTATATTAATAGTATAGTCCCCTTTATTGTTATTATTGTACCCCTATAACACCCATATTGTTATTATTTTTCCCTTACATTATTTATATTAGGTCGGTCATGATTACATTGTGGCGCCACTAAGATTACATTGTGGCCCCATAGACTCCTATATATATAAGGGAGGTTTTGTCATTTGTATCATCCAAGAAATGTTCATTCATGTAATGTATTAGAGGTTTCCCCCTCAAAGTGGCTTATCTCTAAGGCATTGATATCTCTTTTCTTTTCTTTTTTGAGCTGGTTTCACAACATTTGGTATCAAAGCTTTGGATTCTAGGGTTTCGTTGCTCCAAATATGTCATCGTGGCATGTTCACTATAACTTTTTTTTCTATGAAGGTTCAGAAGCTGCAATTTTTAGAGTGCGAATCTGAAATCCTGAGGAAGATAGTCGAAATGTTTCGGAGCTTGGTTCCCAGTATGTTTGGAGATATGATCTGTGGAAGTTAGGGCTTTTTACGGGCTCCTTAATTTCACTTAAAACAACAATCGTGGAATTTTTGCTATAATGTGTTTTTCTATGAAGGTTCAAAAGTTGAATTTTTTAGAGTGCGAATCTGAAATCCTAAGGAACATCTTCTCAAAATTACAGAGCTTGGGTCGCGATATTTTTGGAGATATGATCTATGGAAGTTAGGTCTTTTTCATGATCCCAAATTTCATATCAAAGAGGTGATCGTGGGAAAATATTCATAACTCTCTCTCGGATCACGAGATTGGAATTCTGTAAAAATTGGCTAGAAGTACATGGAATTTAGTTTTATGTCTATCATTTTCAGAGCTTAAGGAGGAAAAAGTGACACGTGGAAAGTCATACAAGTTCGCTCTATGGAAATAATCCATGATTAGGTCATTGTAGGAGATTGGACACACCATTATATTCAAGAATCCAAATAAGGTCAGACTTGTGGCATTAGAAAGATAATTAAGAGGGCTACCTCAGTGGAAAAATTCAGTTACTGAGGATCGAAATTCGCATAGATAATTCACTTTCAATATTGAGCATCTCAAAAGCAAGAAAAAGGTGTGTATTCGGTTTTTAAACTTGCACACTGTTTGTTTGAAAAAGTAGTTTGAAGTGATTCCAAGGGCATATTTTAGAATTTTTATCACTATTGTGTTCTATAATGCCTCCAAAAATTAATTGCATACCCATTAAGCGCTCAAAAAGCTATACTATGACGCATGAAGAGGAATAATTGCAGTACGAGATATCAAAATTAAGGTACCAAGTGCAACAAATTTCAATCTTATGAAGAGCAACCGAAGATGACATAAATGTTTTAAAAGCAGAAATGGAGGCTAATTTATATGGTTTGAAGGATGAAATAATAGTTAATATGGATGATAAATTAGTGGAAGATCACATCGAGCATCAACAACAAGTTCTCCAACTCTCAAAGGATAAGCTAACTTTGGTGCAGAATCTAATGAAACAACATGAAGATCAACATTACATCGAAAGAAGTTCTAAAGAAGTCACAGAAAAAAGAACTCGACAAGTGCAATCAATTTCAGAGTGTCTCAGTAAGTGGAAGAACTTTCTTGTAGAAGATTCCACATGGGAGGATGAGAATTTTATACAGAAGCATCAAGAAATAATCAAGCATTGAGGAAAACACTTTTTTGAAGGAGAGGGGCATGTTAAGTCCCTATATTAATAGTTTATTCCATTATTATGTCAGTGTATCCCCCTTTATTGTTATTGTTGTACACCTGTAACCCCCATATTCTTATTATTGTGCCTTTACATTATTATTTTTAGGTTGGCTAGGATTACAATGTGGCCCCAATAGGATTACATTGTGGCCCCATGGATCCCTATATATAGAAAGAAGGTTTCTTCATTTGTATCATCCAAGAATTTTTCATTCGTGTATTGTATTGGAGGTTTCCCCTTCGAGGTGGCTTATTTCTAAGGTGTTGATATCTCTTTTCTTCTATTTCTGGAGCTGGTTTCACAACAGGGAATCCAACCCCTTTCTATAAAATTGAAAATACTCTGGAGAATTTTATGCATAAGAAGCATGTGAAGGACCCAACGAATAGTTGGACCAACCTCGACAGTATTTCATAACCAGTTAAATCTTGAGCTAAGAAAACTGGGATGTAAGTCAAACTTCAATAACAGAGGACGTATAATCTTACTTGTATGCAACGAGATCAGAATTTGATATTTTATTGGAACAAAGTAGATGTGGAATAGAAATAAAAAATACAACCAATAACTATAAATTCGACACCTTAGGAAAATTAGGTTCCAGGCTATACCTATGTTCAAAGAAAAAGAAAGGAGATATAGTTAATATGAAGACCAGAGTAAGGGTCATTTCTGTATAGGGAATCAATTTCTTTACCATTCAACTACAGAACGTAATAACGAACTCTATATAATTAAATTAAGGGTTTGAGAAAAAAGTGAATGCATAATAGAAGAGAAATTTCCCAACATTGTGTTTAAACCGATTCAAATCAAGTTCAACTAAAACCAAAAGAGAGAGTATTAATCTCATTTAAGAAGGAAAGACCAAACCGAGAAGTAGAGAATTTCCAATTCATTGTCTGAATGTTTGCAGTTCGATGGAAATGCTACAAATTTGTTTATATGACTTTAAGAACATAAGGGACGAAAAAAAAAAACATATACATATAGCTCGACTGAGAAAAAAAAAAAAGTAATACTTGATGCTTTTTCATGTTCATGTTGATGCTTCAAGAATTTCCCTAGGAGCAGTCCTTACACAGCTAGGAGCCAGAGACATTGATCACCCAATCACATTTTCTAGTCAGAAACTCTCAGGTGTGGAGTGAAATTATGTCACCACGAAGAGGGAAGGGTTGCCCATGGTATATACACTACACAATTATCGGCACTATCTGTTAGGAGGGAACTTCAAAATTTTCATAGATCATTTAGCTTTGAAGTACCTAGTGAAAGCCTATGTTGGGGGGGGAATCTACCAATGGCTTTTGATTTTTCAGGAATACGACTTTGACATCATTGTCAAGCCACAAAGATTGAATGTTGGACTGGATCACCTATCTCGAATTGAGAGTCGTGAGGAACCAACCAACCTGGAGGAGAGGTTGTCTGATGCCCATTTATTTTCTATTAAGGTGTTTGATGTGCACTTCACTGACATTTTTCAGTTCCTAACTACGAGCATGGCACCTGTGGACTATTCAGTGCAACAAAAGAAGGAGCTGGTAGCCCGCACTGTGAATTTTACCATCATTGCAGGACATTTGTATAATATGGTGCCAGATGAAGTTTTTTTCAGATACGCCCTATAGCACGAATCGTAGGATATCTTAGCAAAAGCCCACGATGGGGTAGCAAGAGGTGGCTACACAGGGAAAGCAACAGTGCAGAAGATCTTAAGAGCTTGCCCATGGTGGCCTGCCCTGCTCCTCAAAGTGAAGGTGTGCTGCCCCCATTAGCTGAGGCGATCAAATTATTGTAGTCACAAGTCAAGACCACACCAACACAGTGACTTGGGATGAGTCAAAACATTGTGTTGGGGGACTGTTGGAGCAGGGTCTCCTAAAGGCTCCAAATTCTGTCCATTTTTGTATAATTTTTTATTGTTTAGTCCAATGCAGGGGTTTTGGGGTGGGTCAAAGCCCCTAACACATTATAAATGTGGCAAGGGTAGGCAAAGATTCTGCAAACTAAAGTTTGCGGACCATTGGATGCATAGGGTAAATCAATATAAATATATTAACCTTTTTGTGCCTTAGGTAGATAAAATATAGAGATTGATGTGAAGCATGGATTGTTATATATGTGGCAGGGTTGTTTGGTTAGGAATCCTACTGGCTGTGTACGTGGAGATCCTATGTACTGCTATGTGCGGACCCTACTGGCTATGTGTGCAGGTAATATTCTAGGAATGTAAGAGGATTTTGGTAGTAATATATATGTGAAATTATTCTTGGAAATTTGATGTTATCTAGATTTGTTCTGTTATGATTGATGCATACTTGGGTTATATTATTAAGTACGCAAGTGTATGTTTAATAGCTATGTATTGTATGTGTTTCTGGTATATGTATTTGTGATCTGTTAAATTGATACGATTGTATTGTTCTGTGATCATAGCTGATAGTACGCACGTGGATGTGAACCTATTAAGTAGATCTGATAAGCTGCATTCTGGTTATATACTGAAAACCCTGTGAATAGCCTCTTGCTGTGTAGCTCTGATAATTGCAGACTTTCCTGACTTACTCGCTCTCTCCAGGGTGCAGAAACCTGGTTCCAACACCCTCCCATACTGCATCGGGTGAGACTTTGGCTTGCGTAAGGAGGTCACTACCCAAAGGAATAGTAGTATAGCGGTTTTTTCGCAAACAGAAACCTCTGAACCTGGGATAGGACCCCTCAAGCCAACACTATACAATAGATTTATATTAGTTTACTTATATACACTTTTACCATGTATAATAGAAATTTAACTTTGATAATATGGTACAATTTTTGAATTGAATTTATTTCTACTTAAAATATTAGAATTTGTATTTTTAATTCATATTACTCTACTAAATTAGAGTTATTGGATTCTATAATTTAACGATAAACAATATTTATAATAATTTTATTATGTAACTTATTATGGAAAACCATTTTTCCAGATTTGTATATTTTTTCGTATCTATATCAGTTCTTCATGTATTATGATATAGGTATACCCTCAGGTCAGTATAGACTCATCAATTTCTTCTTCTTTTTTTATTTCAGTCAAGAATTTAATTATGTTCTATTCATCTTCTTTTACTAAAATTCTTTTTATGATAGGGACAGGAATAACTTCCACCTTGAATCTACTCTTACAAGTATAATTATTATTACCTCTATACCTTCTATGTTTTTATTTTTCGTTTTCTTCTGCATATTTTTCTTACTATGATCTATATACTTCCTTTTAGGTTTGTTATATTTAATTTTTTCTCAGATACTATTAATTGTGATTAACTATCAGAAGATCTGACGATTGACTTCACATTTTTTAGGTCAGTCATCTGAAAATTGAAGGCTCCACCACCCTTCTATCCATTCTACAAAATTCATCTTCATACATTGTAATATGAATTTTGATGGATGACATCGATAGTTTTTAATTAAACTATTGTACAATAAGTTTATCTTTGGAAGGTTTTTACACTTGTTGTATCCTCATCTCCACTAGAGGATTTCATATAAAGGACTGGTATATTTAATTAAGGATTTTAATACCATTTTATTCATTATATGTTTTTTACTGTGTAACTGAATTTGAATATGAATAGAATATAAGATAATTTCTACATGACAACAGTCTATAATTCTGTTTATAATTTAAATTTGAATTATATATCCATCATTCAAAGATATATTTATTTTTATACTGTGTGTCTAAACTATATTCTATCTAGAATTTCAGTTCTGTTTCCTACTTTTATGTTATTTCTATATCCAAATTGTACTTGATTTCATAGGACATATACTGTAGTTTTTAATTAAATTTCAGATATTAAGATGGAATTAAACAATGGATTTAGTTCCTTTCTCAAGGTTTAGAGATTATTTCTGTTTTTCCCTAAATTCCATTTTGTCAATGTAACAATACAGTAAGGTTAAATGTATTCCTCTATAGTTAATCTCTATTAAATAAATAGGACACATATATTTTCTAAACTAACCACAATATATTACATATAATTTATACAATTCGATATACAAAACTTCAACTACAATTTATAAAAATACTAATTTTCTCTAAATTCCACATCAACATTAGATAAATATTAACAACAATATAAAACAAAAAAATTCACAAAATGTGCATATCAATCTAGTAAATACTAATTTCCTCCCAACCTTGATCTTATTCGATAACTTCCCCCCAAGTAGAGAGAAATTTACCATGAGTGTAGAAAACCCCTTGTCTCACTAGGAATAACTTATTTAAGCTTTCTTTCCCTCAACCTATTTCCATAATTGCGTCTAGTTAACTAGTAATTTTGTTTCCCTTAGCATAGGCTTTACTTCTTCTTTTTTCCACAAAATTTCCTTTAAAAATAACTTTTCCTATTTCTTGTTTTATTCTCAACTCTTCATAGTAACTTTTCACTTTATTGAGGCTTTTACTAGATTCTGTTCCCCCATCTAATAATTTTTTTTTCTCCAAGGATTTTGGAGAATTTTTGGAAAGTCTTAGGATTCTATTCCATCCTGATGGATTTGGAATCATAGTCTAAATTTTACTCTAATCTTTACAAAATAATAAAATTTCACATTCATTTATTTATTTCCAAAATAATATGTCCACATATTGTTTTACCTTAGGTCCACTTGGCCTTTAGTATTATTAACTATCTATTAAAGTTGCAAAATAGGGATATTACAGTGGTTGATTGTCACATAACTAAGAGTTTTCCAACAACCTAAGGAGAGGATGCACATAGATTCTCCCTCATCAATTACTGTGTGGAAAACTAGCCTTGATTTGAGTAATACTGGAATTTGAAAATCCATTTCATGTGGAAATGCGGGAATAAAATTTTTGAGATCAAAGGAAATTAGGTTTGATTATTTAGGATGAATCACTCCTATAGGTGATAAAACTAATTTCCTCTGAGCTGGACAATATTACAACACCTCAAGGGCCTAACTTCATGAAGGGGACATGACCATATATTCAACAATATTGTAATTCTGAGCAGCTCTCGCATGTGTGTTGAAAGCTTATTTTTGAAGTACACCCTTGGTGGGAAGTTTAATCACTAAATTAGGGTTAGGTTTCTCGATTTCCAGTGGTTCAAAACCTGAATGAGTTGATACTGGTGGTTGACTAGATGATTCTGTTTCTTTACCAGATACAAGACTCTTAGATCATAGTCTTGAGATTGTGTCGTGACCATGACCTGGGACATTATCAGTATATCTACCCATGAATTGGAAGAATATCCGATAATTTTTATATATTGAGATGGAAAAGGACCTTGTAAGAAAAAGGGCGTGGATGAACCTTTGAAAAATTTAGATACCTAGTCCCGATAAGGGAAATATTTTGTGTAGTGATCCTCATCACAGATAAGACAAGGATAACAAGGTTTTCATTTTTCATCTAATGGTTCAACATTTTTCCAGCTTTATTTTTGGGAGAAGTGTTTTTTTTTTTTCACCCTTCTCCTTCTTCTTATTGACAGATTTGGATTTGATTGTAGATGATTCTACGATGTAAATTTTGGCAAAATTTTCCAGTGAAGGGTCTCCTTCGGGTAAATTTGGTAGAATTATAATTGGAGAAGTAGATTTAGATTATTTCTTCTTATTGTTTGTAGTATTAACTATACCAATTACATCATTTGCATAACGAGAACTGAAATGAGTTCCAGTAATTTGACCTGGGTGTGGTAAATGAGTTTTTGCTTCATATAGAGTATTGGATTGTGTATAAAAATCGTCTAGGTACTACGCTTGAGCTCTGATATTTTATTCTGCTACAACAACTCCTTTAGTTAAATCCTCAATAATATTTCGAAGCAATGATTTAATGAACCATTCTTCCAAAATTTGATCCGGAATAAAAACTTTCACTAAATGAGTTAAGATGCTTGTTGCTAAATCGTTGAAATTAGTGAAAGAGCCATGTGGTAACTCAATGTACCACTTTGCAGCTAAGCCGACCAATGTTCTATGAAAATGTCTCAAATGAATGGAATCATTGATTAAGGATTTGGATGCACACCACAGATGATAAGTCATCACATGAGTTGAGGGGTATTATCCTTATTTTATTTCAAACTTTGGAATATCACTGGGAAACTTAGTTGGGATTGTGGGCCAAAATAGAAGATAATAAATTGGATCATTCGTCATTCGAGACAAGTATGGTAACTCTAAATTTTCAATGAATTGTAATCGACGGTTACAGTCTTGTTGTGAAAACTGATAACCTTGAGTAACAATACCAGTACGCAAAGGAGAGTATCCAGGATAACCCAAGATAGCCTAGGTATATGGGATTGGATTACCTCTATGGTATCTAGTGTTAGCCATACTGAGCTTAGGTTGAGATGGTATTTGATATGTATAACTAGGGTATGGTTGATTTTGGTAAACTGGATTTTTTCCCATTTATCCATATTGAAATTTCCCTTGGAATTTTCGACTTTGAACAAGCTATCCTTGAAAGGTTTTACCTATAAAAGTTACACTTGTTTGAACCGTAGTTGCACCAGGATTTCCTACATAGGTTTGTGGCGTAGAATGAACCATAGGTCCAGCTAGATGAGAAATAATCTGAGGGATTTCCTGTGTAACAATTGGTGTTGACTTTTAAAGGGTTGTAACAATAGGTGTTTGAGAAACTCCAAAGATATATGTACTTGGTTTTTCAACGTAAATTTACATAATATATTTGGTAGGAGTACTTGGAGTTGTTGGAGGAGCTTCCTAACTACTAGGAGCAGATACCTTAGGGGTAATTTGAAGTGCAATATAAACAGGTTGTTGGACTTGGGTAAAACAAAATTGTCTAGCTAGCTGAGGAGGTTGATTATAAGGTACTTGTAAAGTAGGTTTCAAATATTGTTGATTCAAAAAAGGATTCCACACAATATTAATGGCTAGGTAAGGAGATCCCATCAAAATTTTTGATGCATAAGGTTTACTGTAACGAGTTTTATGTATTGTAACATAAGTTTGATAATTATCCTAAAATTTTGACCCTACAACTGAAGGATAAGTTCTAGTAAAAGTTTTTCCTCCTTGAAAGGATAGCTGCTCTTGATAAAACTGATGCCCTTGAAGAGGTAACTTCCCTTGTGTAATATCCCCAATTTTATATGCTTTTATTAGACATTTAAACAAGTCCAAAAAATTAGAGTGTACCCTAATGGAAAACAATTGCATGGAATAATTTTATTATTTTAAGTTAATAAAATAAAATGGAAATTTATGTGCAATGACTAGATTATGATTAGAGATATGGAAAAACAAATCCAAGAGGATGGATAAGGTTGTAATACTTTCCCAAACTTCCAAAAATCCTTGGAATGAATAAATTAAATACTAAAATTAGATTGGAGATAAAAACATAAAAAAGTACCGCATTAAAGAGGAAATTACTGGGATGAGGTGGAATAAAGCTAGAAAGCAGAAAAGCTAGCCTTAAAAGTACCTTTGTGGAAGAAACAAAGGGAAAGGCTAGGAAAACATGAATAAAACATCCTAAATTAGCTGGACGTAGTTAAGGGAAACAGGATGGGAAAAACAAGCTTAAATAAGTTGATTTAGGATAGACGAAGGGTTTTCTATCATTGGAGAAAAAGATCTTTGCTCGGGGGTGAGTTGTAGATAAAGAGATATAAGGTTAGGAGGCATATAGTCTAACCTAAGAGGTATGCACATTTAATCTGAAATGGTTTTTGACTTAAATTTTAATGTTGGGATGAAATACTGGAAACGATAAAGTAGCCATAATTAGATGAAATTCTAATTTTAATTCTAT
This sequence comes from Pinus albicaulis, assembly GCA_034641835.2. Lineage (NCBI taxonomy): Eukaryota > Viridiplantae > Streptophyta > Pinopsida > Pinales > Pinaceae > Pinus > Pinus albicaulis. The sequence continues at coordinate 213,798 of JAXQQM020086573.1, read as the reverse complement.
CTCTAGGAAATGGAATTTACATAAGGTATAATTATATTTTGGTGGTCTCTACATTTAAAAAAATTCACTATAGAAGAAATAGTTAAATTTATATTGTTGCACAGACATTCTCTGTAGAGGACCAACTCTCAGAATGTCTATAACCCAGTGTTGGGTCTAGATCTGAGGTTAGATACCTCACAAAAAACTTTGTGATTAATTAGAATATTCTAATGTTATGACATCAACTATATATTGAAACAAATCTCAACAGAATTATTTATACATGCATATTGAATAATCTTGCAATATTGTTCCTAAAATTATGTACAAAAATATATATACAGTAATTGAAATATGAAAGAACAATATACATAGGAGAGCTCAATACTGACGAGTAATTGAGAATTATACATGTATGATTATGAATGCATAACTATATTAAGGAAATTCATGAGTGATATTAGTAAAGTAACTTTGTACTATATCAGTAGTAGGAAAATATAAGACATGCATTAGAATTTGATAAGTAGAAAAACATTCATATATATATATATATATATGTATACTGAATTATTTCTCCATATGAACAAAATAGAAAACCTGTTTGCGAAGAACAGACTAATAGTATAATATTGTAAAATTAAGTATAGCTGGGAATTTAAATTCCTTACTGAAGGGTAAATAAAGTCCACTCATGTGGCAGTCATTAATATCAAATAATAATTACAGATAATACTCTGTCCTATGTAGAGTTGCAAGTAGTTAAATTATACAGTTTTAGGGAACTAAGTTCCATATGGAATTAAATTGGGAAATAATAGTATGGAGTCATAATTTGATTTCGAATCGTCCATGAGATGTGGGAGCAACCTAAATAAGAGAATAGAATCTAGTTAACATTGGATGAATTTTGGACCAAAAATATTCCAGTACAGGTACCAATGTACGAAATTATCTGTAAGAGTTATTACAATGAAATTCAACACTAGTTGACGTCATAGCCAGAGATTAATTAAAAAAACAAAGAACAAAGAACAAAAAGATGCATATTACCTTATCAACAATAGAAAAGGAGATTGATCTGTCATAATAAAAGAGGGAATTAAATCCTATACAAACAAGTCAAAAAAAATTAATTTAAGAAAAACCCACTAGGATATTTATCTAGGGTTTAATCAAGAGAAATATATGAATTTTTAAATACAGGAGGAATTGCAACGTCTCTCCATGTCCTTAAGGAAACTAAATTAGCAGAACATAGACCTTTCGATTTCTCTATCGGAAGACAGAGATATGTATGGTCATGTGCTAACAAAAAACAATGGATATATGACAATGATAACCAATAAAGTAACCCTGAGTATATTGGAAACGTAAAAGAAACAACTTAAATAAAAACCCAGAGTGTAGTGGCAAATAACTTAATACATTTAAATGATTATCAAAAGTCATACCATACATTTTATAATTCTGGAATACTAGTTCTGTTGGAGAACGAGATACTAGGGTGCATGTCATTGATCATCTGTTTGTGTTGCAAGCTCAATGTAGTTAGATATATGACCTTCGAGACGTAAATTACAAAAACAATTCAGAATAGTTATGAGTGCCAGAAACGAAGTTAAAACACCATGAAGTAGACATTACTCTAAATGAAGTCAGTATGAGAAATTTACGAAAAGAAAACCTCAAGAGTATACACTTCCAAATGGTGTACTAATGATCACCGAGAACCTAGTATATTTGAAGTAGATGGTACAACAAGCTTTTGAATTTTAGAAACGCAGTGAGCATAGTGGACTTTAGACATTCCATAAATTACAAATTATATTATTCAGTATGCTGAAATGAAAGAGTGAGCACAGAAATGTATACTCTGAAACTAATGTCAATAACCAAAATTTCTAAACGAGGACTGAATAAAATGATGCAGCCAGCGAAATACTAGCTATATAGAAAAAGGGAATTATGAATAAATCAATTTATGCATCATTAAAACTATGAGAGATATTCTTGCATGAACAGAGATTAAAAGTTTAAAACTGAAATGGAGGTACCATTTTTAGTAAAATAAATGATGGCCTTAAACCCTACTCGAAATATGAACTATTTTGTTCCTCCAAAAATAAATATATTCTTCCAAAAAGAGAAATCTAGCACTTACCAATTCTACGCCTCAATGCACAATGAGTATTCTGTTGGTGCTACATGTAGATAGAAACAGGAAAGAGTTTGAATCTGAATAAATGAGTATATAATCACAGAAAACAAGAAAAACCCCAAAAATTAAAATGTTGACTGTGAAAACCCCAATGATGAATAGGAAATGATATAACTAGAATTAAATTTCCTATAATTTCCGCACAAGATTGTATAAATATCTATTGGAATGGAGATGTTGCATTTTAAACATGCTCATACTAATGACAGAGATCAATATGGGTAACAAAAGAAAGTTTCACCCAAAGGAGAAAATGATTTCAATTAAAACGAACTTAGAAAATAAACCTTCGTCCAAAACGAAGTCCTTTATGGATCATCAAACCCTAACCCAAATTTCATCTACATCATCCAGGTGTCCAGGATCTGTGAATCCTGTGGCTCGAAGGTTTCACCCAACCCATGTAACTCAGTAAATTTCCATCAATACAACCATAACCTAACTTATTAAAGCTGTATTGACCCTCAATCCCAAAAATACGATCAAGGTACCAACACTCTTAAACAGTTAATAATTTACTGGATTGAAAATCTAGTTGGATGAGATTTTTGACTCCCGTAGTGATTGACAATATTTCTTGAAATTTGAATAAAAATCCCCATGGTACAAGGCTTAAATGCATAGGGAGGGATGACTCAGTGTTATGCCACGTTGATAGCCATGTTGATACATATAAAGCACATGAGTTTTAAAGAGGTTGTGTTAGTTTAATATTGGAAAGAATCACAGAATACGGGTATGAGAATGTTGTGTGTGAATATAGTAGTTATAAAGCCAAAAGTGGTTGATGTATTTATGTATATAGGTCTTTAAGAAAAACTATAGTGAACCTAAAAGTTAAATAAAAATGTTTAATGATAGTTCAAATTAATCTTGTATATCAAGTAGGGTAAATATACTAGAATAGGGTTGGTGAACATAGTTCTAAATATCGCATAAGTATTAATACAACTAAGAAGGTGAGTAACCATGTATGTGAAGTGAGCCGACATGATTATAGGGGTGTCATAAAATATATTTCCAAATTATTGTTATATATGTATGATGGTGTGAAGGTAAGAGATATCCATCTATTAGCTAATGCAAATTTATTAATATAGGAAATATGGTTAAGGGTTAGAAAATATGGTAAATATGTAAAAGAGGAGTAGAATGTTCATACAAAGAAATGAGAAAATTATTAACAAAGAAAGTCAACTCTGTAATAAGAGAAAATCATAAGTTGACATATTGGCAAAGTGAGACATTGTTATAAATTATAAATCAACAAACAGGGGCATAGTGAATTGTAAGTAACAGAAATTTGTCAAATTGCGACGAATGATAGATTAACTATAAAATGTAATTATGGATGTACCTATAATTAGAAAAAGAAAAATTAGACATGGGAGGTGTTACACCTTGAATAGGATGTTGCCCTTGTAGAGGCTACTACCCTTGAAGAAGTTTCTTTCCTTGAAGAGGCTGTCACCCTTGGATAAATTGTTGCCCTTGAGGGTGTTGCTGCCCCCCGGGCACTATATAGCCATTTTGAGAGATATATTGAGGAATATTTCCAAAGAACATATATATATGTGTGTGTGTGTGTGTGTGTGTGTGTGTGTGTGTCCAATTGTCAAATATTTGGTGGTAGATTCATATAGACCAATGTATTGGGTACAATTTTCAGAAGATGGAGATGCTCCTGAGAAAGCACCAGAGAGTGACTGGTACCCAGTAGGAACTGATGGGCCACTATACAAAAATGTTTTCGGTACTGAATAAACCATAGATGACTGAGTAGGCATGATTGATAAATCCATATAACTACCTTTGGTTATAGAGTAGAAACGGATGCAGTGTGGTGAAAAATTTTAACCAGAGTTATGAAGATAGTATGTAATTTGATGATACCAGGGATCTGGTCTAAAAGGAACGTAAGGGTAAATCTGTTCACTAAACCTTATATCTAAATATTCTTGATGTGGAGGAATTGTGATCTCTTCTTCAGTGTCAGGAATCTCTTCAATAATAATTAGGTGAGAAGGGAGATTCTCAGTAATAATAAGTTTCACTCGAGGTGAATGAGGATGAATAGGAGTCCAGGCTACAAAATCTGAAGGATACTCAGATGAAGTAGATTCAAATTCAGTTCAGATATTTTAGGCTAACTGAATTGAGTATATGAAAATGCAGCAATAGTATATTCAAATATAATTACTTCAGAAATTTATGGTTGTTCTTGATATTTTTCAATTACCTGAGGTTTATTAACATTTAAATCAGGATGTATTACAATGGATTTTTCTCCTTGTTTAGTAAAATCGGTTCCTAATGGTTGATCTCTTTTAGATTTTTTTTTTCCAATTGACTAGGTGTATAGTCAGGGTGTTTCCCCTACATTCGATGTGAATTCCTCATTAATTCATCCATGGTTAATCATTTAAGACATGAAATTAAAAAATTTCAAAATAATACGCTTAAGTTCACAAATAAAAATCAATCCAATGAACATGCGACTACAGAATCTAAGAGACAAAACAAACACAAACAATATGTTTCCATAGTAGAAGCACCAGTTGCTGATAAACTCCAACATCATGGAAATTAATGTGGAAAACTGGTGGTTTGAACAATAACCTTGACAACCTTCTTAATGAAATAGTTTGGTGCAAGTACCTCCACTATGCCATATCAAATTCAAGAGTACCCTCCAGAAATTCCAAGTGAGTATAGCAAAAATCTACTCTAGGTATAGTGGGACCTTCCATCCACCATCACCATGGGAAAAAACCTACATATTATGGCCACTAAAGTCACCAAATGGGACAATTGCACCCAGGGAAATAGTCTACGATATAATATACACGTAAGGGAAGAGTATCAAGCTCAATCCCCTTGAAAGCTCCTCGACATTGTAAATCTGAGGTTTTCTAGCAAGTTACCTCATGCTCCTCAAAAATGGTTGATCTAAAGTTTATCGTTTATATTATATGCACATCTTCTATCTTCACCAATGAAGTAGGTACGATTACGTCACTGGGTCCAACATGACCTCGTTCTTGACTCTTTTAAGAAGAGATTCTGAGAGTACAAATGCAAAAATTGTATTTCCCTACCGAAATATGATACTTGTTTGTTTTAAATGCGTTCGAATGTTTATTACAACCTATTCCAAAAGACTAGCCTAAGTTGAATTGGTGGAATGAGCCCTAGAAAATGTAAAAATGTTGAGATTGATTTTATTAAGCATTGTAATGATTTGGCTATTATTTAACGCAAAGGTGTATGGAGATGAAACTTAATTATATTGTGAGCTCACTAAAAATACCCTAAATGCATCAATATGAAAAGTGCAACTCTTTCATTTCGATGAATTCAATTTAGGAGAAATTTGAAAACATTTTTTGAACTTAAAATCACAATCTTCCTTAAATAAAACTCCCTTTCAAAGAGAAAACAATTTCATTAAGAACATATTTTCCAAACATGATTAGTTTCTCTTTGCGAATAAAATTCCATTGATTACGAAGTCAGAAACTAAAATTTTGATAAACAAACAAATATCTAAAGAAGGAAATTTGTAAAAAACCTAAGAAGTATAAAACCTTCAAATCAAATAAAAGTTCTCATTATCAATCTTAACTAGGATAACTATAAATGTTTTTGTAAATTATTTCCATTTGTTGTGATAAGACTAATAATGTCTCCACTTATCCTAGAAGAAATGAAATGATGAAAGACTATCTTGTGATAAATCAGGCTTCAATGATTTAGAAGTTTTTCCATTTTGCAATTGAGTAAGAAACAAATATTCAAAAAAGGTAAGGTCAGCAATAATCTCGATGGCTCAAGGATACAAAAACATAAGACCAGTGATCTAAGGAAAATGAATGTATCTTCAAAAAAGAGAAACAATAAACTGAAGAAAACCCTAACCTGTAAAATACAAAAAGGATGATTAACTAAACAAGACTCTAAGATGTTAAAGAGGAGTTCACATATAGGTTTTGACCACTGGTGTAAATCAAGTTAAAGCTCAAGAATTTGGATATCTCACTATGAAAGAGAGAATTTAATTTTTTTTCAAAATTTCCTAGGGGTGAAAAACTTCTCAGTTAACACCATCGCACATGATCACTGCACTAAACTGACAAGTCATGTAGGTTTCTGCTCTGTTTTGCACAAAAAATGATACAAGCAGAGAAAAAGTTGGAAAAAAAAAATTAGGTTTATTTCTGAGAGATTCTAAAAGTTCATGTACCTAACCACACACAAAGACGTATAAATAAGAAATCTAGAATATTAATCTGAACATAACCAATGAAAGCTAAATTTCTCTTCCCTAGTATGGTCACCAATTTGTTACAAGGATTAATCCCTCTTGCGAACAAGAGCGATCTCCCTAGTACTCTAACAAGTAACCTGAAATAAATATCAATTGCATATATATTTCTCTAGATTATCTATACTTTATATTTTTACAATCATGAAAATAAGAGTGCATGGTCCTACCTTTCAATCAAGATGTTCGATATAGCCTTTTCCATTTTGTTGCAAAGTAGTTCCTCAATGGTAAGAATAACCTACAATCACAAACAATCGAAAATATCAAGTCGTCTGCAGTATATAATAATCATAAATACTAATAAAATTTAGTGATCAAGGAATATAAGTAGTGACATCATTCCCATGCGTTCAAAATAAGACAATGAGGAAAAGAGATCGATATGTATTATCGTAATTAGAAAGATAAATCTCACAACCATATGCCTTGATGTTGTATAGATTTCTCCCATGTATCTGAGCAATCATTTTTGTTCGGTATGATAAGGCTTCCTCTCTAGAATGACCAGCATGAATTCATGGAAACAGAGGTGTAATCTTCATTGTGTCAACAACAACCTACTAGCACAAAAACTATGAACTCTATGAAGTCTCTTGAGCTTAGAATTTATACAAGTCAATATTTATTCACATTGGTAGTTACCCTTTAACCTGAAAATTGAGGTCAATTTATAGAGAGATTGAGGTAGTTTCATATCCATTAAGAGACGGATGGGTTCCTCCATGACGGAATTTGAGTTCCTTGACCCAAGGGACAAGCTCCATGAGTAGAGGGATAAAGCTCGAACTGGCATGACTTTAGAGGCTTTAATTTGTGAGAATATTCAACAAACTAATCTTCTAGAAGCTACTTTTTAATTTTAATTTCTTTTCATGGGGGTGCACAGGTTTTAGTGGTGAATAGAGTGGTGATTGTCACGGATAATGGAAGAATTATTAATGCATGCACAGGAAAAGGCTATAACATCTACGTAGGTAAAATTTTAGGGGTTTTACAAAGCTTTCTCCAATTTCCAAGACATGATTCGGGAACATGAGTGCTTTTAACCTTTAAGGGAACATAAGTGCTTTTAAACTCTAAGGGAGCATGATATGGATGGTGATAGACCCATGCCGACAGTCAAATTTCATGGTGAAAAAACTACGTGTAACGATTCCACAATTAATTTCTTCTATGCCAACATAAATTGACAACCCATATTTAAACCAATGTCAATGAGTTCTTTTGATTTTTATTCTTCATATGTTAGCACCTATTTGAAGACATTCAATGATGATTGTTGTAAAACAACTTAAAATATATAAAAATTAAATCTAGTTAAGTTTTTATAAGGAAGTAAAAATTACTCACAAACATAGTTATCAACCATTTTCTTCCTTGTTATCCTATTTTATGTTCTGAATGGGTTCCATTTTCTTTTCTTTTCTACAAGAAAATACTTCAAAATCAATATTTAATGATAAATTATTTATTTATCATATCTAATTGAAAAAATTCAATGATTAGATATTACATTTGAAGTACATTGTTGTAGAGATGGCTCCTCATGTGATGCAATTATGTCAATTTATTTTACCATCTCCTTGTACACTATTTTGGACATTCCTAGTGGAATATTTCTGATATCAGCTCCTCCATTCTTTGATATTTTTATAATCTTCCTGAAAATGTAACATGAGAATACGCTATTTAATTTTTATATTGATATATGAAAAGTAAATATAACATAAGTGATATTTATAAATGATTTCTTTCTAGTAATATATAAATATAATTCTAGAAAAACATTTAAAGGACTATTACTTTTCATTTATTTTCTTTTTTTTTTTACGTTTTTTCTATTAAAAGTCTTGCATGTCTCATTCACAAATTCTCTCAAAACTAATCCTGTAGTTTAAATAAAATTTTGTTCTTGGAATCATTGGATTGATTCTTGTATTCTAAGTGGAAATAATGTCTATACATTCGTTCCACTATATCCCTGAAATTTTTGTCAAAGTTTTCCCCCCTTTTGTTAACCTTCAATAACACCCCAGATGAGTTAAGGATAAATTCATTTTCATTTGCATGCTCTAATTTTTTTTTCTTTTCTTAGAAAAACATTCCTTTTCTTCATTGTTGATCCTTGTAGAAAATTAAACATATGTGAATGAATAAATTTTTGAAACATGTTATTCAATAAGTTTATGTATATTGCTAATGAAAATTAAAAAAAGAAACTCATATTGGATCGATTGAATTTTTCATTCACCTGATTCATCCCTCTGCATTTTTTCCATCAAGATTTTATGCTCTTCTGGTGTTACATCATAAATAATATTATCGAGCTTCACCATTTAGTGGCTCTGCATGATACATAGTAAGATATACATATTAGTTAAACTTACATATAGTTCAAAAATAATAATTTTTTTAAAATAATTTACAAAGAATTTTCCTTTATTGATTTTTTTGATGTGCTATCAGTATTTTTATTACTTCATCTCTTTTCAGTCATTTCTTTATCAATAGGAAAATTCTAACATACCATTAATTAATACATTTTATAAATAAATCACATACTTTTCAGGTAAAATAAAAATAAAAATCAAGAAAACAGTGCGCCTTTTAAAAAGTACGCATCGAAGGTGGTGCAACAAGTTCTTATCAACCACCATCATAAGAGCAGAAACACCGTATTATGCTCTCTATCAACAAGGATACCCAATTCATTTTATGTTAACGGGTGTGACCATCAACATAGACATAAATTAATAAAAAAATGATTTTATCAAACAGTGTTTTTTTTTTCTTTCAGTATGCGCCCAGTGTGTTATACTACAATAGGGCACCAATGCACGATATTAAACAAGGCACATTGATTAAAAAATATATGTTTTCTAAAAAATAATGCAAGTTCTGATATGGATTGGGATCTGACTCTACAACCATGGGTTGGATATCATATGCCTATATATATAATGATTCAAACCCTATAAATCTAAAATGAAAATTTTTATTTATGAAGTCACATAAAGTAGAAAGAAGAAAGGGTTTAATGTAAGAATGAATTATTTGGTTTTCTTTTTTTCTGAAAATGTATAGTAAAATTTAAAATATTTACTATTCATTCATTAAATCCAACAGAAAATTTAAAAAATAACAATTGTTATGGTAAGATTTAACAATTTTACTATATTACAAGGTTTTTGTGCGAATCACCAGATGTTTCAAATTTTGATTCTCGGAATAGTATTGTTGTTCGAAAGTGTTTTGCTGCTCCATAGTGCTCTCATGCTCTCTTGCTTCAGGTATTTCTCTTGTGAAAATCCTTGCCTAAATTTTTTTGGAAAAATAATGAAACAATGAATAGCTTCTATTAATTAAAGAATTTCTTTTTATGAAATTAGATTTCCAAAAATAATATTCTGCCCATTTTTCAATTTACATATTTTTTCACTTTAGAAAAAATAAAGTTTCTTTATTTTTTATTTTTGGATATTCATTGCGTTTGTTAACTAACCACATTTGTGCGCCAGTTAATAACACCGCATCAATGCATAGTAAATAAAACACACCAATGTGGTTAACCATACATTAACACCAATAACAATAAGTCCAGTTTTAGGGCACCAAAATTACTTTTAGGTATGTACACCAATTTTTATTGTTTAATTTCCTCAAATGGAGGGATAAAATCTCATAATGATATGAAATGGAAAATTATTCAAAATCTAGCTCATTCCATAATATTTCTCAAATGCCATTGTGTAGCTCTCCATATCCATCTTGAGAGGTAAATTTACTTCATATTTTATTTATATTTTCATTATGTAATTTTTTTTTATCCATGTTAATCAGCTGAACAAAATTAATGTATACAAATTTTCATGTTCGTGTATATTCAGAATCGAGTTTAGATGCACAAATATTCAAACAACTCCAAAATGTCAGAAGCTTTTACCAGGAGAAACATACCACAAGGTGCATTTGGTAGCTGAAAAATGGACAACCGCTTCACCCTACCAATTCTAACATTACATGTTCTGGCCACAATCGTGGGACAATTATGGTAATGATAATTATTTGGTATATTAATGTAATTATTTCAACATCAAACCAATTAATCATGCATTTTTTACGTGCTTACTAATTGATATCATAAATTTTGTACTGATCATGTTAAAATATATTTTTCGAAATTATTAGGATTCTAGTGATGATGACTGACCTACCTACCATCTTCCGTTGCACCCCATGACAATTTTAAATCGAAAGAAGATTTAATTAAGAGAAAAAACCAGAGAGGAACAATACCAAAAATGGTTTAATCAACCACCTATTTGATTCCCACTACGTATAGATTCACCAGTTAGGAATGACTACAAATATAGTATTTCTTCATAAGCTGGCAGTGGAGGCAATCAAATAGAGGTTGGTATGGATTATTAATTGAGGGATATGACTGGATAAAATATTGTTAGATGCATTCGAGAAGGATAATGAACGAGGGGATGATGCTCATATCACTGATACCATTTTCGAAAGACTTAGATTTTCTTCTACCACCGCTCTCTTTGGACCTGGTGGTTAGTCAAAGTCTAACCAGTTGGGGAGAACGATGTTACTATACAACTTGAAAATAATGTTTGGCTTGTCGAATGCATTTTTCTCAGAAATTTTGAGGTAATTGACCATCAAGTCCTCCCTTATATTTTGAGAAATATAATCACACAATGACCATTACAAATGGTTATTTTTATGAACGTTAATAATTATATTGCCATTAATGTACATTTAATATTTTCCATGACCAAAAACACATTATTCAAAGATAAAGTTCTTCTGAGTGATAACGTTTTTCCTGGTAGCTTCGAAGAGGAAAAATAATTGTTTAAAATATTGGGTGTTGAGTACATATCATATAATGCATATAAAAATTATTATATTGTACATAGAGGAGAGTATGCAGAAAAAGGGATATGTCCAAAATGTAGGCATGACGAGTATGAAAAATAAATGAAGAAGGGTAAATCACATGGTCCTCCTTTTAAGATATTGAGTGACATGCCTATAATCCCAAGGATTCAAATGCTCTTTCGTCTCAAAGAATTAGCTATGTTGCAGGGATGGCATGCCTCACATAGAAGTAAGTTGGGATTTATGTGAATCCCAATAGATTCAATATACATGAAGCATATAGAGGATACATGGCCCAAAAAATTCAAGGATGAAGTATGAAGTCTATGAATTATCATAGCCATTGATGGCGTCAACCCATATACCCTCGATAACACCAACTATTCTCCTTGGCCTGTAGTAGTGATCAATAAAAATACCCCCCCATGGTTTTCCATGAAGAATGAACATCTTATGTTGGCTCTCATAGTCCCTGGTAGAAGATAAGTGAAGGAAATCTATCTTTTATAACCTCCCATATTGGGAGAATATTAATATTACGCACTTATTATGTCCTATGCATATATTTAAAAATGTTTCATCTTATTTATGGAGACACATGACATCGAAAAAAAGTGACACTTTGGATGTTAAGAAGGATCTTATTACCTCAAAAACTAAAAATAAGCATTGGTCAAGAGGATTAGAAAATACATGATCAGTGGTAGGCATTGGTCCCCCTAATTGGTATTTCAATGAAGGTTATGTCCCATAGATTTTAAAAAAAGATGATCTTTCTCTGGCAAAGAAAGTTATAATGGGTGTGAGGGTGTCATCTTCTTATTGGTCTACGCTACGGTGCTTCTTCACCTTGGATGATCATTAATCGAGGTTGAAATCACATAACCATTTGAATGTTCTAAGAGTACGTATAATGTGAAAAGAAATATTTTATTATTTGGTATATTAAGAAATGTTATCCCGTGGGGTGATCATAAAGCATAACTACTTTTTTATACTGTTGCATGTCTTTATAACTTTGCAGTGTCATTATCCTTTATTTTTCCATGGGTGTGTGAAACACAAGTTACCCTAAGACCTAGGACATGCCATATCTAAATTATATGCATTTGTACGTTGGATCACACCAAAGAAGATTCATGTAGCTAGCATTCCATGGCAGTGTCAAGAGATAGTTGATATTGTTTGTATGTTTAAGAAGGAATTTTGGACGAGTTTCATGGACTTGCAATTTCATCTTCTAATCCACCTATTAGATGATTTTGAATTAGTTGTGGTGGTTTCTTTTTTTTGGATGTTCTTCTTAGAGAGGTATATGAATAAATCGAAAGGTTTTGTTCAAAAAAGGGAAAAACCTGAGGGGTGTATGGAAGAGGGGTACATATCTTACGAGTCTTTCCATTATTCCAGTGAGTAAATAAAAAATATTTAAAATAGATCAGGTGTGATGATTTGGGATGATGAAAGGAAAAAAAAAGGGGGGAGTTGCTCCAAACAAATGGAAAAGAGCGCTTGATAAAGAGTAAGCGACTTATAATTTTTCAAATTTACAAAAAGTAAATGTTCATGTTGAGCTTTGATATAATGTATATTTTGATCTCATATTTACTATATTTTGGTTTCATTTCATCAGCGAATAAAGAAATTGAAGCAATAAAAAAAAAAATCTCTACAATTCTGAAGTGACACAACCATGGGTCGCATTGTATGAAAAAAAGAGGCTGAAATGGGATAGTGATAGGAAGGAATTCAAGTGTTTGAATGGTAAAAGTGTGCCTTATCCCGACCATTTAAAGTGAAATATGCCAATTATATGCCCCAACAGTTGGGTTGTTGACCAAGTTGGAGAGAAATATGGTGTAACCGATCATTACCCGCATGCTGAAGAGGATGCACTAAGCATAGGGATTTGGTGCACCCACTCGATAATGATATATTTATGTAAATTTTAAACTTAATAATACACCTTTGAAAGTTTTTGAAACCAGCACCAAAAATAGAAGAAAAGAGAGATGAACGCCTTAGAAATAAGCCACTTCGAGGGGGAAATCTCCTTTACATTACATAAATCAACAATTCTTGGATGATACAAATGGAAAAACCTACTTTCTATATATAGTAGTCCATAGGGCCACAATATAATCCTAGCCAGCCTAAAAATAATAATGTAAGGGCACAATAATAAAAATATTGGGGTTACAAGGTTACAACAATAACAATAAGGGGGCTACATTAACAACAATGAGGGGATGCACTAGTATTATAGGGAGCTAACATGCCCCTCTCCTTCAAACAAATCTTTCCTCAACACTTGATTATTTCTAGATGCTTCTATATAAAATTCTCATCCTCTCGTGTGGAATATTCAAGGTGTAAGTTATTCCACTTGCTGAGATACTTTGAAATCGATCGATTTTCTAGTTCTCGAGTTCTTGTTTCTATGACTGCTTCAGAATTATTTCACTGCGATGTTGATCTTCATGTTGTTTCATTTGATTCTGCATCAAATTTTCGTTATAATTTGAGAGTTGGAGAAATTGTTGTTGATGCTCGATGTGATATTCAAAAATTTTATCATCCATATTAGCATTCATTTGATCCTTAAAACCATCCAAATTAGCCTCCATTTTTTCTTTTAAACCATCTATGTCATCTTCGATCGCTCTTTGTAAGATCGAAATTTGTTGCACTTGGTACCATAATTTTGATATCTCATACTGTAATTATTCTTGTTCATGCATCAGAGTATATACTTCTGATGTCTGAATGGGTGTGTAATTATTAATGGGAGGCATTATATAACTCAATACTGATATCTATTCTCTAATATTCCCTTGTGTTCGCTTCAAACTCATTTTTTAAACAAATGTTATGCAAACTTGTTTAAAAAATACACACCTTTTTCTAGCTTTTGACGATTTTGATATTGAAACTAAATTATCTCTATCATTTCAAATCTTCAATATGTGAAACTAAGCCTTGTAGTAGCCCTCTAAATCTTATTTTGCATGCCACATGTATGAACTGATTTGGATTCTTCAAGGAAAAGTTATGCCCAATCTCCCACGATGACCTAATTATGGACTGGTTAATTAGAGCTAACTTGTATGAATTGCCACGTCTCACTGTTTCCTCCTTATACCTTGAAATTGATATACCCAAAGCTAAATACTGTGTACTTGTGGCCACTATCTACAAAATTCGAATCTGATGCTTAGATAGAGAGTTATGACCATTTTCCCATGGTCACCTCTTTGAGATGAAATTTGGGAGCCTAAAACATTCCTAAATCCCACAGATAATATCTCCAAAAATATTATGAACCAAGATTTGAAAGTTTCATAGGAGGTTCCTTGGGATCTCAGCTTTGCTCTGTAAAAGTTTCAACTTTTGAAACTTTGTATACAAATATTCATGTTGCAGATTCCACGATGACCAGTTTTAGTTGAAATTCGAGAGCCTGAAAAAAACCCTAACTTTTATAGATCATATATTTGACAATATTGCGAACCTAGATTTGAAATGTTTACACAGTGTTCCTCAATATTTCAGCTTCACTCTATAAAAATTCCAGCTTTCTAACCTTTGTATAAAAAAAATTATGGCAAGAATTCCACGATGACCTGTTTGGAGCAGCGAAACCCTAGAATCCAAAGCTCTGATACCAAATGTTATGAAACTAGCTCCAAAAATAGAATAAAAGAGAGATCAACGACTTATAAATAAGACACTTTGAGGGGGAATCCTCATTTACATTACATAGATGAGCAATTCTTAGATGATACAAATGAAAAAACCTACTTTCTATATATAGGAGTCCATGGGGCCACAATATAATCCTAGCAGACCTAACAATAATAATGTAAGGGCACAATAATAACAATATCGGGGTTACAGGGGTACAACAATAACAATAAGGGGGATCCACTAATAGAAATAAGGGGATACATTAGTATTATAGGGACCTAACATTAAACGTAACATCTATATTTCATATTTTAACAATTGGGCTATTATAAGGCATAAGAAACTATGATTTTTTATCTTTTTTATGAGTGAATTTTTTCGCATCTATGTGGGCGTATGGACACAATTTTCATATAGACAATTTCGTTGAGGGACATGTGACACAAGGCTGTGGGGTGGAAGTTGAGCTCAATCAATCTAGTTGAGCTAGCCACCATGATCTAAACCTAGTACAAGGGACATTAGGTTACGTCGAAAAGATACAAGAGCTCATTGAAATCGATTATCTTCTTTCCACTATGTTATTTTTAGGTGGAATTGGTGGGACACCTTTGATCAGAATAATGTAAAGGAAGATCGTGATTGAAGGCTGATATCTATCAACTCTTGAAAGAGTTCAGATGAAGCTAAGGAGCCCTATGTTTTCCCCAAACACTACATTTTTTACCGAGATGTGTTGAACATGGATTGGTGTTTTGTACTAACACATGACCCTATATCAAAAAATATTTTTTAGAACAATAGTGTTATCATTCCAAGCAAGTTGGAAGATAATGATGGTGATCATGAGAACCGAGTGTGATATGGTACATGTGTTATTTCATCATTTATACTTTTCAGATGGTTTTTTATAAAGAAGAGGACTATTTAACCTTATAACTAAGACTCCTTTTTTCGAAACATTATAATATGTATTTTCAATTAATTGGTTTGCACTTTTTTAATGTAAAAATCATTTCACTTGATAATTTGCAATTATGTTGATCTCGGAAACAATGGCACACTTTATAAAGTTATTTTTTTTATAATGTCAATTCCTAAAATATTACAACTACCTGATTTATTTAAATGTGTGTGAATGATATATTCAAAATGTAGATTTTTATTTTTTGTATGTAAGATCATAATAAAATAATGATAATTCTAAACACGAATTTATTTGCATTATTTTCTAAACTTTATTATGTTACAAAAATTCATATTATTCTATATCTATTATATTACAATTATTTATATTGATACAAATTTATAGTTATGGTAATTTAACAATATTTATTGTAATCATTTTACTTACAGTAGTTATCGCTCAAAATTGACAATTAATTTACAATTTTACAAATTTAAAAATTTAAAATTTTAATAAAATTGAATGATGACAATACATACAATTACAATTACAATGTTACAAATATTTTACATACAATTACAATTAAAATTACAATTACAATCATTTCACAATACAATGACAATTACAATTACAATTAAAATTTTACAAATAGTTTACATACATTTAGGATTTAAATTAAAATTAGAATTACAATTATAATTACAATTACAATTTTACAATTTCACAATAAAACTATGTACAATTACAATTAAAATTTTACAAATATTGTACATATAATTACAATTACAATTACAATTTTACAATTTTACATACAATTAAAATTAAAATTTCAATTACAATTACGAATTAATATTTAGTAAATATCATGACTTAATATTAAAAATAAACATCATGATCATGATAACCATCATACAAACATCATATTCAACTAAAAAACATATTCAAATTTGCTAACATCATCTAATCATCGTGATCATGATCATTTAACAAAACACAAGCATTGTATAACATCATGACAACAAAAAAATTGAATATACATCTCATCTCAAATAACTTCTGATGAAATGAACATATCTAACATTACCTAACAATGGACACATCATGATGAACACCAACATGTAATTTAAGTACATCAACATAAACATAAAATACAGGGACCATATATATATATATATATATATATATATAATGTCAAAAAAATACACCTGTAATATAGCTACATATAAATGTCAAATATCTGGTTGTACATCAATACTATTACTAGTCGAGGCCTGCTCAGTCGATGGTGTAGTATCATGTTCAGATAGATGACATGCCTGCTCCAGAGGTGCCTGTTGATGATTCGATGGTGTAGTCTTATCAGGAACTGACTGTGGAAGACTCATTGATGGAGCAACCATCTCAGTGGATGGTGTGGCCTACTCAGATGGACCTACCTGCTTAGGATCTATTATGAAACCAGCTCCAAAATTATAATAAAAGAGAGATCAATGCCTTAGAAATCAAGCACTTCGAGGGGGAAACCTCCAATACATTACATAAATGAACAATTCTTCGATCATACAAATTATAAAACCTCCTCTCTATATATAGGAGTCCACGGGGCCACAATGTATTCCTAGCAGAGCACAATATAATCCTAGCCAACCTAGGAGTAATAATGTAAGGGAACAATAATAAAAATATGGGGGTTATAGGGGTATAAAAATAACAATAAGGGGGTTACACTAATAACAATAAGGGACTATTCCAGTAATATAAGTACCTACCATGCTCCTCTCCTTCAAAAAAGTGTTGTCCTCAATGCTTGAGTAGTTGTCCTTTGATACCAAATGTTCTGAAAATAGCTCCAAAATTTGAAGAAAAGAGAGATCAACGCCTTAGAAATCAACCACTTTGAGGGGGAAACCTACAATACATTACATAAATGAACAATTATTGGATGATACAAATGAAAATACCTCCTCTCTATATATAGGAGTCCATGGGGCCACAATGTAATCCTAGCCGACCTAACAATAATAATGTAAGGGCACAATAATAAAAATATGGGGGTTACAGGGGTACAACAATAACACTAAGGGGGTTACACTAACAACAATAAGGGACTATACTAGTAATATAAGGACCTAACATGATCAGGTCCATGCTCAGGACTAGGTGTCTACTGAGATGGTGTAGAATACTCAGATGATGCCTCTTGATCGGGACTAGATGTTGCTTTCTCATCATGATATCCAACGGAAGGTGAAGGAGGAGGAGGTGGAGTAGTATAACGATGATCACTTGCCTCATGATCATGATCATCAGATTAGGTGCTTATTTTTCATGCATCTCCATGACAAGTACCCCTCCTAACCCGTGCTAGTGCTCTTGAAGTTCCAATGATATGATGCATGAGGGAAAACATATTGTGGGGCATACCTCTTCAAATTTGTGTGAGCCTACGATAAGCCTGGAGCTCTCTGATAATATTCAAGCAGACTCCCTCATCAAATAGAAGTCAAAAAGTTGGTCACCCAACTCCATAATGAATTTCTTGTCTGGCATATGCCTCCACCCTATGAGTGTTTTCACTCGATCATGATTAGGTATGCCACCTTGATCTTCTGTCCCTGCCATCTCCTCGTCAGAATCTACACTTGAATCATTCGGTGGGGGTGGAATCATGTCCCTAATGAATGTCCCAATATATAAAAAATATATATTACACAACAATAATTAGATAGTTTCATTAAAAAAATTTATAAAACAAGTTAAAGAACATGTTAGAATACATTTGATAATTCTAATTAATTAATTAAGACAATAAAATGAAACTATATTAATTTAAATAAAACACTAATATTATCTCTCACATCTGGCAGGTCATCCTATTAGAAGAGGATGCTGGGACGCCCTCACCAATCGAAACTAGCATACGGACATGGCACCAGAACAAATGAGTGATCATCAACACTGGATAGAAACTCTAGTACATCAGGGGATATCCTGGTAGGAAAGTTATATTGTCCCCTCTTGGGCATCATCTGGCCCCACATCTTCAACCATACATGCAACATTGACCTACAAGACTGTCGAACAAAAGTAGGCCTTGTCTTTGGAAAACTCTAAAAAAATAAGCAAAATAACTCTAAATAAAAAGGGAAGGTCAACCTCCCACATTCGTGAGAACAAGATCTATGTGATGCTATACAAAACTGCCACAAAAAAACACAAACCATCTCACAAGTCATGGCGCGTGGAAGAAATAATCAACATAAAATAAAAGAAGGCAACTAATGTGTTTCTCGTCACTTGTATAGTGTGTAATGGGCATTAGCAGTAGTGAGAGGAACGTCACCACCTCTCCACCAAACAAAGAAATATGTAACTGAATAAATGACACCTAAAAACCTACAAGAGAAATTATATCGTCCCTAATGTATTTCTCGGAGTACGCCAATTGACTCCCTATTGCATAGCCCATGGGAATATCTGGGAACTGTGGAAAATCCTACCCTCTCGTAGATAGTGCAATAGTAAAATATATGTCCTCCTTAGTGGGTGTTAACCACTGGCTAGGACTGACTTAGAAATCCTCTCAGTGGGCATCCCACCTGAAGATTAGTTGTCCCAATAATGCACTAAGGCCCTTCAGGGATGTAGCCTCCTCATAGGAATGCAAGAGGCCTACCTCCCTTAGGAGCAACTAGGCGGCTACTATAAAATGGTGAGGGTACACAAATCTCTCCCTTTCTCGCACCTCCCATAGGTGTACCATATTATACTACT
This sequence comes from Pinus albicaulis, assembly GCA_034641835.2. NCBI lineage: Eukaryota > Viridiplantae > Streptophyta > Pinopsida > Pinales > Pinaceae > Pinus > Pinus albicaulis. The sequence continues at coordinate 194,001 of JAXQQM020086573.1, read as the reverse complement.
CCTCCATATATTCTTGTTGTTCCCTTTGTTCTCTCTGTTGATGTCACTGAATGATTCACATATTAAATAATTTTTTTTTACTAAATTATATATATCTATATATATATATATATATATATATATATATATACTTTTTTTTGAAAAAAAACATAGTTGGTGCGATGAAAAAAACAGTCACGAATTGGTATCAGTGTGTACGTTTTTATCACGCACCGCACTCAGTGCGCATCGAAAATGTTAACGCACCGCAAAAGATAAAAATAATTTTTCTATGGTGAGTTGACGAAACTACCTTCCTCAGGGTGGATATTAAGGTCAACACATCTCCCAAAAATAATACATGGTCAACGGTTCAATCCTTTAAATGACCATGTCGTTGAAAATGTATTGTTGTTGGGCACGCGGTGCACTGACCTAAATATCTGCACTGGAGAATTTAGTTTGGTAAACACACCACCCTCCTGACACTAGTACATAATCAGCGGTGTGGTCTTTTAAATGACTGCACCATCATATTTATTTTTAAATTAATCATGGTGCACATTTTTCGGTACCGCTCCAGAACCAGATGCGATTTCTGTTAACACGATTCATAGTGTGGCCTGTAAATTTATAACGAGCACCGCGAACGGTGCAAGACAAACAGCTCGAGCACACCGCACATCAACTTATTTTTATTTTAAATGGTTAATTTAAATCTTTTTTCAAAATCTAATCCAATAAAACATTTAGTTATTGAGAAACAAGTATAATACCTATACATTTTTTTGTTAAGGAGACATATTTTCTAAGGAATTGAAGGAACCAAATTTTTGCACCATTTTAAAAAATTCATACTCCACAAGGTGGAAAATGGATGACAACAATATGTGTAATGGGAGCACCGATTTCATGGCACCTCACATAAGACAAAGTAAAAAGTAAAAATGACATTTTTACACTCGGTAATTATTTTTTATTTAACCTCGTTTCAGTGTGCTAGTTTTGGAGACACACTACGTGATATTATCGATGGTGAATTGAATGGCATTATGGTGTGTTGGATTATAGTGACAGACCCGGCCTATTTATACATAGAGCACCTATGCACTATAGTACTTAGATGGAGTGGATAGGTTTGTATGGAGAGCACGATGTCTCTGTGTGCCAATTTTTAGTACAAACCGATGTGCTTTGAGTAAAACACATTGATGTTGTTTATGATGAGAAACACACATGACAGAAAATATCCGCAAAAACCTCCATCCGCAAACCTCCGCTATAGACCTCCACTACAAACAGATATCTGCCCTATTTTTATAAGGGGTTCCTAAAAAACATTCGCTTGAGGATATTTTCCTTGTAGTGATCTAATTTGTTAAATTGTTAAGGAAATGATAGTATTAATTAATTAATTACAAAATGTAGTTGTCATTTTTTCCTATGTATCCTAGTGCACATTAGAAGTATTATCCAAACGTTGTGCTTACAATTTTAACATTTTTTTAGTGCTTACATTTCAAGATCATTTTTATTGGTCATTGTATTTTGACACCTGGAATTAATTAATAATGAAAATCACTCCCAATTAGTTTTCTAGACCCTATATCCAGTAGGATTCAAACATGTAGTTCATTATTCATAATTTTATCATATGTACTCACTATTTTTTTCTTTTGGCATGCAAATCAGTATTTTAGAGGCATATTTTTATACTAACATAATGGATTTACATGATTCACAAGGAGAGAAATCATTCTTTGATGTAGTTGCAAATTTTAGGTTTGATAATTACAGGTCATTTCTATGCTATAAATGTCTTCAAAGTTTCCCTTTTAATTGTAATGTCCCCAATTTTTTTATTTTTATTTTTTATTATTTTCATCTATTAATTTGGTTGGCCACTTACATCTATGGTTTTGTGATGTTTCTATGGTACCATGGTAGGTGTTGAAATGAATCTCATGTAAGAAGCAATGATGGTTGAATTAAACCTTGGCTCGAAGAACCTGGAGTTTAATTTTATTTTCTCTTTCCACTAATCATCATTCCACCTATTTTATCTTAACATATTTAACCTAATCCTAACACCTTAAGTAAATTTGATACTTAACTAAGTTTGAAGAAATTATATATTCCTTAGTTAATTTTAAACATATAGAGTTTGGTTAAATGGTTCCCTAAGCACTACATACATGTTAATACCTTTAAACTTACTCTTAGCCACATTAAAATTTACCTATACCCTATACGCTTAATTCCGATGAAAGGTTTGATAGAAATTACTAAAAATACATATGGCCCTCTTATGTTTTGATACTAAGGATCATTTTGAACTTAAATGAACATCCCTACCTCAAGTGTCACTCTCCAGACTTGCCACTTGTCGGAGCCCATGTGATAGCCTACCCTCTTCACGTGGCCTTCAGAATCCTTGAGGCTATGGAGGAATTACTGAGATCTCTTGGGGAGGATCTACGGTTGACAAGGGACATTGCAAAACCATAAGGGTTTACCAACATTTCCTTTCCTCATGTCAACATTACGCTCACAGGGTATGGCTGCCATGCTTGAGGGTGTTGTTCTACCATTAGCTCAGAACTTGTATATGTTCCCAGGGTACCATAGTAGATATATTTGTTCACAATGCTGAATCTCCGTGTTAATGGAAAGGTTGGTTGTGGAAGTATGTGGTGACGCAGTGGCTTGCATCCCCATTATGCTCATAGGTACATCCTTTTGCACTATTTTCTCAGTGTTTGAGTTTGGTATTGAATCTATCTATTGTATTGGTTTATTACCCTTCCATATTTTCTCATAATTTTCATTTTATTGTTTACAAAGAACCCCTAGATAGTGTCAACCTTTGTAATTGACATCTCATGTAATTTCTCACTCTGTCACTATGTTATTTCATTATTTTTTTTTGTTTTTTTATCTAAATTGTATATACCCATCTCACAGTGGGATTTGTCTTATGCAATGGAAGAAAATTTGGTTTTATTGTGTGGCCACATGGACCTTACTCACCATTATTGCAACATTAAGGGGAAATTTTGTTGGTTTTTCTTTGTTAATGTCATAGCCCTTCTCATTAGTATGAGGGTTTGGTAATTGTACATTTCATATGTTAAACAACTTATTTTCTAATTTGTATTCTACCCATTAAATTATGGGTTTTATTATTCTGAGTTCGATATGTTCACAAGATTATTTGTGATTAGGGGTTTTCCTTTTACTATTCGATGATAATGCATATAAAAATCTAGGTTCCTCTTTTGAGGTCTAAAAGCCCATATTTTCTCTTTTATTTGTATTTCTTTGTATTGTTGGGTATTGCGTATAGAGTATCTCCTCTATGTATAAATTTTGAGTTAGTTTCTGATCTTATGGTGTTGGGTTTTTACCACTTGCTTTGTATCTTCTCCTTAGGATAAGGAATGAACGACGAAGAGAATGGAAAATATCCCTACATTCCTCTTGCCACGGGTAATTTTTATACCTTATGAAATTTTTTGGTTTTAAATTTGCTCCTTTAGATATTAAATGTGTTGGAGTATTCCTTCTCTCACAACATTCTTTTTCTTCTATGCACAAGTGGAGTAATTTTACATCATGACGTTGTATCCAGGTAAGGTATCACTCTCTCATTACCTAGTGAAAGTTTTAATATGATAGTATTTTTTCTCTTTCAACATAATTTTTAATTCTCATGCTCCTATTTCAGAGGTACGACTCTGATGTTTTTTGGTCTTTGTGAATTTTGGTGTTCCACTATTTTCCCATATTTACCAACTATGTCCTTTCTCAGGTTGGTAATATGCTTGTTCTGCCATGGTTCTTATTATGGAAAGGATTTTGGATTTTAATACTTTTGTGATGCTAGTAGTTTCCACATTCTTATGTCAATGCCATAAATGGACTCTAAGTCAGATGAACTCTTCTAATATATTTTTTCTATTTATAACATAGTCATACAGAGGGGATTGTTTAAAATTGAGTTAAGTGTAATTTTTTGTATCTAGAAAGCTTAATATTTAATTCTGTATTTGAATTTCATTTCCTTAGCATTTACTATGATGGATGTGTAAGCATTTCCTCATTATATATTAATTAAATTATTAGTTTTGTTTATCTTTGATACCTCCATATGTTATACACTTCACTCCTTTTTCATATCGATTTTTGTCTCTATTTAATTTGAATCATTCTTGTTGATGAATTGATAATATAATTATGCTCGTTGAGTTTACTAGTAAATTTGAATTCCATGTGTTGGTTGAGTTTACAATTAAATGTGAAGTCCATCTGTTGGTTGAGTTTACAATTGAATGAGAAGTACAAATTCTTTCTACACTATATTATGCTTTTAATCTTTTATGTTTCTATCATAGGATCACATTTTTTCACTTTTTAATTGACATAGTAGCTTATATGTATCACTCTCAGTTCGATATACTCTCTTGAGAGAATCAAAATAGTACCATTTTTGAAGATGCTATATTAGTTTTAGCTTGGTCTCTAAATTTCAAAATTCTTCTATTAATTCCAGCATTGGATCAGAATTAGCGTTTCCTAACACCAAAATGATTCGGTGTACCTAACGGATATTTTATCCTCAATATAGTGTGACTGTACTTAATTTCTAAAAATAATTAACAATGATCATAGTCCTTTTTTCAGAAACATTTAATGATTAATCTCCTTTATACCTCACATCTATTATAAAGCATATCTTATTTTTTCTAATTTAAAACTTTTTTTTACATGTATGAATACATACTGGAGTGATCATATGTTCATAAACTTACTTATGATTATACTTATATCTACTATGTAAAATTTTGAATAAAATAACAGAACGAGTAGACCTATCCATTCAACATCTCATATATTATACTCTATGAGTATTACAACTACATAGTGACTACTTCATGGCATTGGAATTGTACTAATTTTATGGGTTCAATGTTCCATAATTAGTAGCCATTAAACAAACTTTCGATACCAATCCTCACTTATTTAGTACAACAAGAAATACTTATTCCAAAATAGAATTTATCTATTAAAACTTAGACAAACTGGTTATTTAATCATTTTTTATAACATAATTATTTGAATATAAGAATTTCTACGTGCTGAGTACCAACTTGTAAAGACGATTTTCCTCCCAATCACGAGCTTCTCCTCGTAGCTCTCCCTGAAGCAGAGATATATTCTCCCCATTGTTGACAACCTCTTGTCAAACTAGTGAAGGCACTTTTAAGCTAAATTTCCCCTGAAAGTTTCAATAATAGCATCTCATGATTCTAGGCTAGTGATTCTGATAGCCTAGGCTTGTAATTTTTTTCTGTCAACAAAATTTTTGTTTTAAAAACTCGCTTTTCTGCCACGTTGCTTTTTCATGCTTCTTCCCAGTAACTTTCCTCTTTATTGAGGATTCCTTAATATTTTCTTCTATCTAATGTTTTTTCTATTTTATTTCTCTCCAAAGGACTTTTTTGGAGGATTTGGGAAAGTATGAAATCATATCCTGTCCTCATGGATAAAAATTTACAGATCTCTCTATAATTTGTCTTTACAAAATTGGTACATTTTTTCTTCAATAATTTTTAATTATAATTATAATTCCTCCAACAACATAACTGCTTCATAGGTCCACATAGTATTTTTCCTATCCACATAGAAAATAATAGCTATAAATCATGGGTATTACACTAATTGAGTATTTAACTGAATATTTAGAGTATGTTATGCGTAACTATGTTTTCCTTCAACCACTTTTCATAACTTCCATGACCATTAGGTAGGGTCCTGCAATTTCAATTTTATTTTTCTTATTTAGTAAAAAAATATGTAGGACTTTACAAAATTATATAATTTATTGAAATTTTTAAAATTTAAAATTTATAAAGTTTCAAGGTTTAAGTTTTTAAAGCCTAATTATTTAAAGGGTGCTAGCTCAACGGAAGATCACCTGATTTACAAATAGGAGGCTAGTTGTTCAATTCCGTCATGATCTGATATTCATATGGAATGATGACGATTAGTTTTTGGTGACATTCACTCTTTTGATTGTTAGCAATGAGATTACGGCGACATTTTTTAACACTCACCAAAATATGAAATGGTGACGGTCAACGTATGTCGCCATAAATATGCATCAGTAATGATGACCATAAAAATCCCATCACAATAAATCATTGTTGTTCATATGAAATGGTGACAGTTATTATCTTTCATTATAATCATTATTCATGACAGACCTGAAATGTCACCACAAAATCTATACCTTTGGTGACGCCACCTTTGGTGACGTTCAATTTTTTGGTGATGCAGCCTAAGGCCTTTCACCATTAATCATATGGAAAGGTGGCATTCCCTACCTGTCATTATAAAACATTATTTTTTATGAACCTTGAATGTCACCAAAACACCTATACTTTTGGTGATGCCACCTTAGGTGATGTTCAATTTCTTCGTGATGAAGGATAAGGTGTAATACCATTGATTTAAAGCTATTATTTTTTACGTAGGCATGTCAAATACTATGTTAACCTATGAAAAAAGTATGTTGTTTGAGGAATTATAAATTTTAATTAATAATTATTGAAGAAAAATGCATCAAATTTGTAAATATAGAGTAATAGAGACATCTAGAAATTATTATCCATGAGGATAGGATAGAATTTCATACATTCCCAAATTATCCAAAAAATCTGTTGGAGAGACATTAAAAAAAAAAATAGATAGAAGAAAATATCTAAGGAATCCTCATTAAAGAGGAAATTTACTGGGAAGAGGTAAGAAAAAATAACGCAGAGGAAAAGTGAGTTTTTAAGATAAACTTTTTTGCAAAAAATAAAACTAAAGGCCTATGCTATGCGAAACAGCAACCCAGAATAATGAGATTCCATTATGGAAACTTGTTGGGGAAATTTGGCTTAAAAGTACCTTCACTAGGTTGACAAGATATCGTCAACATTGGGGAAAATACATCTATTCTTGGAGGAGAGCTTCGAGGAGAAGCTCTTGGTTGGGAGGAAACTCGTTTTTACAAGTTGGTATGCAACATGTAGAAATAATTTATATCCAAATACTTGTGTTATAATAATGATTGGATGCATGAGCTTATCTGAGTTTTAATAGACAAATTATTCTTTGGAACAAGTGACTAATGTTGTATTAAACAAGTGTGGAACGGTTTCTATTAGTCCCGTAATGCTCCTTCAATACTATGTACAATAGAATTATGTAAAATTATGTACAGTAGATTTGTATACCATAGATATATACACAGTATATTTAAGTATAAACAAACGTAAGTTTATGAACATGGGGAAATCTAGTAGGTATTCATCCATGTATAAAAGAGAAAATAAGATATCCTTTATAAAATATGCGAGGGATAAAGGAGATTGATTATTAAATGTCTCTCACAGAAAGGACCGTGACAGTTAGTCTTTATTTTAAATAATAATTACAGTCACACTACCTTGAGGATAAAAGGTCATTTAGTTACACTGAATCATGTTGGTGTTAGAAATCGTTAATTTTGATCTATTGATGGAATCAAAATGAGAACGTTGAAATTTAGAGTCTAAGTTAAAATGAATTTATTGCTGGAATGAATAGCAGAATTTTGGAGCTTAGAGATGTAGCTAAAATAAATCTAGCATTTTAAAAATGATGTTATTTCAATTCTATTAAGAGAATAAATCAAACTAAGAATGTGACATCTAAGCTTCAGGGTATATTAAAAATTGAAACTATCAATTAATTCTTCAGAAAATTATGTCTAGATACTATAGTATCAAAAGGAACTAAATGCATAATACAATGTAGAAATAAGTTTCACTTTGTATTTAAACATACACGTCACCACACAATTCTATTATCAACTCAATAACAAGATTCATTCATATGAGAAAAAAATACAGAATTCATATAACATCTGGGAGTAGCCAATATAGATAAAAACTGATAATTTAATTAATATAGCATGAGGAAATGCATACGCATCCCTCACAGTAAAAGTTGAGGAAATGAAATTCAAATCTAGAATAACATATCAAGTTGTCTAGATACACAAAAATAACACTACACATCCTTAATTTTACATAGTCATCTGTGTAAGATTGTATTATAACTAGGAAAACATATTACAAGAGTTCACCAGACTCAGAGGCCATTTATGGAATTAAAATCATAATGTTTAAACTAAAATAACATGAGCCAAATTATTAAAACCCATAACCTTGCGAGAAGAATAACCATGGTGGAACCATCATACTACCAATCTGAGAAAGGATGCTGTTGGTAAGTATGGGCAACGGTGGAGTAACTAAATTCACGCAAACCAAAAATCATCGAAGTTAAATATGGAATAATAAAGAGCCAAAATACCAAAAGAATTCATGCCAAAGTCAAGTATTAATAGAACAATATAAATCTATTTACCTAAGAGCGATTTAGGAGAAGTAATCCACTAAGTTAGCCCTATAATCGTACATCCATCATTATGTTAATGAAAAGAGTCAACATCATCATTGAATAGAGTCACCATGGAACTTTAAAATTGGTGTACAAGTTTGAGCTAATAGCGGAAGAACTCCCTCAAGCATTGTAGCCACACTCTGTGAGCGAAATGTCAAAATGAGGAAAGGTAAGGCGGGTAAATACTTAGGGTTTTCATGATTCCTTTGGACCATAGATCTTCCTTCAATATATCTCAATAACTCCTCCACATCCTCAAGGATTGTAAAGGCCACATGAGGAGGGTAGGCTATCACATGGCCTTCGACAAGTGACAAAGGTGGAGTGAGACATGGCATGAGGGAGCGATAGTTCATTAAGTGTGTATTAGTTTCATGAGGTGGGTGTTAAGCCTTATACTAAAGACATAAGAGGAATATACAAATATTGTAGGACGAAGTAATATAATTTCCATGGAAAAGGTAAGGGTATTAATAATTATGCAATACTTTGGGGACTAATATACCCAACCATAGTGTGTATGTGTAATATTCCTATTCTAATGCTTTTATTGATAGTTGAAAATCATAATGGTTAAGTGGACCTAAAGGAAAAATATATGTGTGGACATATTATATTTTTTTAAATTAATAATTGTGTAAATGCAACTATTGTGCAAAAATTAGAGTATATTGGAGAACATGATTTCCAGTCCATCGGGATGGAATTAAATCCAAATACTTCCCCAAACTCTCCAAAAATAAAGTAAAGTGGAAAGCTACTGAGAAGAGGTGAAATAAAACTAGAAAGAGTAAAAAGCTAGTTTTAAAGAGCTCTCGTGGGAAAAACAAAAGTAAAGCCTACGTTAAAGGAAAAATGCATCCCTATTTAACTTCATGCAGTTATGGAAACATTATGAAGGGAAATCGGGCTTAAATAATCCATTCCATGGTAGACAAGAGGTTTTCTACACTTTGGAGGAATTGGTCTCTACTCACGGAGAGTTGTGGAGGAATGCTCAAGGTTGGGTGGAAAATAGTCTTTATCGGAATTGGTATGTATAATTAATTTAAATTTGTCTTATGATTTTTTTATTGTGATGGAAATTATAGTATAAGAGTAATGGTGTTTTATGTAGAAAGATAAGTGGAAAAATAGTTTCTGAGTTATTAAATAGTATAATGGAATTCTATTATTTTTAAGTGTAGAGAGTATGGTGTACTTAACATAAAATAAATATATCAAACAAATTTTAGCTCTTTATAGTTACAGAGACTAATTAAATTAATAAACCAACAAATAGAATGTATAAACCCAATTTGTATGGTTTAAATTTGTTGTTAGGTTGTAAGAGCTTATATATTAAATTCATAAAAATACATCATTAGAATATTAACATAATTATTCTGTAAACAAAAATGAAAAAAAGATATAGATACAATGAGATATAATTGCCAATCTAGAAGAAAACATGATTGAACAAATTTTCTATAAAAATATCTATTGTACATACAATACAAAATTCCACATATATTTAATTATTCCTATTCTCAAATAAGAAATGGAACATCAGTTACACATTGGAGTACTCGAGGATAGTCCGATTGTACACATAACAAAAATTAGATATTATGCCTAGATTAAATATGTATTTGAAATTCTACAAGTAAGTGTGAAAAACACATATAAAATCCTTATAAATATTAACTCTTATCATCATAATAAGAATATAATTATGTATTAAAAATGATAGAACATGTCATCATAAAATTTAATTATTACATTTACTGAAGTCAAATGTTCTGGCTATTGATTACATAAATTATACATGAATAAATATCCTTGAATTCAGTGGATTGAATTATGTGCAGGATATCGACCAACCACTAAATATTAGGAATAAAAGTAATTCTCAAGGCATGTAAGTAAGAATGCACAAGTTGACAAGTGGTAAATTGAGAGAGGTGCAACACCTGTACAAGAAACCGATATGGAGAAGGGTTAGAATTTTAATTTATATGATAATTAAATTAACCACACATAATCTAAGAAATGGACAATTACAATTTCAACGGAAATATCCCCTATGAGTCAATGGAAAGTGCTGAAATCCTTTCCTTGTGCAAACATGAAAATTAATTGATTATGAGGATAGAGAGTACAACGAACTATACTATAAATTAGTAGCAATATTGAAAGTATCAAAATAAGCTACCTATATTCGAGCAGACTGGGTAGTTAATGAAAACAATGAATGGTATCAAAGTAGGAAGAAGAGTTCTTGTACAATAAATCATTTCATTAATTGAGGAAATTTAATAAAATGATAAGTACTTTCTAAACAAAGAACTTAAATATATTTTACTAATTTATTATTTATTGTTCTCAATAATTATGAATATAGTTATGTAAATTGAAAAAGAAGTAAAATATGTATATATAAATTAGGAATATAATGATATAAATAAGAGGACTCCTATAAATGAATACAAAGTTATTAAAATACAACTTTGTGGTAACAGATATTATTACTAACAATAATAAATTAGAACCTACATAGATTTACAAGAAATTACAATTCATTTTCCATACCATGGGGGTTTGCAGGAGCAATGAAAATTAACAAATCAGAATCGTGAGGATAAATGATGTTACATGAAAGAAATATGAAAATTTATTTAATAGGGTAGTTGAGGATAAATGAGTAAGTATCAAATAAACTTGATTACCAAACATATTTTAAGAGTGTAACTATATAATCTTAGTGGAGTCAGGACAAAATGTAAAACCTTGAACCATTCCAGAAATTGTTATAAAATACAATAAACTTCACTACAAATACAAGAAAAAAGGTCACAAACTAATTAAATAAATCTAATCCAAATTCCATATGGAATTTAATGCAAATAGAAGGTACATTTACATACATGGATATGTAAACGAGTTAAATAATGAAATCGTATACATTCTGGGCAACCCCCAATGAAAATAAGATAATCTTCACTGAAAATACAAGACAAAGGGTTACAAACTAATTAAATAAATCTAATTCAATTTCCATATGGAATTTAATTCAAACGGAAGGTACATTTACATACATGGATATGTAAACAATTTAAATAATGAAATCGTATATATTCTGAGAAACCCCCAACGAACCTGAGGAAAATATTAAGGAATTTGATGTGGAATCAAATTACAACAATGAAATTATATTATAGAGAGAGACATATAAGTCAAAAACCATTCTCTGGAAAAAAAATTCAATTTGTTTCTCAGTGAAATGAAATAAAAATGGGGGAAAAACATTATTATAAAATACACAGTCAATTCATTGCAAATGCATGAGGATTAATTTACAAGAAGATAGTAAAACCCAAAATTTACTTCACAAGAAAGAATTCCGTTACAACAATGAAGTGATATGAAAAATGATTAATTAAATGGGCCATGACCATCGTAATATTCCTTAACGTAACTAATGATTTTTTATACCTTCATAACAGAGGAAATCAAAACTGTAAATGAAAGTATGAGAAAGAAGTAAACATAACCCTATCGGAATAGATTTAATGTACCTGTTTAATCCTAAAATGAGTTACCTCATATATTACCATAACTCAAGAGGGTTGAGTGAAAAAGTCACATTACTGCTCTACAACAATAGAAAGAAAATGCATCTAAAATTAATGCATAATTAAACAAAAATTTCACAAATTGTTCAAGGGAAAGGAGCTATATGGAATGAATTGATAAGTTAAATGAAGATTAGTATTTAAATGAAGTTGTGTATTAGGTAGAAAGGAGAAAAATGGTCGCATAAAGCTGTCATAGCTGTTGTAGGGAAACAGATCCAAACCCTCATATGAACATGAACAAATGAAAATGAAAGGATGAAAAATCAATTGCCAATAGAAACTTGAGCGAGGAGGGAGGGAGAAGTAAGATCTCATCTCCACCATCACCGTGGCACAAACTCAAAGTTTAGTGGAGCGTAAAAATCTAAATATCCATGTGACTGATTAAATGCAAAGGACAAGCCATTAACCCTTTATAGCCTCGAAAAAAGATATGTTACAGGAAATATGGCATGAATTTAATAGAATTTGTATGACCAAAAATTAAATGCGTATGGGCAATCATACATATAAGATTTGTGCATTGAAAGCATAGGGCAAATAAATTAAACCATGCATCCAAAATCTCAATTTGTAAAAGGAGTAATACATCTATAATGAGATACGACAAAGAGTATACATATAGTGGGATATGTAGAAGATTTAGATACCATTCAATAATAATGTCAATAGGACAAACATTAAATTCAAATATTATCCCAATGATCATGTCCTGGGATTAAATGGTTAGGCGTTGGATATGAATTATCAAGGACTTTCATAAACCATTGTAGTGGTAATGGTAATTATTTATTCGTTGGCTAGGAATTATCAATGAAACACTTAAGGGGTCTAGGTCCATACATGGATATCAAAATATTGTTATAATAATATTCAAATGTTGGTTAAGACTTTTGAAAGAGCTCTTATAAAAGTATAATATGAGTAATGGTATTGAATATAATTAGAATGGAAAATTTAGGTTATGAGTATGAAGTTAAAATTTTGTTATAGGTGCTAATAGATAAATTTAATGTGGTGCTTATTAACTTTATAATGCAAAGGACCATGCTATCAAGGGCATAATATTGACAGTAGATAAAATAATAGTAATTAAAAACTATCAGTTATGAAGTTATATACATTGACGAAAGGTAAGAAAGGACAATACAGGTTAAAATATGAATTATGGAAAATGTTGTGCTAGTATGATGATCGTTGTAAACATAGTTCTAAAAACATGTATGTTATTATAACAGTTGTTGATGATGGAAAGTAAAAACGTTGTAAGACATGGTAATGCAAAATAATTAAACAAAGTCAATTACGACCAAAGTAGCATAAATGGTATTAAATAGAAAAAAAATTGCGTAAGTAGAATTGTTAGAAATGGTATTAGAGCCCTTATTGAAAACACAGGGCCTATGTGTCCCCACACAAAAAAACTAGCAATGAATGATCTTTGCAAGCCAATGAAGAGAAAGAGAGGTTAATCAAAGAATTAACCTCAAGGTCTAGTCACAAAAGTGAACACCCTAGGAAAAATAAGAAAGAAGTTGAAACCAACTCAGAAGGATCTGAGGGTGGTGAAGCATCCGAAAAACATTCCAAAAAGAAAAATGAATTTCAAGGAGAATTCCAGAAATTCAAACCTCCCAATTTTGATGGTGAGAAGGAGGAGGATGCAGAAGCTTGGCTTCTGAATATGGTTAAATACTTCCAATTTTATGAATATGGAAGTAACCTAAAATCCATATTAGCCATTTACCAACTATAGGGTAAAGCTACCCTTTGGTGGGAAGAAACCAAAATGGTACATGTGCTGGATGAAAAAACTGTTACCTGGGAAGACTCTCAAACCAAATTCAAGCATAAATATCTGAATGATGGATATGATGATGATAATGCCAATTAATTCTATTTTTTGAGATTGGGACAAGTCACACTTGATGAGTTTGCTACCAAATTCACTAACTTTCTTCGCTATGTGCCTTATATTAGAGAGGAAAAGGCTAAAGTACAACAATTTTTAAATTTCCTACCTACCGTCTATAAAGCTAGAATAAAATTTGACAATCTAAAGAAAATGGATGAAGTTGTTCACAAAGAAATTCAAAGGAAGAAATTATCAGCTAAAAAATTGGAAAAACAAAGAGAAAGGGAAGAGTGACTCAAATGTCAAAAGAATAAAACCAACATACTTGAATTTTTTGGGAAAAACCATTGGAGGAAGAAATTTAATAAAACTGGAGAAAGCCAACCAGCACAATCACAAATTAGGTCTAAGAATATGGGTGAAAACATCAAAAATGATTTTTTTGTAAAAGGAAAGAACCACAAAAGTGTTGGGGATGTGGAGAACCTAACATGTTACGTGATTCTCCTCACAGAATAGTTCAAAACATTCAAGTATTACGAGAGTCAACTACATAAATGACATTGCTCGAAACATTCCTAGGACCAGTGTTGCACTTGAAGATCACCAGTCTAAGCACCAATCAACCATGCTACAAATCAAAGGTATGAGTGCTAAACAACCTGTTTTTGTTATGATAGGGTCCAAGACACAATTTGATCTATGTAACTCCATAGATGGTGGAAAAGTGCAAGTTAAAATCAAAAACATTTCAGCAAGCATGGTTAGTGCAGTTAGCTACAGGAACAAAAAGAAAATTTACCCATAAACTTCCAAAAACTACTGTCAAATTAAATGGTTATGAAACTGAAATTAATCTAAACATTTTTCCACTAGGAATCACATGATTTTTTAGTAGGAATGAACTAGTTAGAGAAGTACAAAAAAATAGTTAATTGTTTATATAAAACAATTAATTGTATAGATGGTGAGGGAAGAGTTGTGACAGTGAAAGGAAACAAAAGACCCATATCATTTAGACCAATTTCTGCACTACATCTAAAAAAGACAGCAAGAAAGGTGTGTCAAGTGTATGTTGTACAAGTGGAGGAATTGGGACAACAAACTGAAAATGAGGCTGTAGAAAATTTACCAGTAATCAGAGAGTTAAAAGATGTATTTGTAGAGGAAATCTGCCATCTACCCCCTAAAAGAGAAATTGATTTCTCCATTGAATTAGTACCAGGAGCTACACCTACTTCTAGAGCACCTTATGGAATAAGTACTCCTAAATTTTTAGAGCTAAAAATTCAATTTCAAGAGTTATTAGACAAAGGATACATAATACCATGTGTGTCTCCTTAGGGAGCACCATTACTCTTTGTTAAAATTAAGGATGGCACATATAGGATGTGCATATATTATAGACAACTAAATAAATTGACTATAAAGAATAGATATCATCTGCCAAGGATAGATTACTTATTTGACCAAGTAAGAGGAGCCACTATCTTCTCAAATATTGATTTAAGAACATGATATCATAAACTTAGAACTAAGGATGAGGACATCAATAAAACATCATTTTAGACTAGATATGGACACTATGAATTTGTAGTCCTACAATGTGTTTAATGAATAGTGTACTGCACAAGTATATAGACAAATTTGTATTAGTGTTCATTGATGATATTTTGGCATACTCCAAAAACGAAGAATAACACAAAGAAAATCTCAAAATCGTCCAAAAAACACTTAGAGAAAATAAGGTATATGAAAAACTCACCATGTGTGAATTTTACAAGGACAAAATTCAATATTTGGGTCATGTGATTTCAAAGGATGGCATAGCAGTAGACCTAGAGAAAATACAAGCCATAATGGATTGGCCTCCACCTACTGATTTCCCAGCCATAAGATCCTTCATGGGTATTGTAGGATACTATCGTATATTTGTGGAAGGATTTTCAGCATTAGCCTATCCTATTACTTCCTTACAGAAAAAAGGAGTGAAGTTTGAATGGACAAAAAAGTGTCAAAATAGTTTTGAACAATTAAAATTTAAACTAACAACTGCCCCCATACAAAATATTGTTGATCCAAATAAATAATTTGTAGTAGGTACCAATGCATGTGCAGAAGGGTTAGGAGGAGTGTTGCTACAAGTTAAATCAATCATAGCATATGAGTCAAGGAAATTAAAGAAACGTGAACATAATTATATTGTGTATGACTTAGAGTTAGCTTCTATGATACATGCATTAAAGATGTGGAGACATTATCTGTTAGCAAAGAAGTTCATATTACTGATAGATTGCATAAGTCTGAAATGTTTCTTTACTCAACCTTATTTAAATGCTAGACAAGCTAGATGGATATATTTCCTTAATGAGTTCGATATGGAAATCAAACACATTAAAGGGAAAGAAAATAAGATTGTTGATGCTTTGAGTAGGAATTGTCATCAAATTTTGACCAATTCTAGAAGTAGTGTGAAATTTGAAATATAAGAACTGATACATGAAGTAATGATGCAAGATCAAAACTATGTGAAATTGTAAGAGAAATTGCAGAAATATGCAATAGTGGGATATACTAAAAATAATAAAGGACTGATTTATTAAAAACAAATATTATATATTCCAATTGTGACATCATTAAAACAAGAAATTTTAGATGAGTATCATAAAATACCTTATGCAGGTCATCCTAGTTATCAAAAACATATTTCAACATTGAGGAAGAACATGTTTTGGCCAGGTATGAAAAAATAGTTTTTTTATTATCTAGCTATATGTTTATAATGTTAGCAAGTAAAAGTGGAACATCAACATATGGAAAAATTATTGAACCCTTTACCTATCCCAAAATTGAAGTGGGAAGTGGTTTCCATAGATTTGATTACTAGATTGCCTAGAACTAAATATAAACATGACTCTATAATGGTGGTTGTAGACACATTGACTAAGGCTACACACTTTTTACCAATGAAATATACTTTTGGCACAACTCAAGTAGCTAATGTATTCATGAAAGAAACTTTGAAGCTACATGTCATTCCAAAAGATATTATATCTGATAGAGATGCAAAATTTACTTCAGCATTTTGGAAAACCCTGTTTGTTGGAATGGGTACCATATTGAAATTTAGTACTGCATACCATCCTAAAAAATATGGAAAAACTAAAAGAACCAACCATATTTTAGAAGACATTCTATGCATGTATGTTATGGACATGTCTACAATATGGGAAGATTTTCTGCATTTAGCAGAATTTGCATATAATAATAAATATCCAGCTTCAATTAAGATGAATCCTTTTGAACATTGTATGGAAGAAAGTCTCACATGAAACTTAGCTAGAGTCAACTAGAATATAAGTTAATTCCTGTACATAATTCATTGCAATACATGGAAAGAACTATGAATAAAATTCAACCATATATTAAAACAGTTCAATATTGACAAAAGAGTTATGCAGACAAAAAGAGAACTCATTGAGAATTCAAAGTGGGAGACCATGTTTAGTTGAGGATTAAGCCTAAAAAGAGTACCTTATATATTGGTAGCTCTGCTAAGTTAGTACCACGCTACTATGTACCATTTCAAGTTCTAGAAAGAGTGGGGTGAGTATCTTATAAATTGGCCCTATCTAGTCATATTAAGGTTCACAATGTTTTTCATTTTTCCTTATTGAAAAAGTATGTACATGATCCACTCATGTAATTGATGGGATTATTATACAAGTGGAAACATAGGGGGTTTTTCTTCGGAATCCCCTCCGTATACTAGCATGGGAAGAAATCAAGCTCCAGAATAGGACCGTAGATAGGGTGAAAGTGGAGTGGAGGCACTTTACACCTGAAGAAGCTAATTGGGAGTGAGAAGAGGAAATGAAAGAGAAATAGCGATCATTGTTTTTGCAAGTGAATTGATATTTTGCAAAATCAAGGATGGTGTTTTTTTTAGAGGGGTAATATGTAATATCCCTAGTTTACTGCTTTTATTAGACCGTTGAAAATCCTAAAGGTTAAGTTTACCTAAAGTAAAACTATATGTGTGGACATATTATATTTTTTAAATTAATAAATGTTGAATTTTAATTATTGTGCAGAGAGTACAGTATATTGGAGACCAGGATTTCAGTTCCATGAGGATGGAATTAAATCCAAAGTCTTTCCCAAATTCTCCGAAAATCCTTGGAGAAAATAAAATAAGTTATTACATTGGAGATAAAAATCTGAAATATATCTTAGTAAAATGAAAACTTACTAAGAAGAGGTGAAACAAAACTACAAAGAGGAAAAAGCTATTTTTAATGAGTTTTTGTGGAAAAATAAAAGTAAAGCCTATGCTAAAAGAAAACAAAATCCTGATTTAACTAGACACAGTTATGGAAACATGCTGAAGGGAAATTAGTCTTAAAGACACCATTATAGGGTAGACAAGAGGTCATCTACACTTTGGAGGAATTGGTCTCTACTCGGGAGTTGTGGTGGAAAGCTCAACATTGGGTTGGAAATATTCTTTACCGAAATTTGTATGCATAGTTAATTTAATTATGTCTTATGATTTTATTGTTATGATGGAAATTATAGTATAATATTAATGGTGTTTTATGTTGAAAGATAAGTGGAAAAATATCTTTTCTAGGTTATTAAAGAGTGTAATGGAATTCTGTTATTTTTAAGTGTACAGAGTTTGGTGTATTTAACAGAACATAACTATAGCAAATATAGTTTAGCTCTGTATAGTTACATAGACTAATTAAACTAGTAAACCAACAAAAAAATGTCTAAACCCAATTTGGAGGGTTTAAATCAGTTGTTAGCTTGTAAGAGCTTATATATTAAATTCAGAAAAATACAACATTAGAGGTGGAAAGGATGTTAATAGAGTGATTAAAATAATTATTCTATAAAAAAAATGAAATATAGATATAGATATAGTGAGATATAATTGTCAATCTAGAAGAAAACATGATTGTACAAATTTTCTATAAAAATATCTATTGTACATACAATACAAAAGTCCACAAATATTTAATGATTCTTATGGTCAAATAAGAAATGAAACATGAGTTACACATTGAAGTACTAGAGGATAGTACCATTTTACATGGATATCAAAATAATTTTATAATAATATTCAAACATTGGTTAATACTTTTAAAAGAGCTCTTATAAGCATAGAAAATTGTTAATGGTATTGAATATAATTCAAATGAAGACTTTAGGTTATGAGTATGAAGTTAGAATGTGGTTATAGGTGTTAATAGATAACTTTAATGTGGTACTTATTAAAGTTGTAATGCAAAGGAGAACACTATCAATGTCATACTATTGACAACGGACAAAATAATAGTAATTCAAAACTATTATTGATGAAATTATATACATTGACGAAAGGTAAGAAAGGACAATACAGGATAAAATATGAATTATGGAAATATGATGTGCTGGTATGATCATCATTGTAAACATAGTTCTAAAAACAAGTATGTCATTAGAACATATGTTGATGACATAAATTAAAAATGTTGTAAGAGATGGTAATGTGACAAAATTAAATAAAGTCAATTACGACCAAAGTAGCATAAATGGTATAAATAGAAAAAAAATATATTTTGGGTAAGTATATTAGTTACATTATCAAATGAATTAGGTGTATAGAGTATAGGTAAAGTATAATGTATGTAATTAAATAGAGAGTTGAGAGTTATTCCAACTTAGTTAAGTATCATGTCAACTAAGGACCTATAGGTAATGAAATTTTTTATACATGTAATTGTTAGGGAACCATTACAACCAAACCATAGGGTGCATGGAATTATCAAGGGAGATAAGAGTGGTCCAACCTTACTGAGGCATCAAATTGGTTTAAGGTGTTAGAATTAAATTAATCACTTGAAGATTAAATGGTTGGAATGAATATTAATAATAGAAAAGAGTGATATGATAAAAGAATTTGGACATGACAAGTGGTGTCAGAGCCAAATTTAAGACACTGGGCCTATGTACCAGAACACTTGAAGATTCTGTTGTATGGAAATTTTAATTGTATAGTTAAATTTTTTTTTTTAAAATTACCAGTTTCATATTATGGTTTATTAATGCTAATTGTTTAATGTGCATTAGGTATAAAGCGCAAACAAAATTATAGCCATATTAATTTCAGACAGACAAGAGATGTACGTGAGCTGGGGGAGGAGGATATTCCTCCAGATTGCAACACCGAAATATTGGAAATTATCAAGAATTTACAGCAGGAAATGGTTTAGTTAGCGACTAGAAATAAACATTTAGTGCAAGGTATGAAGGCAGAACAGAGTTTGATAAGATAATTAACCTCTAAATCCATTCATCAAGAGGGAGAACAAGAAAAAATGAAAATAAAAGAAACATACACAAACAAAGATAAGTTTGCGAGTGTGGAATATTCTGGGGAGGAAAAATCTAAATACAAAAGGAGGAGGGATTTGCAAGGATAATTCCAGATGATAAAGACTCCAACCTTTGACGGAGAAAACACCGGCTCTTTAATATGCTGAGATATTTTCAATTATATGAGTATGGAAGCAATATGAAGGCAAGGCTGGGAGTTTACCAATTGCAAGGTAAATCCACACTCTTGTGGAATGAGACCAAAATTATATGCTTGTTGGATGAGCAGATAGTCTCAAGGGAAGAATTCTAGGAGAAGTTTAAACACTGATACCTCAGTGAAAGATATTAGGATGATTGGGCTAAATATTTTCATACCCTAAGGCTGGGAAAGCTCACCATATATGAATTTGTGATGAAATTTATAAATTTACTTCACTATGTGCCATACATAAGAGACAAAAAAGCAAAGGTGCAACGATCACTGAAATGCTTACCCATGCTATACAAAGAAAGAAATGACTTTGATAACCCAAATACTATGGATGAAGCTGTTAAAAAATCCCAACTCTGCTATCAATAGTTTAAGGGCCTAAACGATAACTTTAAAAACTGGAAGAATAAGGGAAAATTGAAGGTTGAAATAAGATCAAAAATAACCAAACCCACCTATCAGAATTTTTTTGGAAAAAACCAGTAGCGAAAAAAATTCAACAAAAGTATGGAAACTCATCCAGCGCATTCCCATACAGGATCCAAGCCCATGGAAGGAAAAAAAAAAACGAGATGCATTGTTAAAACCCAAGGAGCCACTAAAATTTTTGGGGTGTGGAGAACCTCATATGTTGTGGGACTTCCTAGACAACCCTCCTGCTATTCAAAACATTAAAGAAATGCACGAGGAAAAAGCATGAATGATGTCACCAAAAGCATTCCCCAAATCAATGTCACATCAGAAGACCAACAAGATTATCATCAATCAAACATGATTTAAATTGAAGTTATCATTTCCAACTGATCTTTATCTGTTTTAATTGATCTTGGAGCTATTCTAAGCTATACTAGTCCACACATAGTGGAAAGATCTAAATTGTAAATGGAAACATTTGAGCACTCTTGGCTAGTGCGGTTGGCTACATGTACCAAACAGAAGGTAACCCATAAATTGAATAAGTACCATGTAAATATGAATTGTTTTATCACATATATAAATATGAATATCCTTCCGTTAGGATCTTATGACTTATTGGTCAGTCTGGATTGGATGGAACAATAGAAAGCAGTAGTAAACTCCTTGGAAAAAAAAAAATAAACTCCACAAATGCAGTAGGATAGACAATTGTAGTAAGATGGAAACAAAAACTTGTGTCCGTTAGATAAATTTCTACATTACAGTTGAATCAAATGGTAAGGAATGGTTGTACATTGTATGCAGTACAAATTGAAGATTTGGGACAACAAACAGAAAATGAATTTATATAAAATTTACCAGTAATTAAATATTTTCACGATGTATTTATTGAATAAATCCCTCAAATTCCCCCTCGTAGAAATATATATTTCTCTATTTAACTGGTACCAGGAGCCAACCCATTTTCCCGAGCACCAAAAATAATGAGTACATCGGAACTGCTAGAAATAAAACTCCAGTTGCAATAACTCCTAAACAAACGATATATCAGACCAAATGTGTCACCATGGGGAGCTCTGTTTCTATTTGTCAAGAAAAAAGATGGTACCCTCAGGATGCGAATATATTTTAAACAGTTGAATAATTTTACCATAAAAAATCAGTACTGTCTACCACAAATAAAATAATTTGTTGATAAAGTAAGGGGAGCAACCATATTTTCAAAAAATTATTTCCGAACTGGGAATCACCAGCTTCACATAATTGATGAAGGAATCCAAAACAAAAATTTCAAAACTCGGTATGGACATACACATTCGTATTCCTACATTTCAGACTCACTAAAGCCCCTACTACCTTCATGTGTCTTATGAACAATGTCCTGCATAAGTATCTGGATATATTTGTGCTAGTTTTCATAAATGAAATTCTACTGTAATATAAGAAGAAAGAGGAACACCAGGAACATCTATGAATAATTTTTCAAAAAATAAGAGAACACCAGCTGTATGAAAAAGTCAATGAGTGTGAGTTTTACAAACTAAAAATTCAGTGTTTGGGGGATGTTATTTCAAAGGAAAGGTTGGCGGTAAGCGTGAAAAAAGTATAACAAATTTTAAATTGGCTCCTACCCATGTATTTATCATAAATACATTCATTCATGTTTATTTTTGGTTATTATCGCAGATTACTCGAGGTATTTTCTACATTATCTTATCCTATTTCCTCTTTACAAACAAAAAGGGTGAAGTTTGAGTGGACAGCTAGATGTCAAGAAAGCTTTGAGAAGCTGAAACAAAAACTGACTACCGCTCTGATCCTAAAAATTCTTGATCGAACAAAGGAATTTACCATGTACTGATGCTTTCATAGAGGGACTGGGAGGAGTGTCACTCCAAGACAATACTATGATAGCCTATGAATCTAGGAAGCTAAAAAAACATGAGAAAAATTATGTAGTTTATAACTTAGAGTTAAATCCTATCATACATGCATTAAAAATGTGGCAACATTATCTATTGGGTAGGAAAATTGAGTTGGGGACTGACCATATTAGGTTGATATATTTCTTTAGTCTTCCATATTTGAATGCAAGACAAGCGACATGGTTAACTTTCCTTAGTGATTTTGATATGGAAATCAAGCATATGAAGGGAAAAGAAAATTGAATTGTAGATGCATTGAGTAGAAATTCTGACCAAATTGTGTCTAACATAGGTAGCAATGTAAAAAACAATTTCAAAGAATAGGTTGAAGAATTTTTTTCATAAAATCCCCAGTATTTGGAATTTCAGAAAAAAATAAAACAACCAGGAATCCCAGGATATTCCATTATTCAAAAAGGATTAATAAATTTTAAGAAAACTTTGTATATTCATAACATACCTACATTGAAGAAGATGATTATGGATGAATACCATAATAGATCCTACTCAGGTGATCCGGGTTACCAAAATATGGTGAAAACATTGCGCAAAAAACTATTTTGGCTCGAAATGAAGAAAGAAACAGTCGATTATCTGGAACGATGTTTAGAGTGCCAAAAATCAAGGTATGGCATCAACACCCTGCAGGGTTGCTAAAACCCCTTCCGATGCCAGAATTGAAGTGGGAAGTAATGTCCATGGATTTCATAAAATGACTACCTTAGACTAAGTATTAGCATAACTCCATTGTGGAAGTAGCATACATGCTAACAAAGGCTACAGATTTTATTCTGGTGCAACCTAACTTTGGGGCAACCCAAGTGCCCAAAGTGTTTATGAAGGAAATTTTTAAACTTCATGGGATACAAAAAATGACCACCTCTAATAGGGATGCAAAGTTCACATCAATCTTCAGGAAAACATTGTTCAAAGGGATTGGAACAAAACTAAATTGCAGAACATCATATAATCCCTAGAATGATGGGCATACTGAAAGAAAAAATCAAATACTAGAGGACATGCTTCACATTTATATTATCAACAGACCCAACAGGTGGGAAGATTTTATTCATTTAGCAGAACATCCATATAATAACAATTATCAAACCTCTATTAAGATGAGTCATTTCGAGACCTTATATGGCATAAAATTCCATACTCCCCTTAGATGGAGTCAACCAGAGGTCGGAATGTTACTTGGACCCGAGGAATTACATGAAATGGAACAAAAAGTACAGAAAATTGAACAGAACATCAAGGTATCCCAAGACCACCAGAAGAGTAATGCAGATAAAAAAAATAACACACAAGAACATAATAGTGTATATCAATTTTAATTGAGGATAAGACATCGCAAGAGTAACTTTCACACCTGCAATTGAGCTAATTTAGAACCCCAATACTGTGGGCTATTTGAGGTTTTTGAACGAGTGGGCCCAGTGGAATATAAATTGGTTCTACATATTCATTTTGGAGTACATAATATTTTTCATGTTTCATTATTGAAAAGATATGTTCTTGATCCTTCTCAGGTGGTTGAATGGAATTTGATACAGGTGGAAACAGAAGGGGACATTCTTCCAAAACCAATTCGTATATTGGGATGGGAAGAAACCGTGCTCCAGAATAGAACAGTTGCTTGGGTGAAAGTGCAGTGGAAGGCAGGAAATCAAATTTTTCAGTGCTGTTGAAGAATAAAAAGTTATTTTCTAACACCGACAACGATTTTTTTGTTTTAGGGGGGAACTGTGTAATACCCTTGATTTAAAACTATTATGTTTTATGTAGATAGGACAAATACTATGTGGATATATGAAACAATTATGTTTTAAGAGGAAATAAAAATTTTAATTCATAATTATTGAATAAAATTGTATCAATTTTGTAAAGACAAAGTAATAGAGAGATTTGGAAATTTCTGTTCATGAGGATATGATAGAATTTCATACCTTCCAAAATTCTCCAAAAAATCCTTTGGAGAGAAATAAATAAAAAAGTAAAAACATAGATAGAATAAAATATCTAAGGAGTTCTCAGTAAAGAGGAAAGTTACTTGGAAAAGGTAAGAATGAAACCACATTGAGGAAAAGTGATTTTTTAAAAGAAATTTTTGTGGAAAAAATAAAATTAAAAGCCTAGGCTATGGGAAACAGTAGCCCAGAATAACGAGACACCCTTATGGAAACTTTTTGGGGAAAGTTGGCTTAAAATTCCACTCACTATGTTGACAAGGGGCTGTCAAGACCGGGGGAAGATAAAGATACGATAGGTGGAGAGCTCTGAGGAGAAGCTCGTGGTTGGTAGTAAAATCATATTTACAAGTTGGCATGTAGCATGTAGAAATAATTTATATTCAAATTTTTGTGGTTTAATAATTATTAGACACATCAAATTGTCTAAGTTTTAATAGAAAAATTAGGATTTGGAATAAGTGATTAATATTGTATTAAACAAGTGTGGAATTCTTATGTATATTAATTCCCTTACACTCCTTTAATACTGTGTACAGTAGAATTAGGTACAATTATGTATAGTATATTTATATAGCGTACATATATAAACAATATATTGAAGTATAAACACAAGTAATTTTATGAGCATGTGGGAAATCCTGGAGGTATTCGTATATTTAAAAAAGAAAAAATAAGATATCCTTTATAACATATGCGAGGGATAAAGGAGATTGATTATTAAATGTCTTTGACAAAAAGGACTGTGACCGTTAGTAATTGTTTGAAATAATAATTACAATCACCTTCCCTTCAGAATAAAAGGCCATTTAGGTACATTGAATCATGGTGGTGTGAGAAAACATTAATTCTGATCTATTGATGGAACAAATAATAGAAGGTTGAAATTCGGAGACTAAGTTAAAACAAATATGTTGCTAGAATGAATAGAAAACATTTGAAACTTGGATACTAAGGTGAAAAAAATATAGCATTGGAAAATGATGTTATTTCAATTCCATTGAAAGAATAAATCAAAATGAGAATTCGACATCTAAAATATGGGGTATATTAAAAAGTGAAACTCTAAATTAATTTTTAAGCAAAGTATGTCTAGCCACTATAGTAATAGAAAGAATTAAATGCATAATACAATGTAGAAATAAGTTTCACTTTTCCTTTAAACGTAAACTTGACCACATAATTCTGTTATCAACTCAGTAACCAGATTCATTCATATGAAAAAAACAGAAATCATATAAAATTTGGTGGTAGCCAAGATAGATAAAAAATGGTAATTTCGTTAATATAGCATGAGGAAATGCATACACATTCCTTATAGCAGAAGTTGAGAAAGTGAAATTAATATCTACAATAAAATATAAAGTTGTCCAAATACACAAAAATAACACTAGACATCCTTCATTTTAATCATCTGTATATGATTGTGTTATAAATAGGAAAAAATATTACAAGGGTTTATTATACTGAGAGGCCATTTATGGAATTAACATCAAAATGTTGAAACTACTATAGCATGTGACAAAGTATTAAAACCCAAGACCTTCCTAGAATAAGAACCATGGTAGAACCATCATACTACCAACGAGAGAGATGAAGCAGTTGGTAAGTATGGGTAATGGTGGAGTAACAAAACTCACGCAGACCAAAAAACTTTATAGTCAAACATGGAAGCATAAAGAATCAAAATACGAATATAATGGTAGGAGGAAGTAATATAATTTCCATGGCAAAGGTAAGCATATTAATAATTATGGGATAGCTTGGGGCTTATTATAACCAACCCTAGTGTGTATGAAATGAAGTAATGATGCGAGGATTCTGGGTTAAATCAGATCCTAGCATATAAACTAGTGTGTTTCCTTCAGCATGAAAAAACTCATCATATTCTTCATTAAGAAAACAATTTTTAGTTTAAAATATACATACAGGAAAGAGAACTATAAACACACAAATCATTGATGTACAATAACACAAAAAGAATCCTCGGCCAAATATTACAATGAATGGTCTTTTGGCTCTTGGCCGTTTACAAAAAGCTCTCAACCCATTCCTCACTCTCTCTGTATTCCTCACTTCCTCACTTGCTTACATCCTCATACAACCCTCCTATTTATATAAAAATATGAATTTATTCCATTCCATAAAATCCTCCACATAAATCTCAACTAAAATCCAATTTAGATTTATCTTATTTTGTACTCAACTAAGTCTCATTTATCGAATTCATAATCCCTAGATTATCTACTTAATTCCATTCCACTCATATCCTTAATTATTTAAGGAATATTTACAATAATCCTCACATTTATATTTTCTCTCCTAATTTATTAAATTTGAGCAGAATAATTAATAAAATAATTAAAACATCTCACCCCCTAAAGTACATAAACGAATAATAAAATTTAAGCTTGATTCTCCTGCATCAGACTCCCAAGTTTGAAAATAATCATGATCGCCTGATCATGCGTTTCAAATCTTTTTCTTCCTAGATCCCATACCTTATTCTGCAATTTCCCATTTGTTGCTGCTTTTGTTTGATTTTTCTCTAGGTCTCCACACTCTCTGTTGCATTGCCCCATTGGCTATGCTTTCACAGTCTTGCACTGTCTTCCTCTTGCTGCTTTTTTTTTCATTGGTGCTATATTCTTCTGGGATACTTCCATCATTTTCCTCCTTATCAGTTCAGTTTCTCTATCGAATAGATCTTTTGTTTGTTATTTACTGTCACTTCGTGATTGTTGAACTTTTACACTTACTACCGCCCTTTCATCCTCGACCTCTTTTTTACTGTTGTCTTTCACCTTCACATTATTCATTTCCCAATATTGAAATTGAGATTCCTCTTCATGCCTTGAATCCTAATTCTTCAGCATAGTTTCTAGCAATCTAATTCTCTGTTCCATGGATTACATATTCCCACAGAAAATTCTTCCTTTTCTTTCACTTGTGTCGAATTTCCTCCAACATCTGCAATAAAAACTGTACTCACAAAATAATCATTAAAATAAAAAACATAAGGCCTCAGTTCCTCTTCATCCTCTGGCAACGTTTTAGTATGTTTCTTTGAAATTTCCTCTTCCATCAGCACATCAGTATGTTGATTGAAATTCTCCATGAGATGGTCAGCTAGTCGCTTTTTCATATCATCTGTTTCAAGAATGTCTCACTGTTCTCGTTCAAAATAATGAACTTCTTTGATTTTCTGAATCATTCCTACATCCTTATCCTCTGTTTCTTGATTATTATTTAGGAAAATTTCTTTGTCTTTTACCTTCAGCAATTTATCATGAGTATAGATCCTCTGCTTTCCCAATTATCTTCTGTGAAGATCTAACTTTATATATAACTCAACAATTTCAATGGGAGTAGAATTTGGAAATTTTACATGACCTTCAATACCCTCACTTGTTTTTTACCAATCATTAGATGGCCCTTCTTCCGTTGCTTCAATACTCTGTTTCGTATTCCCATGAAACCCCTGTGTCTCCTTTTCTTTCTAAGATCTTGCTATCTCAACATCAATCTGAACTGATTTCAAATTCATCTCTTTCTCCTTAACAAACTCTAAGGCTTGTTCAACATCCTTCGCACATCCTGCAAATGTACATAAACTGTGAGATTTAAAAATGCAAGGCTTCATAGCCTCATCTGCTTCTTTCACCAACACATCTTCAGGTTCTTCCAAAATATCCCAATAGTTCATGAGATCTTCCTCATTGATCTTTTCACTTAGAATTTCACCCTGTTCTAGGCCACGAAGCGAAACATCGATTTTTAACTCATCCTCTCTGAGTTTTTCACTCCTCAACATCTGCTAGGCTTCCTTAGCCCTTCTGTTACTATATATTTACCTGCTTTTCCCTCTTTGCATGTAGCGTCTTCCAGTTTACCTTCTTTCTCATGGTCCAACCTGTGTGTGGTCTTTCACATTTTCCTGCAACAATTCCATTAACAATTCAAGGTGAACTGTTATCTCAGCCTTCTCCCGCTCATAATATTCATCTGTCAACTATTCACATATGCCACTTACCTTGGCATTTTCCTTCTTCTTCCCTCTACTATGGTCTTCATCAGATCTTCAGAAATGACTATCAACAGTCATCTTCTCTTCCTTTCTGAACTTTATATGTCCATGTGTGGATTTCATTCAATCCCCTTTTCAACAATCCTTCACGCTTTCCATTCATGAATGCAATATTTCCTCCTACTCTTGTCTTCTCTTGGTTCTCTCGCTTGGAACCAATATCTGGACAATTCTATTGCTTCAGTTTGCTGCAAACAATTTTTTAGTAATGCATGTGTTACAATTACCGATTCTTTTTGGGTTTCAGGCTCTGCCGATCGTGCACGCAATTACATTCAGAATTTTTACTTAGCTTGCGACACTTTGACTTAAAACTTACACTGATTCCTCATGTTGTATGAAAAATACTCAATCTTAACTCTAACTATCCATCACTCTCAAACTATCTGATTCTAACATTTGTTTTGACTTCAAGGATTTCCCAATAATTATGATAGTGGATATTTTGATTTAATTCAAGTTACAATTCTCCAACAACATACACCCTTAATAGATTGTTAGAATGTAAAATATTCACTCTCTTTCATACTTAATTCTTATGAAAAATCATCAGTTTTCCCTTATCATTTCACATGATATTGAAGTCTTTAGTCGAAATGCAATTCAGGTTTTCCAAGATTTATTTTAAGGTGAAAATAAATAAACCATTCAATCTTCAATGTTCAAAAATACCTTCCTGAATTATCATACCTCATGCTCCTGTTAAGTTTATTAATAAACCTTTCTCTTTGCAATCTCAATCCTCTGGTTTCCACTCTTCTATGTCGTCATTTTCACTGTAAATACTTGCATGCCCATAAGCTCATCATTCTAATGCAAACATTTCCCTACACTTTTATGCACCATATAACATCAATTAACATCTCTTCAGTTGTGTATAGAGAACATGTTTTTAAATTCTTCGATGAATAATGTACAACTCATACATCAACTTCATTCTTAATAACACCTCTTATATGCTACCACATGATGGTAAAACAAAGATTCTTGAACATCAAGTAATTGTGTTTTCAACCTTAACACAAATCAAAAGAATTATCCCATTCCAACTACAAGCTTTGGTCCAAAATGACAACCAAAACTGTGAAGAATTCACATTATCCATAATAAACCCTCTCACATAAAAATGCATGTTTCTCTTTATATCACCCAGGATTAACACATTTTCCATTCATTTTCCATTCATTTATACCTTTGCATTTGAAACATTTCCACTCTTTCATAACATTTATAAAATATCATCTTCTCGAGTATGGAAAGGAAATTTAATCATCTAGATTTTAAAATATCTCTACTCAATGAATATTGATTCATTCAATGAGCACTTACCTTGAATCTTCTCGTGGTTGAAATGATCCAACACTTCTCTCGCGTATTATTTTAGGAATATAATCAAGCCTCTATAGACATACTTTGAATGCACAAGGTCCAGTTTCTCCCCAACAAATAAAATTCTTCTCAGAAACTTTCTAACATAAATATTTTCCTGGAAAAAAATGTTAGAAACCTTCAAAGTACGCAAAATCTCCCCTCTTAACATAAGCCAAGTTCCTTTATCTCAATCTCTCATGTTTTTCTTCAATTTTGAAAAAAAAATCTTCTCAAAAAAGCAATTGAATTTGACCTTAACATAATGTACTAGAATCCTTTTACTTCATGATATACAGACCTTGACTTCAAATTTGTCACTAGTACATTAATTATCCCACTTATTATACAATAGAATCCACTTCTTACAAAAAAAAAATCCTTTTTTTAATCCACGTGAACCTTATTTAAAATTTATAAGTGAAGAAAACATGTGAAAACGAAATATAGTGAATGCTCTAAAATTTTGCCTTGCACATACTTCCAAGGCTTGTAGCATCCACGCATGTTCAGGTACCCACATTTTCCTGTCATCTGCTTCACATCATCCATAATTGAGAAGCTATCTACAATATTGTTCCAACGCCCTAACCTTTGGAGCGTTTGTGCTGTACCGATCAACACACAAGTAGTTATAATTATGACTATAATTTTCCCCTCGAGAAAACCTTCACACTATTGATATTTCATGCTTCCATGCTACTCCACACAATTGCTTCATGCCCAATGCAGGTTGCTCCCCACACGCTCACTAGTCTTGCTGCACGGAAATATAACTTTTTCAAAATT
Organism: Pinus albicaulis; assembly: GCA_034641835.2. NCBI lineage: Eukaryota > Viridiplantae > Streptophyta > Pinopsida > Pinales > Pinaceae > Pinus > Pinus albicaulis. The sequence continues at coordinate 162,921 of JAXQQM020086573.1, read as the reverse complement.
CCAATGTCCACAAATTGATGTAAAGGAAACCAATCTCATGAAGTCTTGTTGTTATTATATTCCATTTAAATGAATTAGTTACTGAAATCCTGTGATCTTATTCTCTACATGGAGTTTTATCTACACAAATCTTCGCACTCTTCCACGCAGGGCTTCCAAACATTCCAAGACAACATAGTCATTACATGATGTCCTCTCATTGAATCCAGCCATTCACGATGTCCTCTCTTTCAACATTTTGAAAACAACACTTTTGAGGTTCAATTTGAGCTTTTGACTTTTGAAAAAAAAGAACCCCTTTGACAAGGTTTCAAAGATTTTGAAGGTCACATGCAGATAATATCCGGAGGGTTCACGCAAAAAATTTCTCATAGTGGCCGTACTGACACGAATCTTCACTAGTTAGCTTCGGCTTCCTCACATAGAATTTTAAAAAACAACAACATCATCTCTTTAATTTTATTTAGATAAACTGATCTAGAACTTGTCTTGAACTCTTGGTCGAATTAGTCCCACGCAATAATGGTTGCACAATATCTTACTTTCTGAACAATTATTCAGAAAATACCGATCCACAATGCAAACCGATAAACAACGTTGGATTCTGCGTTGTCACCATTACTATTGCCTCTCCTTTGGCTGTAATTCTTGACTTTTCATGAGCTCACTATGACTTTCAACACAATGCTTCAACACAAACAGAGCTCCATTCTTTTTCCACAATCAAAGTTGTGGGCTTCTCAGTGTAGGAGATGAGGTAGCTTTAATGCCTTCAACTCACATATCATACAACCACTCTTGTAACGTTGCTCAGTTCTCATATGCTATTCCACGGTCTTTCTAGTGCAGTTAGTAGTCAAATTCTTCACTGCAGCACTCAGCAAATCACTCTTAATGCTTCCAATATTGTTGCCAATTCATCTGTCCTCACTTCAATGTTGTCCTTCTTTCAAATCACAGAAACGATTTTCTGATACATTCCCTAACTTGACTTCACCAGCGATGTAAAATCCAGGTTCTTCATCGTTCCGCCGAGGCTGTGACAATGAAAATATGCCATAATCAACTTTTGATTGTGGTAGTAATCTCTACAGCACCCCACTAGGCATGAATCTCTTCTTTGATACCAAATGATGCCAGGATTTTGGGTTAAATCATATCCTAGCACATAAACCAATGTGTTTCCTTCAGCATGCAAACACTCATCATATTCTTCATTAAGATAACAATTTTCAGTTAAAAATATACATACAAGAAAGAGAGCTATAAATACACAAATCACTGATGTACAGTAACACAAAAAATATCCTCAGCCAAATATTACAATGAATGGTCTTTCGGCTCTCGGCCCTTTACAAAAGGATCTCAGCCCATTCCTCACTCTCTTTGTATTCCTCACTTCCTCAATTCCTCACTTGTTTACATCCTCATACAACCCTCCTATTTATACAAAAATATGAATTTATTCCATTCCATAAAATCCTCCACACAAATCTCAACTAAAATTCAATTTAGATTTATCTTATTTTGGACTCAACTAAGTCTCGTTTATGGAATTACTAATCCCTAGATTATCTACCTAATTCCATTCCACTCATATCCTTAATTATTTAAGAAATATTTACAATAATCCTCACATTTATATTTTCTCTCCTAATTTATTAAATTTGAGAAAAATAATTAATAAAATAATTAAAACATCTCATCAGCTAAAGTACATAAATGAATAATAAAATTTAAGCTTGATTCTCCTGCATCAATTAAGGGTATAGAGTATATGTAAATTGTAATTTACGTAACTAAATAAAGAGTTAAGATTTCTTCCAACTTAGTTAAGTATCAAATTAACTAAGGTCCTATAAGTAAGGACATAAGTTATACATGTAATGGCAAAGGAAACATTATAACAAAACCATACGATGCATGAAATTAACTAGGGAGATAAGAGTGATCCAACCTTACTAAGGCATCATATTCGTTTAAGGTGTTAGAAGTATAATAATAATCTTAAGATTAAATGGGTGAACTCATTATTAATAAGCGAAAAGACTGATATGGAAAAAAATAAATAAATAAATAAATAAAATAAATAAATAAAATTCGGGACATGACATATGGTCCGTCACCATTAATCATATGAATTGGTGATGATTAATATTCATCATTATAAATCATTACTGGTGATGAACCTTGAATGTCACCACAACACCTATACTTTTGGCGATGACTCCTTTGGTGAAGTTTAGTTTTTTCTGAAAGAGGCCCTTTTGACCTTTACCAATGATCTTATGGTAACATTTTTGGGCCCTCATCAATGTCCTTTTTTCTTGTAGTGCTCATTCGAACTACCAAAACAATGGATGAGTCTGACCATGTGAATTAATGAGTTTAGGTCGAACATGGTAGAAACCATGATCTATGATGTAAGTCATTAACATATGTGAGAGAAATCATCGATCGTGTTAATGGATCTCAAGGTACTACATTACAATCTCTATAATGTGAATGAACGATTTGATGTCAAACACCATAGAGATTCTTCCGATTGATGGAAAATGATGTAAAAATTTTATCGAGAGAGGAAATTGTAATTGATGTATTCAAGCACCAAGGTACCAAAGGATTGTTTCTAAGTCAACTTATTGGATAATGTGTTGATGTCGAGAGGAAGAAACCCATCACAGGAGGGCCTTTATGTGTTCCCCATCAACGACACCAAATAGGTATTAGGATTTAGATAGAATGATGATGATACAAAATTGCACCAAGAAAGGCATAAATGGAATGTCATTGTAAGAGTATTGTTATATATATCAACATAATGAATTCTCTTGAACACAACGAGGACTCTGAATGGAGTTGGTCACATTCACCCAAAACAAAAATGGAGTCTCTGAAAAGGTATAATAAACCGAAAGAAAATTAGATTACCCAACCCAAAAACCACAAATATCATGTGGAAGAGTGTCGTAGTCAAGAGCAACTCACTTCCATTAGCGAATGGAGTACCTTGTTTTCCCAATTTTCCCAACCATATTGGTGAGTGCCTCTTTATTTTTTAACAAGCTTAAGGAGGATAACATATGTTTGATTTCTAATTTCACCCTTCAGGAGAATTCTTTCGACAACTAGCCGGATGATGAGGTGGACAAGCTATATTAGCATACGCTCAGTAACAAGGTTTCTATTCACATACGTTCCGTAAATTTGACCCAACATGGACGACTCTTGGTGACACATGGAACCATCAAAAGGGTTCCACGTGGGCACAATGACATCTTTCCTATGCTAACATCAGGTTTTCCATAAACATCTAAACTCCCAATCACATACTGAGGTGATATGGAAAAATAATTTTAGCACCAAAGTCCCTAGGGGTCCACTTGTCAAAACTATTAGTGGGAGTATTGAGAAAGTATATGTCAAAACTAGGGAGGTAATATTAGAAAATAGTGAAAATGGTTTTTAGTTTCTTGGATGGAAATTATATTTATTTTTTGTGCTAAAGAGGAATACTAAAATTAGATAGTATTTTTGACATCCATGGCTTTGTTAATGTAGAATGTGGTGGAGATCTAGATCATAGAAGGCCTACAAGTGTGTATGTGTTTAACGTATTTGGAGGACAAAATATTCGGATGAGAAAAAGAATATATATAATAGCGGTCATAACTACAAAAGTTGAATACATAGTAGCCAGTCATGCAAGAATGGAAGTAGTATGGTATAGAGATTGTGTTTAGGAATTGGATTCGTGCAAAATGTTGTAAGGATAGATTGCCATAGTCAAAGTGAGATCTTCTTAGAAAATAACCTAACTTATCATTTGAAGATAAATAGTATTTATGTTTATTAAAAATTCAGAGAAATGTTGTAAGGATAGATTGCCATAGTCAAAGTGAGATCTTCTTAGAAAATAACCTAACTTATCATTTGAAGATAAATAGTATTTATGTTTATTAAAAATTCAGAGAAATATGATTGAAGAAAAGAAATTTACATTGGAAAAAGTGGAATATTTGAAAAATGTTGGAGATACATAAATTTAATATGAATTGATCAAAGGGGTTCTTTTTTATGTCACTCCATTTTCTGTGTAATCTTTATTTCGAGTGGATTCATCATGGCATCACACTCCCAATGTTACTTTTTTATTCTTTTGATTTTGAATTAAGTAATGAGGGATGATACCCGTTAATAAAGGAACTTTATATAGATTATGTTTAAAGTTCCTCTATCATATAAGAGTGACTTTTAGTTCCTATTGAGGAGTAAAGTAATAATATTAAAGGACTTATTCATAATACCTTATCTTGTACAAGTAATAAATAAATTAGTAAATTCCTTATAGAGTAAGCTGAACGTGTTTTATGTATTGGAGGATCATAATAAACGTTGTCTCAAATATAACCAATGATCTATTATACCCATTTGATATCAATCCTATGTTTTCCATATAAAAAATCCATTTTAGATTGTATAGAGAATGTAGTTATCATTTAAATATATTATTTTTAATTAAGGAAATGATTAAGGTGTTAGAATATTTAGACACTTGGGACGTATTTAAGTTATATTTTGTTTAATGTGTGTGCTAGCTAAAAAATTTGTTTATTAATGTGTTTCTTTACTATGAATTAATTACATTTTAATATGATGGTGATGCTATGATCTAGACATATAATGATAAGATGGCTAATATTTTTCTCAACACTAGTGGCTATTGATCTATGGCTTAACACCTTGTCGGCCCATGATCTATATTTAAAGAGCATCAAGAGTCATGGTTGACGATCATTTACAAGAACTCACTTATATAAAAATAATTTCCTTTTCGTTAAATAAAATTACCTCACGTGGGTATATTGGTTGGCATTGTGGATTTTTTCCCTCTAAAATGTTTTTAACCACACAAAAATGTCGACGTTGTGATATTTAATCTATTTTTGTGAACAATTATTGAAGGTTTGATCTTTTATGGGATACATTTTTTAGTTAAACATGGTATCAAAGCTTAATTGAAGAAATCCCATTGGTGATCTATATCTTACGCTCTTGTTACAATATTTCGAAGATTGGTTATTTTTTACCATTATGGCATTTAATCTTTTTTTTTGGGGTGAACTATTGAAGGTTTGGTCCTTTATGGAATACCTTTTTTACTTAAACATGGTATCAAAGCTTATTTTAAGATACCAAAGCTTATTTTAAGAACTCCCATTGGTGATCTAGATCTTACGCTCCTATTACAATACTTCTAAGATTTGTTATTTTTTACCATTATGGCTTGAACAAACTATTCAATTACATATATAACAATTTTCTTAGCTAAGTTGTTCTTCACTTCATCTAAAAGGATGTATTTTTGGGTGAGATAAAATATTTTTCATTACAGCTACAGATATATAGGCTGAAAATATTTTTTCTAAAATTCTTTCAAAGTTCATAATTAAATTTTTTGTTTATGTTCTCAAATTTCTACTATTTGTAATATAGATATTCTCTTTTCCTTATGCTCTATATTCCCATATTTTCGTCGTACGACATATTTATTTCAAAACAACTCCTTTGAAAACAACCCCTCTAGCTGCCATTATGAACACGTTTGAGTCATTGGATCAAATGTTAGACGATTGAAATGTTCTAGGCCATTAGATCCACAAGTAAATAGTTTTTTTATATGTTTTTTATAATGTTAGTTTTTTTTTTCTTTTTAATAAGTTAGATTGAATTTAAGTTTTGGTGACTTTTAATGCGTTAAGGTGGCCAACAGACCTAGTTTCCTTCAGGCAGGTTGAGGCACTAACTTTTTATATGATGCAACCTGCCTTTTTATGATAAATAGAAAATAGTAAGGACCTACCAGATTTACAAAAAAAAATAAAAAAAAATTGGTGAATTTTCAGTTAAAATGTTGTTATTAAATTGTTTTTAGATTTTAACCTCAACTTAGCATTTTGACTATGCCAAATTACACAAAAAAAAAATACAAGTAAATTAAATAAAAATATTGACATAATGTAGTGAACATTTTAACTAGGTTGAAATACATAAAAAAATTAAAAATAATAAAATAAAATAATAATAAACTATAAAATAGCCCATGGTATTCATGTGGAATTTAGTTTATTTAAAGAGGAAAATTAATATGGTCAGGATCAATCCTAACTCTGGATCTACAAAAAGCCAAGATGGATCATATGTCTTGATATCCAAACCTCTTTTAGAGTAAAAAGAGAATTGGTTGATGTAAACTAATTATTTAATAAAACTATTTTTAAATGTTTATAACCATTATTCTTTTAAAATTTTACTCAATAAAATGTATCTAAATTTGTATACATCCAAATATAGTTAGTTTTTCTTGTTCTATATTATTTTTGTTACAACTATTTTATTATTCCAAAAATACATGGTTTTTTTTGTTATATATTATTTATGTTACAAATATTTTATTATTCATCAGTAATATTTCCTAATTAATAGAAAGTTAAATTAATAATGAAAAATTTTAAAATATGTGATTTTTTAAATTTCCAAATTATTTCATAGGACATGATTTATGTTGAGCAATAATGATAAATGTTCATAATTCTCATTTCTTAAATAACACTAAATTTACCTTTAATTACTTAATTGTAAAAGTTTCTAACTACATAAGAGTTTGTAACTACATACATACTCTTTTGGATTTTTATTTGTTAATGAAGATCAAATTTCTTCCATTCAAAAAAACTATATAGATATCTTACATGTTTTTTACTTTATAATCATACACAATTTTCATATTATATGATGTCAAACTTACTCAAATTTTTATTCTGAAATTTTAAACAAAGTTTTTCACTACATAATTTTATGTTTTTTATTTTTTTATTTTTCAATTCGAAACAAAGCTTACAAAAGAAAAAAACCCATTGAGTCGTTACAATAGATTATAGTTTTACAAAATTCACACTATGTAATTAACAATAGAGTAATTTGAGACAAACCTAAGGGGTTTTTTGTACAAGTGTAGAGTTTTTTTGGAAGAGAGACTATATTCTAGTTTATACCCTGATCCAAAATCAAAGAAAATGGCTAGGGATTTCACAAGTTATTAGTTTATAACCTGATCCAAAATCAAATAAAATGGCTAGGGATTTCAAAAGTTATTATTTTATAATTTGATCCACAATCAAAGAAAATGGCTAGATATATCACAAGTTATCATTCGCACAGTGATTTATTGACGTTCTGAGTTGAAATGGATCCTATTAGATGCATGGTGGCCATAGACACTAACAAATTCAAAATAGATATCTCTTATGACATCCATATTGTCTACAAACCATCCAAATTTTCCATCCTATACAACAATTTCTAACAATAACCACTCAATTTTCTCTCCAAATTTTGAAACCCCCACCCATGCTAGGGAGATCACAATGTAATATCAAATGTTCTTGTGGTTTTCTTAAATGGTTCATAAACAAAAAAAACAACAAGAAAGTCAATATTGTGGTATAGTAACTGGGTTTTGAATCATTGTGACAAAAAAAACATCACATTAGCTCACATAAAATATCTATTGCTATAAGAATCTAAGATGATAGCAAAGTTTTGAATCATGATAACTAGGTGACAACCAAAACTAAGTTGTAGCCACAAAATTTAAACTATGAGGCACAAATTATTTGCTGAATATAGGAACGTTTATATATGATAAGAAAATTTTGATACTTTATTGTAATGTTCTCTAAAAGATGTGATGGAAAATGTGCCCTAAATGTTGACAATTTCATGGTTAATGTATTTTAAGCTACATGAAAATTTACAGTCTTGTATACAAGATCAAGAAAGATATGCCCAATATTCAACACCATAGAGAAATACATATTCACGAGTTCAACAATTGCTTCCAAAGCTCTCTCACTGCCAGAGTTGTTTTCTTAATAAAATTACTTTTAATACTCTTGAACTGATGAAATACATCGTTGTTACATATAGGATAATTTAGATCTTATAAGAAAAGTGTGATACTATGTTATAATTTTGTCTACAAATGTGTTGGAATTGTTTTCTAAATAAACTTCTTTTTACTTCTCATAACTTAGAAATCCATCGTTGTTTCACGTAGGATCATTTATCTCTGATAAGAAAATTGTGATATTGTGTTATAATTTCTCTACAAATGTGTTGGAGTTGTTTTCTTAATAAACAATGATGAAATTCATCGTTGCTGCATATAGGAGAATTTAGCTCTAATAAGAAAAATGTGATACCCTGTTATAATTTTCTCTACAAATGTGATGGAAAGTGTCCCATGAATATTGGAAATTTCATGGTTAATGTAATATAATATAAACAAAAATTCATTACTTCTACCCAAGATCAAGAAAGATATGCCGAGTAGCTAACACCACCTAACAAGACATGTTCGCCAACTCCATAAATGCTACCAAATCTCTCTTGGTGTTGGAGCTATTTTCTCACTTGCCTTATTTTTAATCCTCTTGAAGTGATGAAAACCACCTCTCCATTCATTTTTTACTATCCGCACAAAGAACAAAAAAAAACAAACTTTATATCACTGATACTGAAAAAACAAGAACATAGGAGACACTAGGGATATCAGTGGTAAAGAATAATGTGATAATTTGAACATTTTCAAAGATCATGAAGGAAATAATACATAGGTAACTCAATAGGTATTTACCAAGATTAAATATGGAGGAACTGCATCAAAAAAACCTTTTATTTTGAAGTTAGAAAATCCCGATCTATTTCTTTATTCATGAGGCATTCATGTTGGCATGATCAGACAAGGTATTTAACTTAAATTCAACATAGGCCTCATGATTTGTAATGCTCAAGGAAGCAATATTGCATTAACATTTCACTACCTCCTTCCATTGAAGAAAATTTTTATTTTCATTCCTCCACGATGGCTCCTTCTCTGCAACATCTTTTTTCTTCTAGGCTACTAGTTCCTATGCTATATCCTTACCGCATTTCTTTTGCAACATATGATGCAATTGCTAGTTGTTAATTTCTATCTATTATGGATATTAGTGGTAATATAAAGCCAAAGTCGAGTTAAAAGTTGTGCTTCTTTTGTACTTGATGAGATGCGCCAAATGTAGTTACAACTTCCTTACGTGCTTGCATGGCCAAGAAAATCATGAACAAAGGCGTTGGATTGATATCTTCTTCAAGATGATTTACTCTTTTCTTCGATATGAGATTCTTAGCTTCTTGTTTTGCAACAGTGCGTGTTAGGGATTCACTAGCAATTTGGTGCAACTTTAAGAATCGAGTAGCTCCTACTTTATAAATGTGAACTTGTGTCCTTAACTAAGTAGTAACCGCTTTATTTTGAATTGTTACCTCTTCCACTTACAACTTTCTGTTTTTCTTATCATAGTGTGCATCTTAATGGTGAGTAAGTGGTTATCAAAGGTGATTGGCTCCTTTGCAATTTGTTTAATCATTATTTAGGTTTCAGATATAAGAGCTGCTACATCACCGTCAGGTATGAGGATGTCGTTGACTTCCAGGTCAATGAGCTCCTGTTGACTTCCATGTCAACGAGCTCCTCTGTTGGTTTAGACTCCTTAGAATTCTTATTGTTTGATCATTCGACAAAGTGTTATCTTTCTAGGATAACAAGGGGAGGCGACTTCTCTCCATATCCTCCACCGGAGGACCTATTAGTATTCGTTCTTCCATTAGTATTCGTTCTTCCAATCACTTGAAGATGAACTTTGGTGAGCCTGAGGTGTAAAATTTGGCTGGGAATTTGTATACCTTCTTCCTATTCCTTTGTTCTATACTCGTGAGTTAATGCAAGTTTCTATAACAACTTTTTCAACAAGCCTAGGCAGTTTTTTTCTTGATAAGCCAATGTGGCTTTATAAACCATATTACTTTGAATGAATGTTAATGGTGGTCATCATCATCATTATAAATATTTTAAATATATACAAAATTTCATTTAATAATGTATCTACAATTTTACCAATAAAAAAAATCTATTTATAAAAAATATCTTGAAATTTTTTTAACCATTCATATTATAAAAAATTTATAATTCCGGTTAACATAGGTCCTTTTTTATCACAAAAGTCTTCTCCAACACATTGTCAATAAATCTTCATCTTCATTTGTACCATTGAAGAGAGGTTTAGTCTAATCAAAACTAAAGTGGCATAAAGGACTATGTGCTAGTGTGAACTAAATCTGGATACTATACCCTAAACCGCAATTGAGTGGACTATATCATGTATGAGTACATATGGCAACAAAGGAGAAGCATCTCTGACAACGATGTCAATATTCAGCCCCTAAAGCTTCTAGACAAGCTGGAAACAAAGTCACCTTTGTCGTTTCTACTCAATGCTCACTATTTTATAAGCAGCCCTTCAATATTTTATGACATAACTGCAAGACGTGCTAATTGATCAATACTTATAACCGCTTCAAATACTGTTCCATGGGTTCTAAGGTTTTGTTTCCAGTTATGGCCACGACCACCCTCGTCATCGTCCTCCTGCACGCTGCTGCTGCTGAAAGTGAGATGAATTTGGTGTTTTACATGCACGAAAATTTAAGCGGAAACAATGTGACGGCCTTGCCAATTGCGGGACTGAACGGCTCCTCTTCAGACGCCGGCAAATTTGGAACATTGGTAGTTAACTGCGACGCTGTCACAAAAGGACCACAAGTCGCCAGAACAGCCAATGCCGATAATATCGTCGGTCGAATTCAAGGAACGTATGTGAATACAAACCTTGTGACTGGGCGTGATTTTTTAATGGTTTTCACGGTAATCTTCGAAGATATGGAGTACAGAGGTAGCACCCTCGAGTTCCAAGGAACGTACAGGTTCCTTGCCCCACGTCGCGAGTTCGCCGTGGTTGGAGGAACCGGCAGGTTCAGATTTGCTCGTGGTTTTGCAATTATTACCACGGAAGCCCTTTCTGGCCCAAATTCTGTTACCAAATTCAACACCACTGTTCGTACTGGTTAATTTTTCTTCTATTGACTGAATATTTCCGGCATGGCCCTGGAAACACTCAGTTTCCGTTGAGTCTGTACTACTACTACTGTAAATTATAGATTTGGACGTTTCCTTTTTGGTGTGCTATTTGACTTAAAATATATGGTTATGAATATTATTCGTAGAGATATGATTTCCTTAACATCGTTGAGTAAAATTCTTACCAAAGTTTTTGGCAATTTCATGAGCTTACCACGGAGGTCACACTTTTTTATGAAAATTTATTAAATTTAAAATTCATTGATTTATTATGCAAGAAAATTCATACTGTAAACTATAGATTTGGACGTTTCCTTTTTGGTGTGCTATTTGACTTGAAATATAAAATTATGAAAATACAAAGTTATGAATATTATTCGTAGAGATATGATTTCCTTAACATCGTTGAGTGAAATTCTTAACAAAGGTTTTGGCAATTTCATGAGCTTACCACGGAGGTCACGCTTTTTTATGAAGAATTATTAAATTTAAAATTCATTGATTTATTATGCAAGAAAATTCATTGATTTATTATGCCAGAGAAGACATTGTTATATAATAATAATTATTATTATTATTATGGAAAATATATGTATCAGAAATATTCCGTAAAAATCACATATAAAGTATGAAAATATATCATAACTAGATTTTTAAATTAATAGTCAGATAATCACTTCTATTATTTAATGTAGGTTGATCAATAATTATTATTTAAGGAAAACTATGTAATTTATAAAAGGCTATAGGATTTTTAAATTAAAAAAATTATATGTTGATTTTCATGATTAAGAAATAATAATTATACTCATTATTATAATTATACTCATTTATACTTATTTATACCATTTTTTCAAAGTAATAAATATGGATAATTATCTAATCTTTTTACTTCATCTACCTATTATCTTTGCAAAACATAAACACAGTTCTGATTGCATTGACAAACGAAACGAAATAATCACCTGAAGATAGGACTGTTAGTTTAATCCATTGGACATGCTTAACAAGCCTTTTTATTAATCCATTGGACATGCTTAGCCAGACATTCGGCTATTCTTAAAGTAAGCTTATTTTTTAATTGAATTTGAACTTGTTTGGGCATCTTTTCCCCAGATACACACATATATACAAGTCAGACGCACTGGTCTCACTCTTCTTTCCTTCGATACAAGAACCAGAAACAGTTCTTTTAACTTGTCAGATCGTAATACACATTTTCGATGCACATTGTTTTAACTTTTAAGTTTAGATACAAGGATTTAACGTTATCCTTAGTTACACATGGGCAATTCTAACGTGTAAACTCCCAATTATTTGTCTTTCGATTTTACAATATAGATACACAGAGACAGTCATTATATGAATAGATAATTTTGTTATAGGAATATATAACGAGATATAAGTGATAGCTCTGTTACAGACATTCTTCTACTCGGCAAATCCCCCAGTTCCATGTTTTTTTATCAGACTTTGACATCCGACTTCTGAAAGCTCTTCCATGATTTCTCAGTCTGAAATGTGAATTTAATAACAAATCCTCAATTTCAAATATTCTGAATCCCCTCTCGACTCACTTTATCATTTTGCAACGTCCAGTGATATAATTCCGTGTGAAATCTGGCTCTTACACCAGTGGGAAAGTAGAATTCAAGAAAATCGGAACTTTATCATTTTGCAACGTCCAGTGATATAATTCTGTGTGAAATCTGGCTCTTACATCAGTGGGAAAGTAGAATTCAAGAAAATCGGAAACATCAAAACTTGAATTTGTACAATAGTTTTGAACAAAGAAATAGGGTTCAGTTCGTAAATGCAATGATCAATAAGAAATTTTGAAGATCCCAGGTCTCAGAAATTTTCCATGCATCCTTTTATATAGGTAATGTAAAATAACAATAACCCTCTCAATTTACTCATTTATCATAATCACAAAAGGAAAAATGCAAAATAAAAACAACAGAAGAAATAAAAAATATACATAACATGTTGAAATTTTAATGGACTAATTTTACATTTTAAGCGTTGCAGAATTTCAAATAGTTTTTTTTACAAAGGAAATTGATTCACTTTTCCTAAGAATACGCAATGATTAGCTACCTTTCTCACATAAGTTGACTAAGACCCACTTCTAAGGACGAAAATTTTTCCGCAGGAAAAGGGAAATCTATGCCGACCTTACTAAATTTTAAAAAAATAACAACTCTATGGTTTAAACAGTAAATTCAGTCAAGGAAATGAGACTTGCTAGCAGGAAAAGGGAAATCTATGCCCACCTTACTAAATTTCAAAAAAATAACAACTCTATGGTTTAAACAGTAAATTCAGTCAAGGAAATGAGACTTGCCAACAAAATTGCAGTAGAATAGCTTAATAACAAATACATATTACTTCTTGATAAAGAACCTAATTATGTAAATGCAAAAATAAGAATAAAAACATAAACTACTATTAACAATCTGTGATCTCCAGTTTTAAAAGACGATAATGCTGAGCAGTGAAAATGGTGCACATCACAGTAAAATATTAGATCTTGCAGTAATTTAGCCACTATGTTATTGCAATCCAAAGTGTCCACGTTACCATATCCATCCATTGACAAACAAGAATCCTTCCAAATGACATCAATAACACTTAAATAACAACTTTAAGTGTGCCCTCCATGGTATGATTGGGAGTACAAAACTCGCAAAGAAGTACCCTGCAAAAATAAAATCTTGCAGGGCAGTAGATTCTATATGATGGAGAGAATTCATACTGAATACCGACATGACGTAGCTAGAGTTCACGCTGAATACCGGCACGACGTTCTCTTTACTAAGCCTGCGAATCTTGTCCACCGAAGACTGCTCAACGGTTTTCATTAAAAGATTGCAGGCCATAAGCTCCAGCTACTGTTGCTTATTCGCAGGCCAAAGATGACTAGCACGGCGTAGCGAAAATTCGCGCTGAAAAGCAGCACGACGTTCTCCATAGTAAGCCTGCAAATCTTGTCCACCGGAGACTGCTCAATGGTTTTCATTCAAATATTGCAGCCCATAAGGTCCAACTAATGTTGTTTATTTTGACATGGTTAGCAAGCCTTTTTATTAATCCGTTGCGCATGCTTACCAAGACATTCGTCTATTCTTAAAGTAAGCTTATTTTTTAATTGAATTTCAGCTTGTTTAGGCATCTTTTCCCACAAATACACACACATATACAAGTCAGACACACTGGTCTCAGTGTTCTTTCCTTCGATACAAGAACCAAAAACAGTTCTTTTAACTTGTAAGAGCGTAATGTATCGTACATAAATCTAAGAGAAATTATAAAAAACTAAAGAAAGTTCAATTCACACAGACCAATATGATCGTACCTGTCGAGGATCAAAAAATGATTCTACCAAAACTCATATAAAATACATTTCCATCTCAGACCTGAATATTTGTGCTAGCAATATTATCCAAGATGTTCCCATGAGTACCGCTTCTTAAAATCAAGCTAACCATTTGGCATTGGTATATCACTATACTAATATCTCATCGACAATAATTTCATTACAACAATTAAAAGAGAAGACTTGCTCATGAAAAATTGTTTGTTATAGAAGAATTTTTCCCACTCCTTGCAGCCCATCACCATTCAGTGAAACAAGAGGTCTCTTCGCATGGATCATACCAGTGCTGAGAGGATTCCTCTAGATATTGAATCATAGAGGAAATTATTTTATCATCTGATTAACAGATCTTCAAAGGCGAAGTAATCTTATAAATATCTACGCTGTTGGACTCTTCACATGAGTTTCATCACTGTCTAGGAGAAAGAATGAACTTTACATTATCTTCCACCTCCGGTGTCCCTGCTGATTTACATTTTTTGATCTCTCTCCTTGCCTTGTTGTCGTCGTTTTCATCATATGGATTGGACGAATTGTATATTATTGCTTGTGCCTCAAAAATTAGAGCCGGACTATCATTTGCAGCTTATAGAATCCTCTGTATTGCTGAAACTATCTGCTCAAAATTATAGGTACCAAACTTTGATTTTTTTTCACTCCATCTAACTCATGCAGGAAAAATATATTGAAAAAAAATCGCACGATCCAGTTAGATTTGTACTTATAGGTAATGGTTCAACATCTGGATTTTGACAAAATATTAAATATCTCCTAATCTTTGCAAAGTAAAAGTCTCTTTCCTTGTCCAACTTGTCTATCGAAAGCTTCAAATATGTGATTTGCATGCCTCAATTCAATAGCAAATAACATAGAAATAAATATCCGGGGTTGACTTATATGAGAGCCTGAATGAAGTTCATGTTGCTCTAGTTCCCTTGGGAAAAATCCTAGCAAAGGGATCCAATGATGGCTAGAACTGGATTGGACAAACATTTTCTCTGAGAGAAACAAGATGCAATATAAATCTGGAGATAAATAGGAAAATAGTATGAAGAGAACACAAACATCAATGGGCTTTATATGGAGTGCATTTTTTGACCTGTTGATTTAGAACCTGAACTTGTGTTGTGGTTACAGATGAAATGTTCGGCATTGAAGACCCATGAAACAATGATTCAGTTGAAGTTGTTTGGAAGGGTGCAAACACATACCCAGTGCTACCAGCATTTGACCCCGTCCTGGAATGTTTAGTCTCTACATTCGCAACTGGAACTGAAGGATCATTTCGTCGGGAGCTACCAACTGTGTCCATTTTAGACCCCAGTGCCTTGAAGGGTTTACTGGAGTTGCCTTCTTGTTAACGTATTTTCCATCTTTCCAAGATTCTCTCCGTTCCAGTGCATTGTAACTGATGAAACATAAAATAAACCACCAATTAAAAATATGTTATCTTTAACATGTAAACTATTATGCCCGGTGTAAAGCCATAAAATCTAGAAGGAACCAAAACACATGATAGAAAAACAAAGAAAGAAGGCAGATATTCATGAATCCACCATTTACCAAATCGCAGTATCTCTTTCACAATTACATGAATTCTAGATTCTCTAGTTGGAGGCCCTTTACTAGTTACAACATGAAACCTCATATAATATACTAGATCCATCTTGATGTCTTCCTAAGTAATAAACAAACTAATCCCTTTGTTGTATTTCCGTTCTACTAACAAAGATAACACCGTGCATATATCTAGCATGGTACTATAAACATAGCTACTAGGGATGAGAGACTACATTAACTATTAAACACAAGAGAGCACAACAATAAAAAAAAAGTGTGGAACGGTAGCACTTGCAATAATGCATAAAGCATAGAAAACCCTGTCCCTGAAATGTTTAGACACAACTAAAAGAAATGTAAACAAATGGAAAGAGGCAGACATTAACACAACTCGGTGAAGATGTAAAAGATGCATACAAATTTCTGAAATACGCATGCATTTAAACTGGCCACTACTTCTGTGACAACAATCAACATAGTGGCTCTACCCATCCAGATCAGGAGAAAATAGGTTGATTCAGAACGTGAAGTCGTCAAAGTCAGTAGGTAATTGGAGCTCAAGATATTAAGGTTGTATGGAGGACTTAGACAACCCAATTGTAGTATGAAATCATTAAAGCTACTTCGATATCCTTAATTTATATTTCTTCTTTAATTCATAAATCAAACTCACCCTTCTTATAGAAATTAAGCCCATCTCTACTCTTAACAGAGCATAAAAACTATACTCTCCATCTTGCCATACTTTTAACAGTTATCAAATCAGCATCTATTCATGTGGCTTCTTTGAAAGTAAAGAACAAAGAAATTTCCATGCATATAATATTTTGTTCTTCAATCTTATATTATTATCATGAAATGCAGAAAATATAAAATTGTTTCTGGAGTGAGCTCTGGAATTCTAATTTTTCTTCCATCATTTTGCTTTGAAACCCAAGTCTCACCAATTCAAAATCAAACATAGTTACATTCACGAACTCTTTCATTATAATTACGAACTTATGTGAAGAAAGAAAAATCTCTAGGAAAACCATACCTTGCTAATATTCATGCTGTTGAAACGTCCCGCAACACTTTGTAGTTTTGAATCATCTCATACTTTTTCTTTGCCTCAAAATTGACCTGCAATCGAAGCAAAAAAAAAAACATAATGATGTCAACAAATTTGTTATATCAAATCAAATGATTTTTTTTTAAGGTTAACAATGGAGAACTTGTGCATGGGAACCACACTGGGGTGTAAGACATCCATAAGTTGGCACTGAACTTCTCCAGAAATAGCCTGCAAGAAACTCGAATAAGTGACTTTTTCATTCTCTTTTTAAATATCCGAAAAGTAGGAAAAGAAAAAGATCTGGCTATTCTTCACATAATAGCCCTAAATGATTTGAGATGGCAAAGCTCCATGCTTAAACACAACTTCCATGCTTTGAATAGAGAGACCCAAATTCGCAACCATCTTTTTCTGCTGGAAATTTTACTCATAGTGAATCCAACGACCCAGGGCACTTCTCAAATCACCCTTTCAGATGGATCGAACAACGTCACTCAAAAATCCAGGAATGGATGAACTATAAAGATACATTTTTCTATTTCAGCATGCCCTAAAGAAAAAGCATCCCTAGTCACAAGGAATTTTGACCAATCTCAGTTAAAGTTATGCACTGGCGTCTCAAACCCCAAAAATGCAAATAAAGGAACCATAGTTAAAATGGAAAGAATGATCTCAATTTCTTTATAGCAAATCAATAATAACGAATTTTTCCCTAGCTCCAATAAAGAAAACAAGAAGTATAGGGCAATAGTGAACAGAGTATTGGACCTTAAGCACTCTGCATCTAATCACAGTAACCCTAATCCAGATTAATAGAAAAATGGCGGGCCCAAAAATTTTGAAAAAGAAATTATATTCTTCATACATAAATAAATAAACAAACAAATGTGTAATTTCATTTGCTTCCAAAAGAGCCCTTTCTCTTCCATAACCAAGAGGAAAACGACAAACAGAAAACGAATTTCCATCATCCACCATTTGTTTTGTTGTAGTCAATAGAAATAGATGGAAGCAAGGAAAATAGATAGGTTCATTCCTTAATCCAATTTTCCGGAGAACACAGGATCATGCATCAAGGAGGTCCATGTATCAACCTAATCAATAGTTAAAGATAATTCAAATGATCCGAAGGACGAGGGCAGAAAGGTAGACAATGCTTCGACTGACTCCTTTCAAAGAGAAACGCCTGCGAATCTTTTCCACCAGAGACTGCTCAACGGTTTTCATTAAAATATTGCAGCCCATAAGCTCCAGCTATTGTTGCCTATTTGGAGGTTGAAGCTGACCCAACACTGCAGCATATATATTTAACCCGCGTCGTGGAAGAAAATAGCTCTTGGTCGTGCACCTTAATGGAGGGTTTATCACTGGTCGTAGAGCAACCAGTATGTGAATCCCAGAGCGAAAGTAGGCCTAAAAGGTGTGTGCCAGATGTCGATCAACGCCTGTCATCCAATGCCTATCGGCCTAAAAATTAGAACAGAGTAATGGCAGAAAGTTTTGAAGTTTTCACATGTTTCATTACCAAAATGAAATGGTTGATGAAAACAAAAATGAGTTGATTCAAAAGGAAAAGTCTATGGGTCTAGAAAGAAAAGGCTTATCGGCCTAATTACCTCTATGTGATTTTTAATTGGAAAGTTTAAAAAAAAAAAATCAACTCATTAATATCATGATGATGATTAATGTCCAAGTCCACTAAAATGTATTGGGCTTTTTAATTCTCCCAACATAAGAGAGATTTTGAATTTTTTAACATTTTACTTTTATGTTATATATTAAGAGAAACTTTCATCGTTTTGCTATGTATTAAGAGAAAATTATTACTATTTTTCTTAAAAGGTTAAGAAGGTTGTTAATGTGACAAATATTTTGAAAATCAGATTGACTAAAGGTGTTTTTCATCTTTAATCATCATCCTATTACAAAACTGATAAACTCTTTCATTCATCTTTCATCCTAGTGTTTTAGAAATTGACCAACCCTCAATTTGATTATAAAACTAATAACTAATAACAAAAAATTTCCATTTTAAAAATATTTATTTTCTTCTCAAGTTTGATATATATATATACGTGTGTAATATTCGACTTGATCGCTATATATATATATATATATATATATATATGTAATATTGGACTTGATCAGTGTAACAGATAAACATACACCTTAAGAAAATATCAATTACCAATCTACCATTAACCTGGTTTACTTTCCATCGTCTAATCATACGAACATTGTGCCAATAAGTGAGATATTATCATTAATATTACAATTCAACATCTTGGTTTAAAGGGTTTCAAATAATAAAATGAGATTTCATCATCAATATTACAATTCAACGTCTTGGTTTAAAGGGTTTCAAATAATAAGGTTCATAGTTAATATTTACACCCTTTCGCGAGGATGTACACCCGACATTCTTAATCCCTTATTCCACTGTACGTGTATCTGGAAAGATCTTACGATATGGAACACCTAGAGTTCGGCACCCAGTGCGATGGACCACTGTTTATCCGACGGTCAAAAATCATGGGTGTTGGTTGAGGTAACCAATTCCCTCATCCGGCTCCGAAAACAAGATTTAGTCGGTCACTTTGCTTTAGGGTTGGGCGCTCTGCAACTTTGAAAGAATTTCCCCATGGTAAAGAAGGGTTTCAGTTATTGGAGTCTATCTCACTTACAGGGATACCAAGCACGCTGATTGCTGTGTATTTCTGAAAAGATCAGGCTACCTATTATTTTCTTCATTAACGGTTATATATATATATATATATATATATTCGATGCACTGTCGATGCAGGTCGTTCCTGCAAACTTCGGCTTCGCATCCACACGTGAAGGACAGACTATGGTCAGTATCCTTGCTCGTGTAATTGTTGGAATCTATTTTCTTTGAAAGCAGCCTTGACTCTGTTGCAAGAGAGAAATGTTTACGGTATTTAACCATAGAGTCTTGTGTTTTTTTAACTGATTTAGGTCTGCATTGCGACCCCAAAGCCACCCCACAGATACTATGTTCTTACCGCCGAAATTTCTCTAACCCAACTCTTAATGCTGCTCGTAGGTTAGGTTTCGCCCATAACCTCCCTCTCTTGACAAATTTGGGTCTCTGTAGTGCCGTCCACTTACAGTTTTCTATTTTTTGTTCCAGTTTGGTTTACTCTAGTCATTGAGGATTTTGCTTCGTGCTTCTAGACAACTCGGGGTGACATTTTAACCTTTCGGAGATGATTTAAGTTAGGGTTAATTTGGGGTCAGTCGTGCTGAAATTTCATTTGTTAATATTTTTATTCTATAGCTTACGGTTATAGCAGATTGTTTAGGCTTGTGATGTTCTGTCATGTTGTGTTTGAACTGAGACCGAATAGTTTAACCCCAATTCATTCTTATGGGTTTCAGTTCTGACACACATTAAAATTTTCTCATGCACTCAGTTGTGACATGCATTAAAATTTTCTCCCCCACTACGACACGAGAGTTGGTTCTTGAATTTCATTTATGCAATTGCCTGAAATACACTACAATTTTCCTCACTAATATGCTCAATTATAATCCATGGTTGACATTATTCCGTTCCTTGAATCCTGTTTTGGTTATTTGCTTGCGCTCAGCATATTCTACAATAAAATTTCTTTTTCTACTTACTTGGGAGGTATGATAAATAAATAAAAATATAAAAAAAATAGAAGTATGGTAATAAATAAAATTTTTTTTTATGTTTAGTGCATAAACCTCTTTGTATTTACAAAAACTCAAAAAAGAGCTCCATAAACCTCTTTGTATTTACAAAAACTCAAAAAAGAGATTTTATTTATGTGAATCTTATGGGCCAAATACCATAGGACAAATTATTATTAATACCAAGGCCAAATAGCATATTTATAAAAGAAGTATAAAAAAGTAAGGTAAATAACTAAAAATATATCAAATAGGAGTAAAAACCAACGTCTAATTATATATGAAGACGGTGGACCAAATTAATAATAATATGATGCAAATAAACATTATTAACCCTATCATTAATATTAAAATATTATTATTATTATTACTATTAAATCTAATATTCATTGAACACCTCTAGTTTTATGTTTTTCCTTCAAGCTAGACAATTGAACTTAAATCCAAAGGGGAGTGGACCCTAATGGATAAGTATTGTGCGGATGTAATTAATTTTCAATTATGAAAAATAAATAAAATAATACTGTGAATATTGACCAAATGAGAATTATGAGATCACTTGCCAAATCCATGAGGTATGGAAAGAGGCTAAGATTTTGCCCAAAAATCTTTTAGAAACCCTTGCAAGAATTTATTTGTAATTTAGATTTTGAAGAAAAATCTAGATTTTCCCCAATGAGGTGGAGAGTAGTTGGGAAGAGGTAAAAAACTGGAAAAGCAGAAAGCAGCCTTAAAAATCCCTAAATAAGGGAAGCCCAGGAAAACAAGAATGGAAGCATTCTTTAATTCTCGACGCAGAATTAGAAACAGGTTTTGGGGAACATAAGCTTAAATAAGCTACTCCAGAACAGATTGGGGTTGGTCTATTCTAGGAGATGATCTTAGCTCAGGGGTGAGTTCTGGAGGACAGAAGAACTTTAAGGTTGGGAGGTTGGTCAATTGCAGAAGTGGTATGTTTAAAATTTATTAATGGTTAAAATATCTGTTATTGTGTAGTATGGTTAATTCTTATAGATGCTATGTAGAGTATGATCTTGAAATTGTTATTCTCTACATTTAACAGAAGTCTATAGAAGAAATTAATCCTCTCATCTCTGTATAGTTGTAGGAATAAAATCTATGGGAAAGAATCCAACAGAATATCTAAACCTGTGTCGGTGTAAATCTGAGGATACATCTTTTCCCAAAGAAGACTTAATTTCCTAACTTTAATCTGCTTCTGAATTAAGAAAATAACTACGTGCATAGAAAAATAAAGCAGAGTGTCCTTTCATGCAATATAGATAACTAAAATCAGACACACTTTACACCTATTCCATGTAAGAAGTGATATAGCTAAGTAAGACTGTTTTATAAAAAAAAAAAAAATTAATTAAAACAATTGGTAGAAGTGAAATAAACCAATTGCTACAGTATACATGAATGAAATAAATGGCAGTGATATAAATATACTCTGCATATATACCTACATGCCTACTAACAGAGTCAAATTAACTCAAAGTCTACGTACGGATGTATGATTACTTAGCTACAAATTTATCTATAAGGAATTTAAAGTACTGTGGTATAAATATTATAATCCTGCTGCTTCATATGGCATGCTAGCCATGAAAATATATATATATATATATATAATTTCTGTCAAAGAGAAAAAAAAAAAACAAGCAAGGTTATTATCAAATCCTCGTGGAGTTCTCGCCACTGTAGCATTAGAGAAAATTGAAATTATCATAGTACACAGAGAAATGAACGGTTATGTTAGACAGTATAGAAATCTTAAATATGTGTACAGAAGTGTAATTTCTATTCAAAAAAAAAAAAAATCACTGGTAAGATAGTTTTAAGTATATTACACATCCTTCACTTCTTTAACTAATGGTGAATTAAAAGAGAACTCAGTTACTTGTAGCAACATCCCAGATATACCAGAGGTTTATATTACAATAGTTGACTAGACAATAAAATTATTCAGTATTCATAAAGTCATAGGTGAATGTTGCTCTAGAAGTTAAGGGAACAAAGAGCTAAACATGAAATTAAAGACAAATATCAGTTGGAAATATTACGACATTTATTATAACAGAATATTAGAGGAATGATTATACGAATATTAAAAATAATCCAGAATACTCCTAAATAATTATGTAAACAGTCCATATAATAATAGTAAATTTGGAAGGCAATCACTAACAAAAAATTTAACTATGCTGAAATGTTAAGCAAATGACATATTGCCGGGGTTCCCATTAGTGGATCTCTCGAGTACTAGTCACCATTTTGTAAATTGCATTGAATGAGTTTCTTGAGAAATTATTAGGGTATCGCCCTTTAGAAATTTATAATGAATTTAGGACGAAATATTTCGTCTGAGAGATGCAACGAGTCACAAAATATCGACCTGTAACCAACGATGAAAAAAAATATGGTGTCAACGAACTCCGGGGATCGATTTTAGGATTTTACTGAGAAAACAAAGCTACCATAGAGTAGTAGCTCACCTGCGAAAACCACTGAGAGAAATAAGTAGGGATAAAGGGGGAGTTTAGAGAATAAACCAAATCGTGAAGAAAATCCATAAAAAGCCGACGAAGAAATAATTACCTCATAGCTTATACTAGAAATGGGAAACACCTCTGCAAAAACAAACGATATGTTAGACCACCAAGAACGTTGACTATCTCTCGAAACCAAAACAAACCATGGATAAAAACTTTTTCAACTCACCTGAGAAAAACTCTGGCGAGAATGCAAACACAGTAAGGGTTGAATACCATCATCGAAATTTATCTAAGGCGTGGGACTCAGCCTAAAGAGAGACGTCTAACTGGCTAGGAAGGAAGCATAAATATTATGTGGCATGTATGAAGTCTTTGGTGGTAGAACTACATGGTGAAATCGATACAAAAAACAACAAGATTTAAGCTTACGACGTGTAAAGTTAGTGGTAATGGTGCACAGAATGAAATTGTGGAAGGGAATTATAGATATACATAATACAATGTTCCATGTGGAACACAAATTGAACCATTTTGGTATAACCTGAGAACAACTTTGGAATATGTTCACAATAAAATTAACAAAATTTATACATGTCTTCATAAACCCCATCGTGGAGCAGTCGAGCTTTGGTAGCAGATGATAGTCAAACGCTCTGGAAAGAGGAATAGCACTTAGGTGAGAAAATTTTATGGTGAATTGAAACCCTAATCCGAGAGTAAATCCCACCATCCATGCATACTAATCTGAGAAGAAATGCATGGATTGAGATCTCGGTCTCAGAGATGAATGTCATAAATAAATGCCAGCCATATGTCGCCCATAGGAGATTCACGCATGAAAATTTCAGGAGGTGGTCATATGGACATGTCGACGGGATAACAATAAAAAAACTCATCTATTAAATCGACAGCTCTGCTTTACATAAATACGCCGGCCTTGTCATAGTACGAGTGGAGTAAAGACTCACCACGGAAGCCATACGTCAAGGTGTATGAATATGCCAACTAGGGTTGTGTAAACCAAATCGTGTAAACCTCAATTTAATGCAAACAACCAAATCTCTGTAAACCATGATGCGATGTACTAAAACGACAGCTATGAGGATGTCAGAATATTATAGGTCACGCAAGGTCAAATCGTGAAGAGGGAAACAAGTCCTATATGGAAACATATACATATAAAATGAATCTTCATAAAAATTTCATATGATTCACCACAACGTCAAGTTATATGTAGATATGTGACCATTGAACCATTGGAAAAAATAAAAATATAAATTTCGACCTACGTCCATAGGAAGACGTTAAAGGTGTGATCCACAAAATTAACATTAATACTACATTCCTCCAGGGTAAAGTGTAGACTATGGAAGCATCAGTAGGGTAGTGCGACCCCTTACTAAGGTTACAGTTAGTATATGTGAAATCAATTATTAAAAGGCCACCTTGTATGCAAAGATACGTTCAACTGGTAGGGATAAATTATCATTGTAAAAACAAAGATGGAGTATACATTAAACATTATAAATTATGGAGGATAAGAGTAAATGCCATAATAGAATAATGTTTATATCAAGAGAAGAGTATATATAAAGTGGAGATAATTGTGGTAGAAGACACCAACCTTTGTTTATTATAATGAGATATTTAAATATGTTCAAGAGAGTGTTGATCGTAAATAGATAGCTCAAGTTAAGTGAGTAAGTACTTGAGGAAAAATTTCATACAGCAAAATAGTATTCATCTATTTGAAAGGCATCAGAACCTACTGTAAGTGGAATTATAAATGAACCTACTGTATATGAACTTACTCTGAGTGGAATTAAAGGAGGTAAAAAAAAACATATAAAAAATAAATAAATAAATAAATCAAATCAAATCAAATTTGGTAGGAGAGACGTTACAAATGGTATCAGAGCCCATGTTTGAAAACTGGGTTGTTATTGTGCCCACTGTGTAAATTATTTCTTGTTGAAAAAAAAATTATTATTTTTTATTTTCTGATGTTGTTTTGTTTAGTGTACAGTGGTGCTGGAACTGGAAAGTCAATCGCTGAAGGAGATATGTTGATCTGCGCGATGAAGATAACACGCTAAATCCCATCGCTCCTTTGATGGCTATGTTGCATGGGTTGCAACGAGAAATAGTTGAGTTAAGAAGCTAGAATGACATGGTGTCATTAGCTAGTGAGGAGCAGGAAAAGCTCATAGGAGAATTGACTTTGCAGAATAGCCAAGAAGACGAAGGTTCCAGAAAGAGGAAGAAAGGCAAGTTCTCAGATTATTCTAAGAAAGATGACACTACTAGACATCAGTCTAAACAAAGCAAGGAATTACAAGGGGAATTTCGAAAGATCAAACCTCCCTCCTATGATGGAGAGAAGGAGGAAGAAGCTGAGGCATGGTTGTTGAATATGATTAAGTATTTTCAGGTCTATGAATATGAGAGCAATCTGAAAGCCAGATTGGCTGTCTACCAATTGCAGGGTAAAGAGACCTTGTGGTGGGAGGAGACAAAAATGGTCCATGCCATTGATGAAAAAATAGTGACTTGGGAAGATTTCCAAGTCAAGTTTAAAAACCGTTATTTGAATGAAAGATATTATGATTATAAAGTAAAGGAGTTCCATGAACATAGATTGGGAAAAATCACCATAGATGAGTTTGTCACCAAGTTTACAAATCTACTAAGGTATGTTCCTTATATTCGTGAAGATAAGGCAAAGGTGCAAAGGTTTTTGAACTATTTGCCGGCTGTGTACAAGGAGAAAATAGAGTTTAATAATCCAAAAACTATGGATGAAGCAGTGAGGAAAGCTAGATTATGTTATCAATAGTTTAAAGGCAAGGGTGAACATGGAAAAAGTTGGGTAAATAAGAGTGAATTCATAGGAAGAAAAAAAAACCAGCTTACTTGAAGAACTTTGGCAGGGACCATCAGCGGAAGAAATTTAACAAACCCAAGGAAAGTCAAACTGCTCAATCTCAAGTGGGTTCGAAAAAAATAGAGGGAGATAATAAGAAGGAGGGAGTAGTCAAGATGCGAGAACCGTTGAAATTTTGGGGTTGTGGAGAACCTCATCTGTTGAGGTATTTTCCACACTGAAATATTTAGAGGATTATGAGGGACCGAGAAGCTACCACAGTGAATGATATAGCCAGAAATATACCCACTATTATTGCAGCCTTGGAGAACCAACAAGCAAAACACCAAGCTACTATGGTTGAGATGGAAGGTAAGATTTCTGACCAATCTGTTACAGTTTTAATTGATTGAGGTGCTTCTTTGAGTTACATTATTCCACAAATTGTAGATAAATGCAATCTCAAAACTGAAAAATTTCAGCAGTCTTGGTTGGTCCAGCTAGCCACTGGCACCAAGCGAAAGGTAACTCATAAGTTACCTCAAACAATAATTAAATTAAATGATTTTTAGACAGAAGTAAACTTAAACATTCTTCCCTTAGACTCATATGACCTGTTGATTGGAATGGACTGGTTGGAAAAGAGAAAGGCTATAATGAATTGTTGGGATAAAACTCTGCATTGCATAGATGAGAAACGGAGACCTTTATCCTCCAAGGAAAAATAAAACCAAACTCTGTAAGATAAATATCAGCTCTGCAATTAAAAAGAACAACTAGGAAAGGATACCAAGTATATGCTGTACATGTTGAAGAGTTAGGAAAAAAACCT
The DNA here is from genome assembly GCA_034641835.2 of Pinus albicaulis. NCBI lineage: Eukaryota > Viridiplantae > Streptophyta > Pinopsida > Pinales > Pinaceae > Pinus > Pinus albicaulis. Next base: position 136,034 of record JAXQQM020086573.1, on the reverse strand, counting down.
GAAGAAAACCTACTAGACATTGTCCCAGTGGTAAGAGAATTTAAGGAAGTTTTTCTGGATGAGATTCCTCATCTTACCCCCAAAAGAGAGATTGATTTATCAATCGATTTGGTGCCTGGAGCAACACCTGTTTCCAGAGCCCCTTATCGAATGAGCCCCCCCCCCCCCCGACCTCATGGAACTGAAAATGCAATTGCAAGAATTTCTTGATAAAGGTTATATCAGACCGAGTGTGTTTCCTTGGGGAGCACCGGTGCTATTTGTGAAAAAGAAGGATGGAACCTCTAGAATGTGCATTGACTATCATCAGCTGAATAAGTTGACAATTAAAAATAGATACCCTTTGCCTAGAATTGATGATATTTTTGATCAAGTAAGAGGAGCTTCAGTATTTTCTAATATTGATTTCAGGACTGGTTATCACCAACTTAGAATTAAGGAGGAAGATATTAGTAAAACAGCTTTTCGGAGCAAGTATGGTCACTACGAATTTGTAGTCCTACCTATCGGGTTGAAAAATGCCCCTGCCACTTTTATGTGCTTAATGAACAACGTTTTAAACAAGTACTTGGATAATTTCGTACTAGTGTTCATAGACGATATTATAATTTATTCCAAAAGTGAGGAGGAGCACAAAGAACACTTAAGGATAGTATTCCAAACTTTGAAGGAAAACCAGTTATATGCCAAATTCAGTAAGTGTGAATGTTATAAAGATAAATTGAGTACTTGGGGCATATTATTTCTGAACAAGGATTGGATGTTGACCTTGAGAAAATAAAGGCCATTAGAGAATGGCCGATGCCAACTGACGTTTCAGTAGTGAGATCATTTATGGGAATTGCAGGTTATTATGAAATATTTGTGGAAAGATTTTCGGCAATAGCATATCCCATAACTTCACTACAGAGGAGAGGCACCAAATTTGAGTCGACTGAGAAATGCCAAAATAGTTTTGAACTACTAAAATTAAAACTCACTACAACCCCTATACTGAAAATTGCAGATGCTGACAAAGAGTTTGTTGTATGCACTGATGCATGTAGAGAGGGATTGGGAGGAGTTCTATTGCAGGAAAATTCTGTTATTGCATATGTGTCTAGGAAACTTAAGAAGCATGAATAGAACTACAGTGTATATGATCTGGAATTGGCTACTGTAATTCATGTCTTGAAGATGTGGTGACACTATCTTCTTGGAAAAAATTTACATTGATGACATATCATATTAGTCTCAAATATTTCTTTTCTCAAATAGATTTGAATGCCCAACAAGCCATATGGCTATCTTTTTTGAGTGAATTTGAGATGGAGATAAAACATCTCAAAGGGAAAGAGAACAAAATTGCGGATGCACTAAGCATAAATGCTTGCCAAAACATAGGCAGCATTGAGAGTAGTGCTAGTTTGGATTTAGAGGAATTAATTAAAATGGTAGTTGATCAGGATGCAAATTATGAAAGTATGTAATTAAAAATGAAAAAAAATGAAATGGCTAAGTACACCCAAACCTAGAAAGGACTGATCTGCTATAAAAACAGATTTTACGTCCCCAATGTAGAGTCCTTGGAAAAGGAGATCTTGGATGAACATCATAAATAGCCATATTCAAGGCATCCTCGATATCAGAAAATGCTAACATCTTTGAAAAAGAAATTATTTTTGCCAGGAATGAAAAAATATGTGGCATAATATTTAGCTAGGTGCATGGAATGTCAACTAGTTAAAGCGGAACATCAGCATCCAGTTGGTCTTTTAAATCCCTTGCCAATTGTAGAATGGAAATGGGACATTGTTTCTATAGAATTTATAACTGGGTTACCCAGAACAAAGTACCATCATGAATCAATAATGGTATGTTGAAAATGCAGTAAGATGATGGAGCTTAGTGAAATGAAGTCGTCTTCACTAAGTGGGCCCGCGGGCTATTTTTGCCGCAAAGTCTATTTTCAGACTATGTCTATTTTTAGACATATGGATCATGGACCGGAAGCTGCAGTATGCTATTCTTGGAGGATTGGGCGAGTTGGTAAAAATAGATGGACCTCTATTTTTAGACATATAGGTCGAAGTCTATTTTTCGACTGCCTATCTAAAAATAGAACAGTCAAATATTATTTGCTCTTAATAAATATTCAGACTAAAAACATTATCTTATTCTCTTGTGGCACTTCAGTTTGACCCACGGATGTGGGGCATGCAACTGACAAAGGAATTACGCTATTCCTATGGGTTTGGTTGAGCTCATGCATGTTAGACTTTAGTTAGACTCATGTGGCGGAGTTTTGGTGGAGTTGATTGAGGAGTTGATGGAGATTGTGTTCCGGTTAACTAGTTGAACTAGTTGTAATTAGTTTAACTGCTATTACACTAGAGATGAGTGGTGTGAATTAAATATTATTTAATTCACTAATTATTAACTCATTATTCAACTAAAAGAACACATCAGTTAACTCAGTGCATGTACATTTCAAGTGAAGACCGGTGGAGGAGATAGGTGAAAGAGCGAGTGTGCTATTAGTTGGACATTAGTTGTGCATGAGATTTGCACAATCAGTGGAGGATAATGCCCATGAGGATTTCGCAGTTCAATCAAAGGGAATTCAAACTTTGTTTGTCTCTATTCTCATCTTGGATTTCGTAGTAGAGGCAGGCAGCTAGTGGAGGAGTTTTGAACCCATGATCTGTTCAAAACTGAGCTAGATTTGTGTGTAGCTTTTGGAGACAGTACTGAGTACTTGTGAGGAGTATTGTATTATGTAAAGTTAAATGTTCTCATCCATTTATATGATACATATATCTGGGGGTTTTTAGCTATAAGCTTTACGCATACATGCTGTGTTCTATGTGTGTAAATTGATGTTCTGCCGCTTGTTTATTTTCCGCATGTGATGATTAATTTGTAGAAGAGATTATGTGTTTTGCAGCAAATCGAACTTTTGTATGATCAGGATAATCTTGGTGGTTAAATATTCATTATTTAACAAATTTCTACATGGTATCGGAGCAGAATTGATCATCGGATCTATTACGGTGATTACAAATTTATTTCGGTAGACAGAGTCTGCATGCGGGCCAGGTAGCCTCTGGATCCATCCTTTCCTTGAAAGGTGATATATCCATTAAATTCCCCTGCAGTCGATCTCTGTGCTAGAAATAATTTGTTCTCAGGTATAGATCGAGAGCAGTTGAGTTTGAGCCTGGAATTCGAATTTTGCAGCAGTATTGTTTTCTTGGTGCCGGAGTTGAAATGTCTTTCAACGGTTTGCGACTGGAATATGCCCTTGAGGGCAGTTTGAATTATGTTGCATGGAAGGAAATAATGTAGGCGGTATTAGATGATAACGGGCTGAAGGAGTTCATAGATGCTGAGGTCCCAAAGCCTACTGATGCTGCTCAAGTTGAGGCTTGGCAAAAAAAAAAGGTGAAATGTAGAAGGATTTTGTTGGAGGGCGTGAAGGATCACATTGTATCCACCCTGCATGGAAAATCTTCTCCATACTTGATATGGAAAGCGTTGACAGATCTATTCCAGAGCAAGAGCGACCAGAGGAAGTTGGCGCTCAAGGATAAACTCATAAACATTAATGTGGAGAAAGGCGACAGTATCGCCAAGTACCTCACGAAGTTCACCCAATGCAGGGATGAGCTGGGAAGTGTGGGGGTGACTGTCGATGATGAGGACTTGGTAGACCTGGCTCTCCTTGGTCTTCCGAAGAGTTGGCATTCCTATCAGGACTCTATCAATGGTCGGGAGAAGTTGTCGGGATGGGAGCGACTTTGGTCAGATCTCATGCAAGAGGAGATAAGACAGACTACCAGAGATGGATCTTCATCAAAGGGAGTTGATGAAGAAAACTGTGCTTTGGCTACCAAAGCAAAGAAGGGGAAGAAGAAATCCTCTCAATCCGGTGCTAAGGGCAAGAAGCAGCAAGACATGTCCAAGGTGAAGTGCTTTCACTATCAGCAGCATGGACATTATGCCACAAATTGTCTGCAGAAGAAGAAAAACAAGAAGGCTGGTGGATCTGCAGCAGGAGAGGCCTTGGCCTTGTAGTTTGAGCTAGAATTTTCACTGATCACATGCTTGGTTTCAAGTGTCATGGGATCAGTATGGTTCTTAGACAGTGGTGCGTCATTTCACATGACAGGAGATCGTGATTTGTTTTCATATCTGGATGAGAAAGATCTTGGAGTGCACATCGAGATGGGTGATGATGGTAGATACAGTGCGACCAGTATCAGTACCATATCCTTTGAGAGGGATTTTGGTAAACCCTTCGTATTGAAGGATGTGATGCATGTCCCAGGATTGAAGAAGAATATGATCTCTGTGGCGATGATGGAAGACAAGGGGTATGATGTGGTCTTCAGTGAAGGAAAAGCTTTCGTGCACAGTAAGACAACTGGAGAGACCCGGATGATAGGGGTTTGAGTCAAGAACCTTTATCAGTTGCAAGTAGATGGCTACGCAGCAATGGCATGGAAGGCGGGAGAAGTGGTGAGCCGGGATGATGAGGGTGAATTGTGGCACTAGAGATTGGGCCACCTTCACCATGGAGCCTTGAAGATACTGCATCATATTTCTACTGGACTTCCTAAGGGTACACTTGCACAGTCAGATAAATGCAAGGGATGTACCTTGGGAAAATATGTGAAAGCCACCTTTCACGAGAAAGGTAGTTGCGCCACGACGATCCTTGAGAGAGTTCACACAGACGTGTGTGGTCCCTTCTCAGTAGCTTCAATAGCAAAGCACAAGTACTATGTGATATTTGTTGATGATTTCTCTCGAAAGTGCTGGATCTCCTTCATGCAGAAGAAGAGCGAGACATTCTCGAAGTTCTGCGAGTTTAAAGCACTAGTCGAGAAGGAATCAGGGAAGAAGGTGAAGGCTCTTAGGAGCGACAATGGTGGGAAATTTATATCTGGCAAGTTCAAAGACTTCTGCAGTGCAGAAGGGATTCGAAGAGAGCTCATTGCTCCCCATAACCCACAGTAGAACGGGGTAGCTTAGCAGAAGAACAGAACAGTAGTGGGTGCTGCACGAGCGATGTTGCATGATCAGGGCCTACCCCTTCATTTGTGGGCTGAGGCATGCAACACAACAGTATATGTGCAGAACTGTTTTCCTCACAAGGTACTTGGCATCAGTACACCCGAGGAGGCATTTTCTGGCAAGAGGCCTGACATATCTCATCTGAGGATATTTGGTTCACCTGTGTACATGCATGCCACAAAGGACGCCAGGAAGAAGATGGATCCAACAACAGAGGTTGGAATATTTGTGGGGTACACTGATACACCCCACAACTATCGAGTGTATTTCCCAGACAGTCGCAAGACTGTTGTGCAATGGGATATCAAATTTCAGGAGGAGAAAGACATGCAGTGTTCGCTTGAGAGGGAGCCACACTTGCATGTAGATGAGGAGCTTTTAGTTCCTAAGGATGAGCTTCAGGATGTGGATCAGTCGCATGGGGAAGTTCATGGAGTGAAAGAGACCACTCATGTAGTGCCAACCATCAGAGGGCGCAGGCGCACTACAGAAGTTGAGCGACTGGCTCAAGATGCAGAGAAGGTTGTAGGACCACCTACAACACAACGCAGATAGAGGCAGTCACCGGACCAGTACACTGGATACATGGCTCTTGTGAGTAAATGTGTCATGACAGAGCCATCCTCCTTTGAGGAAGCTGTGGAGGATCCCGTATGCGTAGACGCCATGGTGGAGGAGTATGACTCGATCATCAGAAATAGTGCATGGGATATTGTCCCGAGACTGGAGGGGAAATCAGTGGTGGGTTCACGATGGATCTACAAAGTGAAGCAGGTGGCTGACGGGAGTGTGGAGAAGTACAAGGCAAGATTTGTTGCCCATGGCTTCTCTTAGATCGAGGGGATCGACTATGAGGAGACCTTTGCACCTGTCGCAAGTTATTCCTCCATACGGATGATTCTTGCTCTCTCAGCGCAGATGGGATGGCACATCCATCAGATGGATGTGAAGACTGCGTTCTCAACAGATTCATTGAGGAGGAGGTGTACATAGAGTAGCCCGAAGGTTTTGAGATCTTCAGCAGTGAGTCGCATGTGTGCAGACTCAAGAGAGCACTGTACAGGTTGAAGCAAGCACCTCGTGCTTGGTACACATGGATAGACAGTTACTTCACTGGACTTGGATTCTCCAAGAGTGAGGCGGATCCTAACCTATACTAGATTGTGGTGGAGGGGAAGTTTCTGATCATTGTACTGTATGTAGATGATCTAATTTTTACGGGTGATGAGCTTTTGATACTTTCATGTAAGGAGGACCTTGCTAGAGAGTTCAAGATGAAGGACTTGGGCCTCCTTCATTATTTCCTGGGATTGGAGATTTGGCAGTGCAGTGGTGGACTGTTTGTTTCTCAGAGAAAGTATGCCCGGGAGATTCTGGAGAGGTTCAACATGCATGGCTGCAAGCCTGTTGATACTCCTCTTCGTGGAGGTTGGAGGAAGGAGGATGCTCCTTCAGCGGAGGTAGTGGATGCCACTGTTTATCGACATTTGGTGGGGTCGCTTATGTATCTGGTCAACACACGACCCGATATATGCTATGCTGTTAACCAGCTTTCACAAGCTATGGTTAAGCCTACCAAGCTCTTCTGAAAGGCAGGAAAGCATGTATTGCGTTATCTCAGTGGCACATCAGGGTATGGACTTTGGTACAGACACGAGGATGGGGTGAAACTTTGTGGCTTCACGGATGCAGATTGGGCAGGGAGCCCAACGGACCGGAAGAGCACATCTGGAGGGATCTTCATGTTTGGGTCGACAACAGTTTCCTGGTACAGCAGGAAGCAGAGATCCGTGGCACTCAGTTCCGCAGAGGCCGAGTACATGGCAGCAAGCTTGGCTGCATGCGAGGCTATTTGGATGAGGAAGATCCTAGTCGGGTTGTTCGGGTCGCATTTGGAGCCTACTGTGATTTATTGTGATAACCAGAGCTGCATCAAGCTCTCGGTTAATCTAGTATTTCATGATATATCCAAACACATCGACATCAGGTACCATCATATCAAAGACCGTGTTCAGCGAAGGATCATGTTACTTTCATATATTCCCACGGAGGATCAAGATGATGATATCTTGGCGAAGGCGCTCACCAGGAGAAAATTCGAATTCCACAGAGGCAGGATAGCGGTTGCAGATAATCCATATCTTGCTGAGAGGGAGTGTTGAAAATGCAGCAAGATGATGGAGCTTAGTGAAATGAAGTCGCCTTCACTAAGTGGGCCCGCAGGCTATTTTTGGCGCAAAGTCTATTTTCAGACTATGTCTATTTTTAGACATATGGATCATGGACCGAGAGCTGCAGTATGCTATTCTTGGAGAATTGGTCGAGTTGGTAAAAATAGATGGACCTCTATTTTTAGACATATAGGTCGAAGTCTATTCTTGGACTACCTATCTAAAAATAGAACAGTCAAATATTATTTGCTCTTAATAATATTCAGACTAAAAACATTATCTTATTCTCTCGTGGCACTTCAGTTTGACCCACGGATGTGGGGCATGCAGCTGACAAAGGAATTACACTATTCCTAGGGGTTTGGTTGAGCTCATCCATGTTATACTTCAGTTAGACTCATGTGGCGGAGTTTTGGTGGAGTTGATTGAGGAGTTGATGGAGATTGTGTTTCGGTTAACTAGTTGAACTAGTTGTAATTAGTTTAATTGATATTACACTAGAGATGAGTTCTGTGAATTAAATATTATTTAATTCACTAATTATTAACTCATTATTCAACTAAAAGAACACATCAATTAACTCAGTGCATGTACAGTTCAAGTGAAGACCAGTGGAGGAGATAGGTGAAAGAGCGAGTGTGCTATTAGTTGGACATCAGTTGTGCATGAGATTTGCACAATCATTAGAGGAGATTTCCCATGAGGATTGCACAGTTCAATCAAAGGGAATTCAAACTTGGTTTGGCTCTATTCTCATCTTGGATTGTGCAGTAGAGGCAGGCAGCTAGTGGAGGAGTTTTGAACCCGTGATCTATTCAAAACTGAGCTAGATTTGTGTGTAGCTTTTGGAGACAGTACGGAGTACTTGTGAGGATTATTTTATTGTGTAAAGTTACATGTTCTCATCCATTTATATGATACATATAGCTGGGGGTTTTCAGCTATAAGCTTTCCCCATTCATGCTGCATTCTATGTGTGCAAATTGATGTTCTGCCGCTTGTTTATTTTCCACATGTGATGATTAATTTTTAGAAGAGATTATGTGTTGTGCAGCAAATCGAATTTGTGTATGATCATGATAATCTTGGTGGTTAAATATTCATTATTTAACAAATTTCTACATGCTAGTGGTAGACACTTTAACCAAGGTTGCACACTTCATATCTGTAAAATCTACTTTTGGGACAACCCAAGTGGCAGATGTGTTCTTAAAAGAAATATTAAGGCTACACGGGGTCGCAAAGATGATTGTTTCAGATAGAGATGCTAAATTCACATTATCCTTTTGGAAATGTCTGTTTGGGGACATGGGCACTAAACTAAATTTCAGTACTGCCTATCACCCTCAAACAGATGGTTAAACAGAGAGAAAAAATCAGATTTTGGAAGATATTCTTAGAATGTATGTCATGGATAGGCCATCCAAATGGGAAGCCTACTTGCATTTAGCTGAATTTGACTACAAAAACAGCTACCAATCCTCCATCAAAATGAGTCCATTTGAAGCACTCTATGGAAGGAAGTGTCGTACTCCTTTAAGTTGGAGCCAACCTGAAGATAAGCTGGTATTGGGGACAGATACGTTAGAAGAAATGGAAATGGTGATTAAACAAATACAAAGAAATATCAAGACAACACAAGATCGACAGAAAAACTATGCTGATAAAAAGAGGGTGCATCGAGAGTTCAGAGTGGGTGATCATGTGTACCTACGTATTCAACCCAAAAAGAGCACACTTTATGCTGGAAGTTGTGCAAAATTGGCTCCAAGATACTGTGGGCCTTTTGAAGTATTAGAAAGGGTGGGACCAGTAGCTTATAAGCTGGCCCTACCACCCATTGTCAAAATTCATGATGTGTTTCATGTTTTTTTATTAAAAAGATATGCACATGATGCTTCTCACATTGTTGATTGTAATGTGATACAGGTGGAACCAGAAGGGGAGTTCCTTCTAGAGACACTTCAAATATTGGAGCAGGAAGAAATTGAATTGAGAAACCGAACAGTAGCTAGAGTAAAGGTGTTGTGCAAGCACTTTACTGCTGAGGAAGCTACATGGGAAAGAGAAGCTGAGATGATGGAAAAATATCCATATCTATTTTCAAAAATGAACTCTAGTATTTAGTTGGCAACACTAAGGATGGTATTTTTTTTCAGCGGGGGAATATGTAACACCCCTATTTATATGTTTTTCCTTCAAGCTAGACAATTGAACTTAAATCCAAAGGGGAGTGGACCCCAATGAATAATTATTGTGTGGATGTAATTAATTTTCAATTATGAAAAATAAATAAAATAATACTGTGAATATTGACCAAATGAGAATTATAAGATCACTTGCCAAATCCATGAGGTATGGAAACAGGCTAAGATTTTCCCCAAAAATATTTCAAAAATCCTTGAAAGAATATATTTCTAATTTAGATTTTGAAGAAAAATATAGATTTCCCCCAACGAGGTGGAGAGTAGAAGGGAAGAGGTAAAAAGCTGGAAAAGCAGAAAGCAGCTTTAAAAATCTCTAAATAAGGGAGGCCTAGGCAAACAGGAATGGAAGCATCCTATAATTCTGGACGCAGAATTAGAAATAGGCTTTGGGGAGCATAAGCTTAAATAAGCTACTCCAAAACAGATTGGGGTTGGTCTGTTCTAGGAGATGATCTCAGCTCGAGGGTGAGTTCTGCAGGATAGAAGAACTATAAGGTTGGCAGGTTGGTCAATTGCAGAAGTGGTATGTTTAAAATTTATTAATGGTTAAAGTATATGTTATTGTGTAATATGGTTAATTGTTATAGATGCTATGTAGGGTAACATCTTGAAATTTTTATTCTCTACATTTAACATAAGTCTGTAGAAGAAATTAATACTCTCAGCTCTGTATAGTTCTAGGAATAAAATCTATGGGAAAGAATCCAGTAGAATCTCTGAACCTATGTCGCTCTAAATCTGAGGATACATCTTTTCCCTTGGAAGAAGACTTAATTTCCTAACTTTAATCTACTTCTGAATTAAGAAAATAACTACTGTGTATAGGAAAAAAAACCAGAGTGTCCTTTAATGCAATATAGATAACTGAAATCAGACATAATTTACACCTATTCCATGTAAGAAGTGATATAGCTAAGTAAGATTGTTTTATAAAAAAAAAAAACAAAAAATTTAATTAAAACAATTGGTACAAGTGAAATAAACCAATTGCTACAGTATATAGGAATTAAATAAATGGCAGTGATATAAATATACTCTGCATATATACCTACATGCCTACCAACAGAGTCAAATTAACTCAAAGTCTAGGTATGGATGTATGATTACTTAGCTACAAATTTATCTATAAGGAATTTAAAGTACTGTGGTATAAACATTATAATCCTGCTACTTCATATGGCATGCTAGCCATGAAAAAAAGATTACATATATAATTTCTGTCGAAGAGAAAAAAAAAAAACAAGCAAGGTTATTCTCAAACCCTTGTGGAGTTCTCGCCACTGTAGCATTAGAGAAAATTGAAATTATCAGAGTACACAGAGAAATGAATAGTTATGCTAGACAATATAGAACTCTTAAATATGTGTACATAAATGTAATTTCTATTCAAAAAAAAAAAAAACTACTGGTAAGATATTATTAAGTATATTACACATCCTTCACTTCTTTAACTAATGGTGAATTAAAAGAGAACTCAGTTACTTGTAGAAACATCCCAGATATACCAGAGGTTTATATTATAATAGTTTACTACACAATAAAATTATTCAGTATTCATAAAGTCACAAGTGAATGTTGTTCTGGAAGTTAAGGGAACAAAGAGCTAAACATGAAATTACAAACAAATATCAGTTGGAAATATTACGACATTTATTATAGCAGAATATTAGAGGAATGATTATACGAATATTAAAAATAATCTAGAATACTCCTGAATAATTATGTAAACAGACCACATAATATCATTAAATTTGGAAGGCAATCACTAACTAAGAATTTAACTCTGCCGAAATGTTAAGAAAATGACATATTGCCAGGGTTCCCATTAACGGATCTCTTGAGTGCTAGTCACCATTTTATAAATTACATTGAATGAGTTTCCTAAGAAATTCTTAGGGTATCGCACTTTAGAAATTCATAATGAATTTAGAACAAAATATTTCGTCTGAGAGGTGCAACAAGTCACAAAATACTGACCGATAACCAACGATGAAAAAAAATATGGTGTCAACGAACTTTGGGGATTGATTTTAGGAGTTTACTAAGAAAACAAAGCTACCAAAGAGTAGTAGCTCACCTACGAAAACCACTGAGAGAAATAAGTAGGGATAAAGGGGAGTTTATATAATAAACCAAATCGTGAAGAAAAGCCATAAAAATTCGATGAAGAAATAGTTACCTCATAGCTTATACTAGAAATGGGAAATGCCTGTGCAAAAAAAAACGATTAGTTAAACCACCAAGAATGATGACTGTTTGTCGAAACTGAAACAAACCATGGACAACAACTTTGTTCAACTGACTTGAGAAAAACTCTGGCAAGAATGCAAACGCAATAAGGGCTGAATACCATTATCAAAATTTATCTAAGGCGTGGGACTCGGCCTGAAGAGAGACATCTAGCTGGCTAGGAAGGAAGCATAAATATTATGCGCCATGTATGAAGTCTCTCGTGGTAGAACTACATGGTGAAATCGATACAAACAACAACAATATTTAAGCTTACGACGTGTAAAGTTAGTGGTAATGGTGCACAGAATGAAATGGTGGAAGGGAATTATAGATATACATAATATAACGTTCCATGTGGAACACAAATCGAACCATTTTGGTATAACTTGAGAACAAATTTGGAATATGTTCACAATAAAATCAACAAAATTTATACCTGTGTTCATAAACCCCATCATGGAGCAACCGAGCTCTGGTAGCAGATGATAGTCAAATGCTCTGGAAAGAGGAATAGCACTAAGGCGAGCAACTTTTATGGTGAATTGAAACCCTAATTTGGGAGTAAATCTCACCATCCACACATACTGATCTGAGAAGAAAGGCGTGGATCTAGATCTCGGTCTCAAAGATGAATGTCATAAATAAATTCTAGCCATATATAGCCCAGAGGAGATTCACGCATTTAAATTTTAGGAGGTGGTCATATGGACAAGTCAACGGGATAACAATAAACAAACTCATCTATTAAAGCGACAGCTCTGCTTTACATAAATACGCCGGCCTTGTCACTTTACGAGTGGAGTAAAGAATCACCACAAAAGCCATACATCAAGAAACATGAATATTCCAGCTAGGGTTGTGTAACCCAAATCATGTAAACCTCAATTTAATGCAAACAACCAAATCTCTGTAAACCATGATGCGATGTACTAAAACGATGACTATGAGGAGGCCAGAATATTATAGATAATGCAAGGTCAAATCGTGAAGAGGGAAACAAGTCCTATATGGAAACATGTACATATAAAAAAAATCTTCATAAAAATTTCATATGATTCACCACGACTTCAAGTTATATGTATATATGTGACCATTGAACCATTGGAAAAAATAGAAATAAAAATGTCAACCTACGTCCATAGGAAGATGTTAAAGGTCTGATCCACAAAATTAACATTAATACTACATTCCTCCGAGGTAAAGTGTAGACTGGGGAAGCAACGGTAGGGTAGTGCGACCCCTTAGTAAGGTTATAGTTAGTATATGTGAAATCAATTATTAAAAGGCCACCTTGTATGCAAGGATACGTTCGATTGGTAGGGATAAATTATCATTGTAAAAACAAAGATGGAGTATACATTAAACATTATAAATTATGGAGGATAAGAGTAAATTCCATAATAGAATAATTTTTATATCAAGGGAAGAGTATATATAAAGTGGAGATAATTGTGGTAGAAGACACCAACCTTTCTTTAGTATAATGACATATTTAAATATGTCCAAGAGAGTGTTGGTCGTAAACAGATAGCTCAAGGTAAGAGAGTAAGTACTTGAGGAAACATTTCATACAACAGAACGATATTCATCGATTTAAATGGCATCAGAACCTATTGTAAGTGGAATTATAAATCAACCTACTGTATATGAACTTACTGTGAGTGGAATTAAAGGAGGTAAAAAATAAACATATAAAAAGAAAAAAAATTGGTAGGAGAGACGTTACAATTCATATTAATATTATTAAAGTTTATAACTTTATATTAATACAATATTAAATTTCTTATATATATATTAACTGTAGATATATACGGGAGGGAAGAAGAAATATGTATGATAGAGGTGGAGAAATAGTAGGAGTGACAAAGGACGGATGGAGATAAACTAAAGGAGAGGGGAGATAAGGAATGAAGAGAGAGAAAGGGGGAGGAGTGAGAGAGGTAGAGAAAGGTGATAGAGAAAGAGTGAGAGGGAAACATAAATATGGAGGTGGGAGAGAGAGAGAAGGAGAGAGGGAGGGAGAAAGGGAGAGGATTGGTGGGTATAGAAAGAGAGAGAGAGAGAGGGAAGAGAGAGGTAGGTAGGAGAAAAATGGAGAAATAGGAAGGATGAGAGGAGGAGAGAGGGAGAGAATAACAAATACATAGGAAGTGAGAAGTGGAGAGAGAGGGTGTGACAAGGGAGAGATGGAGAGAGAGTATGTATGTTTAGGGGTGAGATAAAGAGACATAGAAGTAGTGATGGAGACAAGGTGGAGAGAAGGAGAGAGAAGCAAAAAGGGAGGGATATTGTAACATAGTTGGAGAGAGAGATAGAGTGATGAGGAAGAGAGAGGATTTGAGAGAGAGAGAGAGAGAGGTGAAGCTAGAGAGAGGCATGAGAGAAAGGGAGAGAGATTAAGGATGAGATAGAGGAAGAGAGCGAGGGGGATGAGAGAGGATTGTAGGGAAACGAGAGAGAGAGAGAGATAATGTGTGTGATGGGGGAAGAGAGAGGGAGGTAGGAGAGAAATGGAGAGAGAGGAAGGAAAAGAGATGGGACTTGAGAGAGAGGAGGAGAGAGGGAGGGAAGAAGAAATATGTAGAGAGTGAGAAGTGGAGAGAGAGGGGGAGTGACAAGGGAGATATGGAGAGAGAGTGTGTATGTTTGGGGTGAGATAAAGACATAAAGAAGGAGAGATGGAGAGAAGGGAGATAGAATGAGGGAGAGAGAGAGAGGCATATATTAACAAAGTTGGATGGTGAAGATAGAGAAAGCGAGAGAAGTGTGAGATAAAGGAGGAGAGAGAGAGAGAAAGAGAGTGGAGAGGTGTAGGGAAAGAGAGATGGAGATGGATGGTGAGAGATAGGGGGGTAAGAAGAAATACATAGAGAGTGAAAGTTGGAGAGAGAGAGAGAGAGAGGCAGTGATAAGGAAGATGGAGAGAGAGCGAGAGAGGATAGTAGGAGGGAAGAGAGATATAAGCGGGGGAGAGGGAGGGAAGGGGAAGAGAGAGAGAGGGGGGGCGAGGAGGAGGGAGTGATAGATAAATATATTGGAGAAATAGAGTGTATGTTTTGCGGTTGATATAGAGATACAAAGGGAGATAGACATATAGATGAATGTGAAGAGAAAGAATAGATAGATGGAGTCAGGGTGGGAGGGACAAAGAGATTGATAAATATGGAGTGAGAGAGTGTGTGTGTTTGTGGGGGTGAGATAAAGAGCAAAAGAAGGAGATATGGAGGGATATATATATATATATATATATATATATATATATATATATATATATATATATATATATGTATGTATGTATGTATGTATATATGTATGTATGTATGTATGTATGTATGTATGTATGTATGTATGTATGGGGGACAGAGGCAATAATATTTATTGCAATATATGCATTGATTTTAGTGTATATGTTGATTTCAGATTTGATGTAATAGGATGTATGATGGTACGTTAATTTTAAAGTAATTGTATTAATAGTGTGCATTGATTTTGATTTCCAATTATATTTCAGTACTTGCAATAGATGCATTGGTTTCAATATATATGATTTCTAATCCTATTTGATTGCTTGCACTAAATGCATTGATTTCAGTGTAGATGGTGGTTTATAATCCTATTTGATTGCTTGCACTAGATGCATTGATTTTAGTGTATATGTTGGTGTCTAATACTATTTTCTTACTTGCACTAGATGCATTGATTTGAGTGTAGATGTGGATTTCTAATAGTATTTGAATACTTGCATTAGATGCATTTATTTTAGTGTAGATGTTGTTTTCTAAACTTATTTGGTTTTTTGCACTAGATGCATTGATTTTAGTGTATATGTTGATTTCAGATTTGATGTAATAGGATGTATGATGATACGTTAATTTTAAAGTAATTTTATTAATAGTGTGCATTGATTTTAGTGTAAGCACAAAAAATTATTGACAATGTATATTTAATTTTGTGTTATAGTAAATAGACCTAATAATATTGGAGAGTAAGTGAGACAAGGTACAATGTTTACTACAACAACTCGAGCTAAATATTTAAATTGTTTATGATTTCAACTGTCTTTTTGATATAATCGATATGAAAATATGACAAAACTAACAACAATGACAATAAGAATAGTAGAAGAAAATAGTTTGAGATTGATCACAATGAAGGATATTTGTAATTTACTACATTCTTATTATTCACATTTTATATCATTCAATTTTATTACATTGTCACTTTTCATTAAAAAAAAATTTATTTCATCATTGTTCATCATTAAAGTTATTTTACACTGTTTATCACCTCAACAACTGATGTAACAAAGAAAATTTAAAATTAAAATGAATTGATAAATCTCCAGCATATTTATCATATTTAAAATGGTTATATTAATATTAGATGTATTTACATATTGTTGATAAAATTAATCATATGTATTATCGATATATTTTTGTTGTCCGCACATGACTGAAACCAACCTAGATCCCTTTTAACTTTGGATCTATCAACTGCTAAGAGGTATAAAATATCTCAAGGTGCAAACATTTCCTCAAGTTTTGCACACAAAAAGAGGTTTTCACCTCGAGATATTTGATCCCTCTCGGCACTTGATAGATCTGGAGTTAAGATGAATCTAGATTGGTAATATTACAATTTTCTTGTTTTCTAAATGCAAGAATAAGATTTTAAGTTTTGGTTAATGAAATTCTTGTAATTCATTCTTAAATAAATTCCTTTCTTTTAACAATTGTAACCATATGATTGGATAGAGTCAGTTGTATCTAGATGGAGTCATTCCACCTAGACCAAACTTCAAAACTTCTGTAGTATATCATCTGGCCCCGAATGTGAAGGTTTGGTCGTAATGGTGTACGGTTTCAAAACATAAATTCCTTTATATAGGTATATTAGTTTTTAGAGAAGACTCATCATATACTCCAATGCTTCTAGGTTTTATTCCTATTCTTTCATATTTATCTCAGCCTTCAGCTTGATACCCTTATTGTCAAATCTATTGTGCATTCTCTACAATGTTTTTTGTGGGACTCCTAATCATTAGAAAGTAAATACACACAATATTTATTAAGTTAGTCATTATTTTTCTTAATAAAAACCTCGTTAATTTTTTCTTTCTTCTGTCGTTCAGCTAAAAACCAGAGGGCACTAAATAATATTTTTTGTTTGATAAATATTACATAATGGTTCTGGAATTTCCTGAAGAGATATTGGTTCCATCGGGACCTGCCTAGGAATTGTATTTATATTTCAGTAGAAGTCAGGAGTGTTTTGGGTTACCACTGGCTATGAAACTAACATGTTTGCTAGATTTTTAATATGGTAGGATACAATCATCATTCTCATAAATTTTGCAGAAGCACAATCCTTTCCTTACATACATATATGATAAATATTTATCAAGCCATTAGTATATGTCCATCAAACCTTTATTCAAGTCTTCATACAATTTATTTTACATGAATTTGTCACAAAGCCATATATCAATCACTATTTACCAATACACATTTTCATTTACAAACATATCATTCATAGCAACAATTTCATTCTAACAGACATTAATAACCTAACAACACTTATCCCACATCATTTTATTTACATAAATAGTATAAGTTGTGAAAATTTAATTGTACCTATTTGTTTCTAGATTAAACAACCTGGGAATTAAAATAGGAGAAACACCACTCCTCCCAACCATTGAGAATTAAAATTAGGTCCAATTTCTCCTACTCCCCCTAGCTTGTCACTTCCAAAATAGTTACTTGACACAGACCCCACATGGACTATTCATGACTTCAACACTTTATGAGCCTCACAGAAGAACTCACAAATTCAATTTTTTGTTTTACGGATTCCACCACCTCCAAACATCTCATCAATATCCTAATATACATGGTCATGTCCTAGTTCAACAACATCTTGTTCCATGTTAACCTCATTTTCCTCATTTGAACCTCCTCCAACCAGGTACCAAGCCTTCAAGGTTACCTCAATTTTTCCCTCCTCTCACCCCTCTTAGATCCGAGAGGAATAGATTTCTCTAACTGTGTCATGAGTGAAATTTTCATTTAGAGGCTTTTCCCCATGAATTTCAATATTTTTTATGAAAATTAAAATATTTTTTTTAACATTACATTTCTTTCCATTAAGCTTTTCAATTAGCCCATGGTTACCAAATTTTTGTTGTAAAAGTAAATTAAATATTTAGTTGTAAATTAAATGTGTTTGTGCAATAAAAATAAATTAAATATTTACTTTTCACTAAAAGGTGTTACCTCTTCCCCATAGCTAAACACCATCCTCATTGTTTCTGGACACCATAGCTTGAGTATGCCTTACACACAAAAAAATTCATTCTCCGAGATAGCCTCCTCCACGTGGAATGCATGCATTGAATTTTATCTAGGCATTAACTTTCTTTTGCGGCACAACAAGGAGTTTAGAATGCATCACAACTCAGTTCGGGTAACTAGCGACATGCATATGGTTAGCAACATCATCATAAATCCATCAACCTTGAAAATAACTCCTTACTTACCTAAGGGCTATGTTAGCTGATAAGGAAGCACCATGTAGTTCCACTATTAATTTCATATTATTGGAGTACCAATTCCTTGGCACTATGTACCTGGTGGTGGTAATGTTTCATAACCATTCATTGTTCTTATGTATATTGTATTTAGTGTATGATCATTTTGGGTAGTATCACTTACACTTTTATCTTAGCTACACATGCATTAATTATGCATGAATTAAGTTTGAGATAACTTTTAAGGAAGCTACATGGTTCTTTACTTGTTCAAGTAAACTTATTTATACCCATCTTGGTTTCTTTATTTGCAGAAAATAAAATATCTAAATTGCTACATTTCTTCAATGTGACCCTTTTTCATCCCTAACTCTAAGTTATTGATGAATATTACACATGGTTTGTTCATGTTTATTTCAAGTTATACTATTTTGCTATTGCAGTTGAGTTTCTTCTAGGGAACCCCATCAATTTTTACTTGTTTATATTAGCAACATACTTTAATCAATCTTTAGTTTTTTGCCAAATCATTTTGTACCTCATATAGACCAATGACCATTTCCTCTCTTTCTTTTTTTCAATCCACTTGTTCATAATGCCAAGTACAAATATTACCATACTTAACATACATCTACATATGTAAAAAGCATGCATATAAACACATTTTTCAATAATTTACACATTATTACTTATTGTTTTAGTGACCACACCATCCATATATATGCGAACCCAGTCATACTTATCAGAGACCTCCATACCATATTTTGTCTTTTATTTTTTTTTTATTTTTTTAACTTTCATCATATAACTAATAGATTCTCTTAGTTTCTTGCTACTTTTCTTTTGGGCGAGCCACATCTAACCATATAAAATCCTTAAATAGAATTACAAGAGATCAAGGTTAGAGGTTCAAATTCTCTATAGGTTGTGCTACCATGTCAAACATGATATCACATACACCCTACTATGGTCATTACATCATCAACGTACATTAACCTAAAGCGTGGTCGTATTATCTTTTAGTCATAAAGTTACCTTTTGTTATTCCACTATAATATTGAGAGAGTGGTATGACTTTTAATTTTTTGATGCACTATGAATTTTAATATTTTATGCACTATGACTTGAAATTTGTTAAGCACTATATGCTCCTTCACAATGTTCATAACGATTTATTATTCAACCATACTCTATTAATTCAATGAATTGTTTATAATACTCCACCATTTTTTGGAATGCTTTCTCTAGTGGCTTATGTCACTACCATACATTGGACTTACTTACATTTTGACACCTCAACAATTTCACATGACAACACATGGGAAGACACATGACAACGCATGCTAAAGCAACTGGAATCAAAGGAAAACGTACTAATGATGTGAACGGTTAAGATTACTCGATGCCATCCAACGATGTCGATTGAATATTCCAAACCTTAACACAGTATTTTCCCCGAGACATTTAGCATTGATTTGCATCACCACCGCATTGGTATGTCCTCCTTCTACCACTTTCTAAGGTTTGACCTTTCTCCTCATATTTTATTGTGAAACTTTATTACCCGAGAATAGTTTTTGTTTCCTATTCTAGGGTATTCCATTGTTGTCTCTTCTTTTGTTTGAAAATATAGTTTTATTGATAAGGGTTCCAAAAATACAATGACGGTCCCACATATCACATTCATCATGATTGTTTGTTAGATCTTATATAGCTCATGTACTACTCATTACGCTTTACTGAGTTTGTAATTCTAATTTTGCTTTGTGTTGTAACCCTTGTCCGTTGTTAGGTCCCTATATTATTGGTGTAGTTCCTTATTGTGGTTAGTATAGCCCCCTTATTGTTATTTTTGTACCCCTATAACCTTTATATTGTTATTATTGTGCCCTTACATTATTATTGTTAGGTCGGTTAGGATTATATTGTGACCCCACAGACTCTTATATATAGAAGGAGGTTTTGTCATTTGTATCATCCAAGAATTTTTTATTTATGTAATGTAAAGGAGGTTTCCCTCTTGAAGTGGCTTATTTCTAAGGAGTTGATCTCTCTTTTCTTCTATTTTTGGAGCTAGTTTCATAACATTTGGTATGAGAGATTTGGATTCTCGTGTTTCGCTGCTCCAAATAGGTCATTGTGGAATTTTCGCTATAAATTCTTTTCTACGAAGGTTCAGAAGCTAAAATTTTCATCACGCAAAGCCGAAATATAGAGGAACTTCGTGTAAAAATTTTAGATCTTGGTTCGCAATATTTTACACAGATAGGATCTGTGGAAGTTAGGGTTTTTTCAGACTCCCAAATTTCATATTAAGAGATGACCATGGGAAAATTGTCATAACTCTCTCTCTAAGAATTGGGTTGGGATTCTGTAAAAAGTATCCAAAATCAAATAGACTTTAGTTTCCTATGTATCAATTTCAGAGCCATAGGAGGAAATAGTGACACGTGGCACTGCGTACAAGTTTGATCTACTAAACTACTACATAATTAGGTCATTGCGAGAGATTGGGCATAACTTTGTCTTGAAGCATCTAAAGCATGTTAGACCTGTGGCACTGGAAAGAAGATTCAAAGGGATACTATAGGACCAAATTTTTCATATTGAAGATCTGAAATCATAAAGATAATTCATTTTCAATATCGAGCTCCTCAAATGCAAGAAAATGGTGTGTATTTTGTTTTTGAAATTCCATAAGTCTTGTTTGAAAAATCATTTTGAAGTGATTCCAAGGGAATATTAAAGCATAGATATTAGTATTGTTTTCTAAAATTCCCCCTAAAAATAACTCAACAACCATTCAGCCATAAGAATGCACTCCTATAACTCATGAAGATGAAGAAGTGCAAGATGATATATCAAAATTACAAGAGCACGTGCACCAAATTTCGCTCTCACAAAGAGCAACAAAAAATTAAATGTAATTTTTCAAGAAAAGCATGGAAGCTAATATGGATGGTTTGAAGAAGGAAATGGAAGCTAATATGGATAGTTTGAAGAAAGGCATGGAAGTTAATATGGATGACATGGAAGCTAATATCAATGGTATAGAGGAAAAAATGAAAGACAACATGCAAGACATCAAGAATGATCTAAAAGTAGACATGGAAGGTTTGAAAACATTGATACAAGAAATTATTCCTAATGGTGAAAATATAGTAGAGGAAAATCCTGATTAAAACAAATAAATTTTAATTGCGATCTCATAAACTCTAATGTGGGATTGAGGACCCACCATATTACAAAGATCGATATGATGAAATTTGATGGAAAGGATCCCATAACATGGATAATATATATGGAGCAATATTTTGATCTCAATAACATGAAAAACACACAAATGTATGCACCACAACTTTATATTTAGAAAAAAAAATACATTTATATGGTTCGATGGCTTTGATTCCATAAAAAAATTGTCATTTGGTCAATTTTTACAGAGAAAATGATAGCACATTATGAGGATACAAAGAGAAACACCTTCTTTGGCCAATTGATAAATCTCAAACAAAAGGGTCCAGTGGTGGAGCATACTGAGGAATTCCAAAAATTGAATATAAGGGTAAATTATTTTGCAAAGGAACATGGGATTGATGTATTCATGGGGAGTCTAAAGAATAACATCCATCATGATGTTCCCATGGGAACCTGATTCATTGGAGAAGGCATTGAGGTTGGAAATAAAATCTAAATGTAAAATAATGGCGACAAGGAAGCCTACTACTCACATCTGTAAATATGGAAGTGTTGCTACTCCTAGACTTCCACAACATACATGGTTGACACCACAACAATTAGATGAAAAAGGGGAAAAAGGGCTCTCCTACAGTTGTGATATAAAATACACTAAAGGCGATAAGTGTGCCAAGAAGAAATTAATTTACATAGATCGTGAAGAGGAGGAATAAAATGAACAAGAAACTTCAGAAGAAGAGGACAAACACTAGGAAGCAACCTTAGCAAAAGAACAAATGAGTTTTACCATGTCATGTAAGGCATTGACAAGAATTACCACTCCTCAAAATCTGAAGATAGAAGGACATATCAAGAAGGAAAAGGTAATATTGTTGATTGATTCGGGTGGTAGCCATAATTTTATTCATTGTAAGGTAGCCAAGTAATTGAATTGATTCACATACCCAACACTGGAATGTCATGTGATGGTTGCAAAAGGAGGAACTATAAATTTCTTCAGAAAATTCCATAATATCAAGCTAACCATGGGGTAATATGCATTGATTGTCCCAATGATTTCCATTCCAATGGGAGGTTCTGATGGTGTACTAGGAGTACAACGGTTACAATCCTTGGTGACAGTGGCTCTTAATTTTCAAGAATTTTTCTTGAATTTCTTTTTAGAAGTAAAGGAAGTGGAATTACGGGATATTGCAGGGAAGGCACAAAAGATAATAATCTCTAATGTCATGAAAAAAATTCTAAAGAAATAAAAATGAGGCATAATTGCACAATTATGCTCACTATAAGTTCAAACATCAAAATGATCTAATTCTCCAAATCTCCAAAAATTCATGGACAATCATTGCATGGTGTTTGAAACTCCGAAAGGACTCCCACCTATTCATGACTATGACCATGCTATTCATTTGATTCTGATGCAAAAGCATTAGCACTCAAATTAGATTTAATTGTCTTATTAGCCCAAGGGGGGGTCAAGCTGTAAATATTGTAATATTATCTTGTAAAATGTTTAAATTCCTAGAAAACATAGGTAGGGGATATTATTGCTGAATTTTGTAAACATATCCATAAAAAAGGGGATATTAGAGAGGATAATTTCTTTTTATGCTAAAGAGATTAGATTAGTCATAAATTAGAGGGAGTAAGGATTTCTTTTAATAGGTTTGTTGCAAATTCATAGGAGACATTCATGAGAGCTTGATAAGCTCTATTGTAATTATAAATTCATTCTAACCCTCAAAGGAAGGCATAGACCAATTAAAATGATGAAAATTAGATGAGAGAGGAGAGGCCACTTTAAACAAGTAAGAAAATAGGCCAAAAATAAAGTACAGAGGTGAGATCCGAGAGACAGAGAGGGTTCTATAGAAGATAGAAGGCCATGTAAAAGGTGCATCAAGCCAAGGCCAAATTGTAAATAGGTTTCATTTTTATATGTACAATTTATTGATTAATGAAAATTGAGAATTAATTGTGACTGTGTGTCATTTCGTTTACATGTTGAGTGATCTGTAACTACGAAATTATGGTTTATTTTTTATAAAGCATTGTGAATGAATTATAATTGAATGTATAATTCTTTCTGATAGATAAAAACTTTATGGATGGGTAGAATCACGTATGATTCTAGTCTGGAGCAAGTGGATGTGTCTGTAGGTCGAATAAGAAACAAATCATGAATTCTTGATTTGGAGAAGTAATATAGAATGGTGTCCTGTATTTTTGCTTGAGACAGCGTGGAAGGTGTGCAACATTGGCTAATCAAGGATCTAAGTGAAAAATAGAAGAGAAATTATAGGAAGGAGTAGTCGTGGAGGATATGGAGTTGCAGAGTAGTGGAAATTAAACAAATAAGCGAAATGATTAAGGCATAAAACCCTTAAGAAAATTTTCAAAGGAGGGAATGGATAGTTCTGATTAAATCGTAAATATAAGTTTGAATATCCACAGTTCAGATCTCATCGCAGATTAAATAGTGAAAGTGTCGAAGTGAAATAATTTTAAGATCTACACGATGCGATAAATATCCCACATCGCATGCGATATGGTACAACAGTTAATGGTGGAGTTAAAAGTTGCGAAGTGCGGTGAGGTAAGTTTGGGATTTTCTAAAGTGTGATGGGAGTTAAAGGAGGGAAGAGCCAATATGCTATATGTTATATGTTTTGATATGCAAAATGTAATGTTTGCTGTTTTTTGAAATTGGTAGATTCATGATATTGTGTTAAGTTTTGGGAATGCGATATGGTTTAAAAGTCGCGATGTGATTTGGATCGATGATCCATTTGATATGCCATGTATGAATTGGGTAATGTAAAGAAGGAAGGTAATGTATTAACCGAGAACCACTTTTTAAAGGAGTTTCCGCGTGCATATGAATAAAAGGTTAATTTTTAATAATAAAGTGGGTTCTTTGTTAAAGAGATTAAGAATAAAACTGATGGAGTAGAGAAAACCATGTGATGGGTGAATAATGGACGAAGAATGAATCCTTAATGTTAATGTGGGTAATTAGTGGGGTTAATTTTGCAAGCCTTGCCATCATTTGGTATCAGAATGCGAGCCTTATGAAGATGCAATTTTTGCTGCTTCATTTTTTGGTATCAGAGCTGGTTAAAGATTTTTTGAAGGTTAAATTCAGAGGTTTATGGAAGTACTTTTTAATTAAAGTAGAATTGCGTAGAATGAAATTGTGATTGTGGAACAAAGAGGAGATCAGTAAAGAAAATATGCTTTGCACAAAATTGACAGAAATATTGCAAAGGGGAGATCATGTTATTTGAATCTAATAAGAAAATTGCATGGAAGAACATGGGAGTAAGTGACACTCTTAAGAAGAGATTACAAAAGAATAAATAACTCACAACGATGGTTGTTTTGTTGTGGAGAATGGATATTTGCTCGAATGTGAAGAGTGAATGGAGACTTCTTGTGAAGTAATGTAGGTATTGTTTTATTTAACTCTAATTTTCTTTTTGTAGGATAAAAGGCAGATTGAAGATTGATAGTTTCAACTAATGAAGTATCTCAACAAAATAATATCAAGGATTAATAAGTAGTGATGAAGGAATCGAGTAAGAATTTCTGAAATGAAGAAGAGTGTTTCCAGAACCTAGTATTTCATTTGTGATTGAAATATAGGTGGAAAATTGTCTTCTCAAAAGTACAGATGAGTTGAAGCCTAGAAGGAGCAGAGGAATGCTCAAAGACAGTTCCAAAGAGGGGAATAGTGTCCAATTACAAAGTAAATCTTGGTGAGATAAGTTGTAGCAGGGAGGACTTGCTATTATAGAGGCTTAAGTACAGATCATAGTGAGTAAGGAACTCATAGAGATAGAGGATAAGATGACTACTAATAGTCATAGTAGAGGTTCTGAGAGAGACCATAGTAGAAGAAGAGTGAATAAAGATTTCAAAGTAGATGGCATGATTTAGGTCCCTATATTACTAGAATAGTCCCTTATTTTCATTAGTGTAACCCCCTTATTGTTATTGTTATACCCCTGTAACCCTTATATTTTTATTATTGTTCCCTTAAATTATTATTGTTAGGTCGGCTAGGATTACATTGTGGCCCCATGGACTCGTATATATAGAAAGGAGGTTTTGTCATTTTTATCATCCAAGAATTGTTCATTTATGTAATGTATTGGAGGTTTCCCTGTCTAAGTAGCTGATTTCTAAGGCGTTGATCTCTCTTTTCTTCTATTTTTGGGGCTAGTTTCATAACATTTGGTATTAGAGCTTTGGATTCTAGGGTTTCGTTGCTCCAAATAGGTCATTGTGGAATTTTCTCTGTAAATTATTTTCTACAAAGTTTCAGAAGCTAAAATATTTAGAGTGCGAAACCAAAAGCCTGAAGAACATCATCGCAAAATTTCAGATCTTGGTTCACAATATTTGCGAAGATATGGTTTGTGGAATTTAGGCATTTTTGTAGGCTCCTGAATTTAACCTAAACAGGTCATCGCAGAATTTTATCTATAACTTATTTTTTGCAAAGGTTCAGAAGCTGAAATTTGGAGACCTTGAAGCTGAAATCCTGTGGAACATCGTTGCAAAATTTTAGAGCTTGGTTTGTAATATTTTTGGAGATATGGTTTGTGGAAGTTAGGTCTTTTTCATGCTCCCGAAATTCATCTCAAAGAGGTGATCATGGGAATATATTCATAACTCTCTCTCTGAGCATCAGATTGGAATTATATAAAAATTGGCCACAGGTACATGCGCTTTAGTTTATTGTCTATCAATTTTAGAGCCAAAGGAGGAAATAGTGACACATGGGAAGTTTTACATGTTCGCTCTATTGAACCAGTCCATAATTAGCTAATCCTAGGAGATTGGACACAACTTTGTCTTCAAGAATCCAAATCAGGTCAGACCTGTGGCATTCGAAAGAGGATTAAGAGGTCTACCTCAAGGCTAAATTTTCGATATTGAAGATCGTAAATCATAGAGATAATTCAGTTTCAATATAAAACTCCTCAAAAGCAAGAAAAATGTTTGTATTTTTTTCTGAATTGCATAATTCTTGTGTAAAAAAATAGATTGAAGTGATTCGAAGGGCCTATTGAGCATATATTTCAGTATTAGGTTCTGAAATGCTTCCTAAAAATAATTCAACACACATTAATCCCTCTAAATACTCTACTATGACTCATGAAGATTAAGAATTACAGCATAATCTATCAAAATTATAGGAGCAAGTGCACAAAATCTCGCTCTTGCAAAGAGTAGCAAAAAATGAAATGGAAGTTTTGAAGAAAGGCATGGAAGCGAAGATTGATGGTTTGAAGAAGGCATGGAAGCTAAGATGTATGGCATGGAAGCTAAGGTGGAGGACATGAAAGACAACATGGAAAACATGAAGAATGATCTAAAAGAAAACTTGGAAGGTTTGACAAACCTGATACAAGAAATTATTCCTAATGGTGAAAAGATAGTAGAGGAAACTCATGATGAGAAAAAAATAAATGTTAATCCTGATTTCATAAACTCTAATGTTGGATTCAAGAACCACCATATTCCAAAGATGGATATGAGGAAGTTTTATGGCAAGGATCTCGTAACATGGATACTACAAATGGAGCAATATTTTGATCTCAATAATGTGCAAAACACACAAAAGGTACGCATTGCAACTTTACATTTAGAACAGAATACATTTGTATGGTATCGATGGATTTTCTCCCATAAAAAAAATATCACTTGGTCAATTTTCACGGAGGAAATGATAGCATTATGAGGATACAAAGAGCAACATCTTCTTTAGCGAATTGATAAATCTCAAACAAAAGGGTTTAATGGCGGAGCACATTGAGGACTTCCAAAAATGGAATAAAACGGTAAATGATATTATAGAGGAACACATGATTGATTTCTGGATAGGGAATTTAAATGATAACATCCAACATGAATTTCGCATTAGGGAACCTGATTCATTGGAGAACGCATTCAGGTTAGCAAGAAAAATTGAATGTAAAATTATGGTGACAAGGAAGCCTACCACTCACATCTATAAAGATGGAAGTGTTGCTACTCCTAGAATTCAACAACCTACAAGGTTGACACCACAAAAATTGGAATAAAAAAGAGAAAAATGGCTTTGCCACAGTTGTGATAGCAAATACACTAAAGGTCATAACTGCAATGAGAAGAAATTATTTTACATAGATTGTGAGGACGATGAAGAAAATGAAGAAGAAACTTCAAAAGTAGAGGATATACACCAAGAAGAAACCCTAGAATAAGAAGAAATGAGTCTTACCATATCATGTAATGAATTGGCAGGAATTACCACTCCTCAAACTCTCAAGATAGAACAACATATCAAGAAGAAAAAAGTAATAGTGTTGATTGATTCAGGTAGTACCCATAATTTAATTCATTGTAAGGTAGCCAAGGAATCAAATTGTTTCGTATACCCAGCACCAGAATGTCAAGTGATGGTTGCAAATGGAGGAACTATAAATTTCTCTAGAAAATTCCATAATATCAAGCTAGCCATGGGAGAATATGTATTGAATATTCCAATGCTTTCCATCCCAATGGGAGGTGATGATGTTGTACTAGGAGTACAATGGTTACAATCTTTGGGGACAAAAGCCATCACAGGGTACCACAGGCAAGCCAAGAAAGATAATAAGCACTAATTTCATGACAAAACGTCTGAAGAAAGAAAAATGGGGCGTAATTGCACAATTATGCTCACTAGAAGTTCCAACATAAAAATAATCTATTTCTCCATATCTCCAAAAAGTCTTGGATAATCATTCCAAGGTGTCTAACACTCCAAAAGTACTCCCACCTATTTGTGATCATGATCATGCTATTAATTTGATTCTAGGAAGTGTTCCTCCGAACATCAATCCTTACAGATATCCTTATGTCCAAAAAGGTGAAATTGAACATATGATTGCAGAAATATTAGAGGCTGGTATAATTCAACCTAGTCAAAGTTCTTTCTCTGCTCTAGTACTATTGGTGCACAAAAAATATGGATCATGGTGCATGTGTTTGGATTATAGGGAGCTCAATAAGCTCACTATTAAAGATAAATTTCCCATTGCTGTGATTGATGAATTATTGGATGAATTACATGGAGCAATTTATTCTACCAAGTTGGATCTTCATTCAAGATATCATCAAATTAGAATGAAGACAGAAGATATTCTGAAAACAACATTTTGAACTCATGAGGGTCATTATGAATTTTTGGCCATGACTTTTAGCCTTACCAATGCACCTTCTACATTTCAAGGGTTGATGAATTCCATTTTCAAGCCCTTCCTTACAAAAATTGTGCTAGTATTTTTTGATGATATACTAATCTACAGTAGGTCTTGGAAGGATCATGTTCAACATGTTGACAGAGTGCTCAAACTATTGGAGGATAAACAATTATATGAAAAAACATCCAAATGTTTCTTTGGAGTACAAGAGGCGGAATATTTACATTATATTGTATCTCACCAGGGTGTTAAGGTATACCTTAACAAAATTAAATCCATTAATGAAAGGAAAGTCCCCACAACCATAAAGCAGCTGTGCGGATTTCTCGAGTTAACAGGGTATTATCGCAAGTTTTTGAAGAATTATGGGAGATTAGCAGCACCTCTAACAACATTATTGAAGAAAGATGCATTTTCATGGACTCTTGCAGCAACTAAGGCCTCTGAAAATCTTAAAGAGGAAATTTGCCTAGCACCAATCTTAGCTACACCAGACTTCACAAAAACCTTTATTGTGGAATGTGATGCCTCAGGAAATGGAATTGGTGTTGTCTTAATGCAAGAAAGAAGACCCATTGCTTTTGAAAGTCATTCAATCAAAGGAAAGTATTTACAAAATGTTATTTATCAGAAGGAAATGTTGGCAATACTACATGCACTAAATAAATGGAGACCTTACCTAATGAGATGACAGTTCAAGGTAAAAAATTATCATGATAGTCTCAAACACTTTTTGGAAAAAAGACTATCTTCAGAAGAGCAGCAAAAATGGGTCACAAAGATGTTGGGTTATGACTTTGAAATAGTCTACAAAAAGTGGAAGCTAAATGTTGTTGCAGATGCACTCTCAAGAAAGGATGAAGAGGTGGAAGCATTTCTTTGTGCCATTTCAATTATCCAACCAAATTGGATAACCGAAGCAAGGGGTGAAGGGAAGAAGGATGAAGAAGTGTGGGCTCTCATTCAAAAGTTGCAGCAGGATCTCAGTACATCTGATACATTTATTTGGAAAAATGATTCCTTATGGTACAAATATTTCTTATATATTTTCAAGAATTCTCAGCTAAAACAAAATATTGTTTTGGAATTGCACATTTCTCCTTTAGGAGGACACTGAGGATTTTTAAAAACTTACCACAGGGTGAAGAAATATTTTTTTTGGGATGGCCTTAAATCTGATATTCAAAATTTTGTCGCGGAATGTTTGGCTTGCCAACAAAATAAAGTTGAGAAAATTAAGACCCCAGGTCTTCTACAACCTTCATCCATTCCAGTTCAACATTGGGAGGAGATTTCAATATATTCTATAACAGGTTTACCTAAGTCTGAAGGAAGGAGTGTCATCATGGTGGTAGTTGATAGACTTACCAAGTATGCACACTTTTGTGCTTTATCTCATCCATTTAAAGTGAGTATAGTTTCTACTGCATTTATGGAAACAATTCAAAAGCTACATGGAAACCTGAAGATTATTGTAAGTGACAGAGATCCCATTTTTACTGGAAATTTTTAGACAAAATTATTTTCTTGTTTGGGTACTCAACTAGCTCATAGCTCATCTTATCATCCTCAATCAGGTGGTCAAACAGAGAGTGAATAAATTTTTGGAAGGATATCTTCGTTGTTTCGTATATGATAAGCAAGCACAATGGGTCAAGTGGTTACCTCTCGTTGAATGGTGGTATAACACTTCATTCCATACAGCAGTAAAAATGACTCCATTTATGGCACTTTATGGATGTCATCCACCATCCATCACATCTTCTTTAAGGGAGAATTCTAGGGTTAAAGGAGTGGAGGATCACATCGAGCATCAACAAGAAGTTCTCCAACTCTTAAAGGATAACCTAAATTTGGCACAAAATCAAATGAAACAACAGGAAGACCAATCTTCGAATTGAAGGAAGCTGAACTAATTACTAGGATCAGTCAAGGAGATGGAGGACAATTATTGAATTTTGTCAAGGAAGAGGAAGAAAGCTATGCTGGAATTGATGAACATCATAGTGATGTATTTGAGAGGACTCAAGTAGAAAGTGGGTTACTGGAAGAATATGAGTATGAGAAAGGAATTGTATTCATTGATAGAAGAGTGTCTCAATTTTTGGCTGAGACAAAAGCAGATACTAGCCTACCAACTTATTTTATGCAGAGTAGTGTGAGTGAATATATTACTGTACTCAGTGAATTGGAGGAAAATTTAATTTTTGAAAGTAAATTTGAAGGTAAGAAACATCAATTAGATATTGCAGAGGGATATATCTTCAATAATATTCAGGAATTTTGGGAGTTAGCAATATCTAAGGCAGCATTTGGAAAAATTTTAAGAGCAAAAGCAGAAATTGAGGCAAGGAAAGCTAAAGAAAATAATCAACGGTTTAGAAATGAATCAATAAAGTGCAGCAAAGTATAGTGGAATAGTGAAGAAAATAAAAGTCATTTACAACAGCAGATTGAATTACAGTAAACCATAGATGAACTATGGAACCTAATTCAGATAACTAAAGATAGTTAAAACATAATGAAGAAGGTAATCCACTGTGAAGATGATTGAAGAGTGAAGAGAAGAAAAGGTAGAGAAAGTGGATCATTACATAGGAAAGTGTGGGATCTTGGAGGACAATGATTGGAACACATGATTTGGAGATCATGATTCTTTTTTTTTCTTTGGGAATCTGATGTGGGAAAATTGGCACTCAAATTAAATTGAATTGTTTGATCACCCCAAGGAGGGGTCAAGTTGTAAATATTGTAATATTCTCTTGTAAAATGTTTAAATTCCAAGAAAACATAGGTAGGGGATATTCTAGTTGACTTTTGTAGACATATCCATAGAAAAAAGGGAAGACACAATTATTTATTTTTATGCTCAAGAGATTATATTAGTCATAAATTAGAGATAGGAAGGATTTATTTTAATAGAGTTTGTTACAAAGTCACAAGAGTCGATTGTGAGAGATAGATAAGCTCTATTTTAATTATAAATTCGTTGTAAGCCTAGAAGGATGGTAGAGACCTATTAAAATGATGAAAATCAGGTGAGAGAGGGGAGGCCAATCTAAACAAGGAAGAAATTAGGCCAAGGATAGAGTAGAGAGGTGAGAGCTGAGAGAGAGAGGGTTTCGTATAAGATAGAAGGCCATGTAAAAGGCGCATTAGGACAAATCTAGATTGTAAACAGGCTTTATTTGTATCTGTACAATTTATTGATAATGAAAATTGATAATTCATTGTGACTGTGTCATTTATTTTACGTGCTGAGTGATCTGTAATTGAGAAATTATGGTTTCTGTGTGATAAAACATTGTGAGTTAATTCTATTTGAATAAGTATTTTTGAGAGATAAAATACTTAATGGCTAGGTATAATCACGTATGATTCCAGTCTGGAGCAAGTGGATGTGTGTTTAGGTCGAATAAGAAACAAATTAGGAATTCTAGATTCAGAGAAGTAATACATAATGGTTTTCTATATTTTGGCTTGAGATAGAGTGCAAGGTGTGAAAAAGTAGATAATCATGGATTTAAGTGAAAACTAGAAGAGAAAGCCTAGGAAGGATTAGCTGTGGAGGAGATGGAGTTGTAGATAAGCGACAGTTGAACAAACGGGCGAAATAATTAAGCCATAAAACCCATAAGAAAAATTCCAAAGGAGAGAATGGATGGTTCTCATTAAATCACAAAGATCAGTTTGAATATCAATCGTTCAGATGTCATCGTAGATTAAATTTTGAAATTTCTGAAGTGTAATAAGTTTAAGATCTACATGATGCGATAAATATCGCACATCGCATTCGATATGGTATAAAAATTAATGATGGAGTTAAAAATTGTGAAGTGCGACGATGTAAGTTTGCGATGTTCCGAAGTGTGATGGGAGTAGAGGTGAGAAGAGCTGATACGTGATATGTTATATGTTCCAATATGTGAAATTTTATGTTTAGCAATTTGCGAAATTAGTAGATTAGCGACATTGCACTAATTTTTGGGAATGCCATATGGTTTAAAATTTGTGATGCGGTATGGATCAGTGATGCATATGCGATCCCACATATGCATTGGGTAATGTAAATAAGGAAGGTAATTTATTAACCAAGAACCAGTTTTTAAAGGAGCTTTCCCGTGCATATGCATAAAAGGTTAATTTTTAATAATAAAGTGGGTTCTTTGTTAAAGAGATCAAGAATAAGATTGATGGAGAAGTAGAGAAAACCATGTGATGGGTGAATAATGGAGGAAGAATTACTCCATAATGTTAATGTGGGTAATTAGTGGGGTTAATTACACAATCCTTGCCATCATTCGGTATCATAACACAAATATTATGAAGATGCAATTTTTGCTACGTCATTTTTGGGTATCAAAGCTGGTTAAAGCTTTTTTGAAGGTTAAATTCAAAGGCTGGTGGAAGTAATTTTTAATTAAAGTAGAATTGCGCTAAGTTTTAAGTAATTTTTAATGTTTGTTGTTTTTCAAATTTGGTAGATTATTCATATTGCACTAAGTTTTGGGAATGCAATATGGTTTAAAAGTCACGATACGATATGGATCGTTTATGCATCTAAGATGCCATGTATGCATTGGGTAATATAAAAAAGGAAGGTAATTTATGAACTAAGAACCACCTTTTAAAGTAGCTTTCACATGCATATGCATAAAAGGTTAATGTTTGATAATAAAGTGGCTTCTATGTTAAATATTTTAAGAATAAAACTCATGTAGAAGTAGAGAAAACGATGCGATGGGTGGATAATGGAGGAAGCATGACTCCATAATGTTAATGTGGGTAATTAGTGGGGTTAATTCCACAAGCCCTGTCATCATTTGGTATCAGAACATGAGTCTTATGAAGATGCAGTTTTTGCTGCGTCAGATTCTACGAAGTGTTCCTCCAAACGTTTGGCCTTACAGATATCCATATGTCAAAAAGAGTGAAATTGAACATATGACTGGAGAAATGTTAAAGGTTGGTATAATTCAACCTAGTCAAATTTGTTTCTCTATTGCAATAGCATTGGTGCAAAACAAGGATGGATCATGGAGCATGTGTAACAACTCCACTTACCACATTTTTTTCTCCAATTATAACATGATTGCTATTTTTTCGTCAATTACATTAATATCCCTCATAATACTTCGAGGCAACTCTTTAATTTTACTTTTTGTTGGCAACATTTCTTTAACAATGTATTGTTTAATGCACATAAAAATTTTCTGTGATTAATGATACGTTGACCTCTTAAATAATTCCCAATTCATTTTCAATAGTGATTGTCATTGAGGACAGTTCCTCACCATCTTACTACTATTATAATAGAATTTATATTTTTTCTATTACTTTATTCATTTACCATTTTAGGATTTTTCTAGCATGGTTTGATAACATAACCCTTTCTTTTCTAGCTTAGAATTTTTAATTGTATTCTAAGATTTTAGTTATACTAACCCTTTCCTCATCCTCTATATCTCAACATTAAAATCCAAGAGATAGACTTGAAGATACGTTTCCATAATGGAACCTATAGTATCAACTCAATATTTGAATTGTTTCCCTTTTATTCATACAAAAGTATATACTAATGTTTCAAATGAACATCCTCGAAGAAATTATGATACCTCTAATATACCTTAGAGCATACATACAATTTTCATTTTCATATTCCACCTAACCTAATTTTCAAATATTTTCTTAGCAATTTATGGCTTAACTAAATGCGTATTTCGGAAGGGAAGTTATACTATACATATTTTATGAAATTCCCTTCATACCTTTTTCCTCATAGTTATATGCGAAAGGACTCCTTCGTAAAATTTTTGGCACATTATATATATATATAGTCTTGGGTGGTTCATTAATTTGGAACTTATATTAATTTTTCATTATTTAACATACTAATACATGAGTCCAAATTTAATATGGTTATATTTCTTAAATCATTTTTGGGATTCAAATTTATGATAAATATATCTTCAGGACAGAGGGTTTATTATGTTTCTACTTTCGAGACTTCACTTATTTATGATTATACTCTTAAGCATTAAATCGGTCACATGTATATTAGGATATTCTGATCCAATTGTTGTTTGGATTTATGACATGTTTACGGTTGAGATGTAATCGTATTCCTTCCTTGGGTAATTCTAAGACCTACCCTCCTTACAAAATTTCATTTTCGTTTCGGTCATTCTAGCAACCCTCACATCTCATTTTTCCGTGCAATCCATCAATTTGGTTTGTTTTTCCACACAGTCCATCCATTGGATGGAAGTATATGTGTCTTTATCAGACATATAACATTTCCATCAGGTAATGTTGTGTAAATTTAACGATTATGATATCGTTCTTGTACTTTCATATCTGTAGAAATTTTTTATTTGATTTCCATTTCATTTTTTCTGCAACTAGCATATTCTTGTTTTTTTGCAGGGTTTCATTTTGCCTGAGCTTTTTAACATTTCATCCTTCAATGGTTTCAAATTCCGTGAGGTAACTTCCTTCTCTATAATGGTCAGGTAAGAATTAAAACCATCGATGAATTTGCTTAGGTTGTTTGTTTCGTATTCATATGAATGCCATGACCGTAATTTCTATACAATGTCCCCTTTGTTTTATATATCTATGAACCCTCTTTCATTTTCTTCATTATTTAGAACAGAGTCCCCATGCCTCCCTTTTGTAGACATTTCCATGTATTATTAGCCCAAGGAATTCGTAATACCATATGGGTTTTCAATGATAGTTTAGACTCACTATGTTTTATTAGGATTAAATTTATGGGTTTAGTTTACAATGTATTTTCAATGTATAACTTCTATTTTCACCAATTTTTTTTTAATGTCAGCGCGAAGCTTACCTGTCTTACAAGCATGCATTATAATTACTAGGTTTTACTTTGATTTGAATTCTAGGCTCCCTGTATTGTCATTCCATTATCATTAATGTAAATACAGAGTTCAAATTTTCTTTTGGCATAACTTTCTCTACTTTGATTTATTACAAAGATTTCATTTATTTAAACTTCTAGGTAAGGATTAGATTTATTCTCCTCTCTCATTGAGTTTGTATTTATAATTGAAGTCCCTGTAAGAAATTTCTATATTTCCTTTTTGGGATTTAACATGACTATCTTCATTTTTATGGACTTGTGAACATATCATATTCCTTAAGGAAAATCAACTTTCAAATTCACCCACAACCCTCATTCCAATATAATGAATATAGAGGTATTCTATCTCTTTACCCTAATTCATAGAATTCTTATTTTAATGAAGTTGACATTCCCACGAATTGGAATTTCATAATTATTTAATTATGTATAGAAGTATAATTATATTATTATATATTTTCATTCTCTTTTGAATTTGTTTACTTTGATTTGATATTTTTTTTGAGATTAGTTCGTATTGAATCTCTGATTTTATTAATTTAATGAAATTAATAAAATGACGGTTTGTACAAGAGAAAATTGGTCAATTACTCACATCATTTTATGTTTTTAATATACCCTGAACAAAGGTACTCCCTTTTTATCTTGTCAAATTATTTCCAATTTAATCTTCTATTTAATTAAATTCTCTAACTTATGCATTTTTCTAATTTTTATGTACAAGGTTGTTGTCACTTATTAACATAGAACAGTAAGGCAATTTTCTTGGTTCAATTACCCTTACCAACTATTTATATGTTATTTATTTTATTTCTATATATATATATATATATATATCTCAATTCACAATCTCTTTGTTTAATAATCATTTCTTTCTTCTACAAAGGTTGGTTCATATAGATTGAAGAATTCATCCTCGTGAATTCCGAACTATGTTCAATTTTATAATTCTGTTGTAATTATTTAAATAGGACCATCGACTCTGTAAAAAATTTATGACATATTTTGAATGTAATTTATATAAATATTAATCTCATGGTTATATTATCACTGCAATGATAGACATTCGTTATTATCCTTATTTTGAAATATATTTATTTACTACATTACTATATATTTATCTTGTACTATATTCTAGTACTTTATGTTGTATCTGATTTTTCCACTTCTCTGTCAATGTAAAATTTAATGTCTATAATTAAACCTCCAGATATTATACAACAAAATAATTACTTAAATATTGAGTAAATATTTTTCTCTTTGTGTACATATTTCCTCTTCAGTGTTTTAATTATACAACTCATAAATACATTAATTTTGCTTCTTTTCACACGTATTTATATATAATTTATGTGTATACAGTTTACATGTTTACAACCTAACCTCATATTTAAACCTTATTACTGGGGTTAGACATTATAAGTTTTGGTTTATTAATCATAATTTTCTATGTAACTATATAGATCGACCATATCTAATATAGTTGTTTTCTCTTAAATACATGAGACTCTCTAAATCAATTTTCTATAAAAATTAATAATTCATAAAATCTCACTTTCTTACATAATCAATATCTACTAATTGAATCATAATTCAATAAATAAAGATAAATTCTAACTTCATTTACCACCACAATTCATAACACAAAATTAAATTTCTTGTGCATACCAATTTTGGTAAGGTTATTTGCCACCCAACCTTAATCTTTCTCTCCACATCTCCCCTAGAGTAGAGACCAATTCCTCCCAAGTGTAGAAAATCCCTTTCCTACCCAGGAATGGCTTATTTAAGCCTTCTTTACCTTCATCATGTTTCCATAATTGTGTCCAGTTAATCAGGTTTGTGGTTTCCTTTTTCCCTATGCTTTCATTTTGTTTTCTCCACAAAATTACTTGTTCCTCTCTCTAGTTTTATTTCACCTCTTCTCAGTAAATTTCCACTTTATTGAGGTATATTTTGGATTTTTATCTCCAATATAATAGTTTTAATTTATTTTATTTTATCCAAGGACTTTTGGAGAATTTTGGAAAGTCTTTACATTTAATTCCATCCTCATGGACTTGAACCTTGGTCTCCAATATACTCTAGTATTTGCACAATAATTAAAATTCCAAATTTATTAAAATTAGAAATATAATATGTCGGCAATAATTGTTTTCCTTTAGGTCTACACAACCTTTAGGATTGTTAAAATATCTAATAAAAGTAGTAAAAATAGGGATATTACATATCCGCCCTCTAAAACAAAACACCTTCCTTGTTATTGAAAAATATTAGTTCACTTTGCGAACAGTGATGGATACCTTTACATCATTTCCTCTTCTCGCTCCCAAGTAGCTTCTTTAGGTGAAAAGTACCTCCATTGATCTTTCACCCTAGCAACCATCCTATTATGGAGCTTGATTTCTTCCTATGCCAAAATACGAAGGTGCTCTAGAAGAAATTCCCCTTCCCTTTCCACATGTATCACAGTCCAATACATTACATGAGTAGGATTATGTATATATTTTTT
This sequence comes from Pinus albicaulis, assembly GCA_034641835.2. Classification (NCBI taxonomy): domain Eukaryota; kingdom Viridiplantae; phylum Streptophyta; class Pinopsida; order Pinales; family Pinaceae; genus Pinus; species Pinus albicaulis. The sequence goes on along the minus strand of JAXQQM020086573.1, from coordinate 98,006 downwards.
CAATAACGAAACATGAAAAACATTTTGAACCTTAATGTGACTACGTAGAGCCAGTTTATAAGCTACTGGCCCCACTATTTATAGAACTTCAAATGGTCAATAGTAGCGTGATTTTAATTTATCACAAATACCCGTATATAAAGTACTCTTTTTAGGCTTAATCCTCAAGTGGACATGGTCTTCCACTTTGAATTATCTCTGAATTGATTTTTTCTCTGCATAGCTCTTTTGTATGTATTAAGATGTTTTAATAATTTACTAAATTTTCTTCACAGTTCTCTCCATCTCTTGCAATGCATCCAGTCGAAGAATTAACTTATCTTCTGGTTGACTCCAACTAATTAGCATGTGGCACTTTCTTCCACACAATGCTTCAAAAGGACACATCTTTATTGAAGCTTGATAACTATCTTTATATGGAAATTCTGCTAGGTGTAGAAAATCTTCCCATCTTGTAGGTCTGTCCATAACATACATGTGTAACATGTCTTCTAAAATATTTTTTGTCCTTTCAGTTTGTTCATCTGTTTTGAGATGGTAGGTGGTACTAAAGTCAAATTTGTTGCACATTCCTCCAAATATGGTCTTCCAAAAGGCTGAAGTAAACTTTGCATCTCTATCTAACATAATAATTTTAGGAATACCACATAACTTCACAATTGTTTTCATGAATATATTAGCTACTTGAGTCATACCAAAAGTATATTTCACCGGTAAAACGTGTGAAAATTTAGTGAATGCATCTACAACCACCATTATAGAATCATGTTTATATTTAGTTCTAGGAAATCGAGTAATAAAATATATGAAAACAAATTCCAATTTCCATTCTAGAATAAGTAAAGGATTCAACAATCCTGCTGGATGTTGATGTTCCACCTTTACCTGTTGACATTATAAACATCTAGCTAGATAATCAGCCACATATTTACTCATACCGGGCCAAAACATGTTCTTTTTAAGGATGTTCTCCATAAGGTCTTTTATGATACTCATCTAAAATTTCTTGTTTTAATGAGATCACATTTCGAATATAAAATCTAATTTTATAATAAATCAACCCCTTCTGATTTTGAGTATATCCTATCATTTCAATTTTTCCAATTTCTCTTGTAATTTTTCAAAGTTGGGATCTTGCCTCACCACTTGTACCAATTCTTGTATGTAAAATTTCACACTACTTTCAGCACTATTCAAAATTTGATGACCATTTATTCTCAAAGCATCTGCAATATTATTTTCCTTTCCTTTAATATGTTTGATTTCCATGTCAAACTCCCTAAGGAAAGACAACCATCTAGTTTGTCTATCATTTAAATCAAGTTGTGTGAAAAAATATTTCAAATTTATATGATCTATCATCAGTATAAAATTATTTCCTAACAGATAATGTCTCCACATCTTTAAAGCATGTATCACAATAGCTCATTCTAAGTGATATACATTGTAAGCTTTTTCATTCTTATTTAATTTTCTTGATTCATATGCTATGACTGATTTTTCTTGTAATAATACTCTTACAAATCCTTCTACACATGTATTTGTACATACTAAAAATTCCTATCTTCGAATGAAAATCTTCAAAATAGGAGCACATGTTAGTTTAAGTTTTAATTATTCAAAACTATGTTGAAATTTTGCTGCCCACTCAAACTTTACTCCCTTTTTCTGTAAATAAGTAATAGGATATGCTAAGGCTAAAAATCCATCTACAAATCTTTGGTAGTATCTGATAGTCGTGAAGGATATTATGGTTGGGACATTAGTAGGTATAGTCCAATCCATGAAAGCTTGGATTTTCTCTTGGTCTACTGCCAATCCATCCTCTGAAATTACATTACAGAAATACCGAATTTTTTCCTTGAAAAATTCACATTTGCTGAGTTTGGTAGATAACTTATGTTCTCTAAGTGTTTGTAATACAATTCTGAGATGTTCTTTATGTTCTACTCCAATTTTGGAATATACCAGAATTTCATCAATGAACACTAAAACAAATTTGTCTAGGTACTTATGTAACACACTATTCCTTAGACACATGAATGTAGCAGGTGCATTAGTCAATCCAAAAGGTAGAAGTACAAATTCATAGTGTTTATATCTAGTCCTAAATGTTGTTTTGTTGATGTCCTCATCTTTGATTCTTAGCTGATGATAGCCTGTTATTAAATCAATATTTGAAAATATAGTAGCTCCTCTCACTTGATCAAATAAGTCATCAATTTTGGGTAGAGTATATCTATTATTTATGGTCAATTTATTCATTTGTTTGTAGTCTATACACATCCTGAATGTGCCATATTTCTTTTAAACAAACAGTACAGGTGCTCCCCACAGAGACACACTTGGTCTAATGTAACCTCTCTCTAATAATTGTTGTATTTCAATTTTTAGTTCTAACAACTCAGGAGTACTCATTCTGTAGGGAGATCTAGAAACAAGTGTAGCTCCCGGTACCAATTCAATTGAGAACACATCTTTCCTCTGGGAACACATTTTTGAACTCTCTAATTATGTGAATTTTTCTACAACTTATTTTTCTGTTTGTTGTCCCAATTACTCCACTTTTACAACATACACTTGAAAACCTTTCCTTGTTGTCCTTTTTAACTGTAGTGCTGAAATATGTCTTATTGATATGGGTCTTGGTTTTCCTTTCACTGTCACTAGTTTTCCCTCACCATCTAAATTGTTTTACCTAAGAAATTAACTATTGCTTTCTTTTTCTCTAACTAGTCCATTCCTAGTAACACATCATATGAGCCTAGAGGAAAAATATTTAAATTCAGTTCAATTTCATACCTATTTAATTTTACATAAATATTTTGAAGTTTATGGGTCACTTTTATTTTTGTTCCAATAACTAACTGAACTAACCATGCTTGCTGAAAATTTTGTGATTTTGATTTTCACTTTTCCACCATCTGAGGATTATATAGCTTAAATTTTTTCCTAGATCTATCAAAAAAGAAATAGATTGTTCAACAATCATACCTTTGATTTTGATTATGGATGATTGGTGTTGAGCTTGACGATCCTCAAGTGTAACATTGATCCTTGGAATGTTTCTAGCAACGTCATTTACAATAGTCACCTCTCTTAAAAATTGAATATTTTTAATTGTTTGATGAGGATAGTCATGTAACAGGCGAGGTTCACCACAACCCCAACACTTTAATGGTTCCTTCATTTTTACAGTCCCTTCCTTTTTGCTGTTTACATGGATCTGTTTAGATCTAGTGTGTGATTGTGTTGGTTGATTTTCTCTAGTTTTCTTAAAGTTCTTCCTTTGATGGTTTCTCCCAAAGTTTTTCAAATATGCTAATTTTACTCTTTTTCCACTAGAGTTACCTTTCCCTTTGTCTTTTTTCTTTTTAAATTCTTTAGCTAATCATTTTTGCCTTTGAATTGCTGATAACACAGTCTTGCTTCGCAAACCACTTCATCCAGTATATTGGGATTATCAAATTCTATTATGTCCTTATAGATAGTAGGTAGGCACTTTAAAAATAGTTGTACTTTGGCCTTTTCCGCTCTGGTATAAGGCACATAGAAAAGAAAGTTAGTGAATTTGGTAACAAACTCATCAATCGAGAGCTGTCCCAATCTTAGCTCATGAAACTCTTTGGATTTGTCATCATAATATCTATCATTCATATATCTATATTTTAATTTGGTTTGAATGTCTTCCCAAGTAATAGTTTTATCATCTAGTACCATTTTTGTTTCTTCCCACCATAATATAGTTTTATCTTGTAGTTTATAAACAACCAATATTTATTTAAGGTTACTTCGATATTCATAGAATTTCAATTATTTTACCATGTTTAGAAGCCAAGCTTCTGCATCTTCCTCCTTTTCACCATCATAAGTGGGAGGTTTAATTTTTCAGAATTCTCCTTGTAATTCCTTTTTCTTTCTGGACTGTTGTCCAATTGCTTCACCATCTTTAAATGCTTCTGAGGTGGACTATTGTCCAGATTATTCACCATCTTACTATTGTTATAACAAAATTTACAATTTTCCATTACCTTATGCCTTTATCATTTTAGGCTTATTCTAGCATGGTTTGATAACATAACCCTTTCTTTTATATCTTAGAATTTTTAATTGTATTCTAACATTTTATTTATACTAAGCCTTTCCTCATCCTCTATATTTTAAAATTTAAATCCACAAGAGTCAGACCTGAAGTTAGTTTTTCATAATGTAACCTATAGTATCAACTCAATCTTTGAATTATTTCCCTTTTATTGATATAAATGTATATACTAATGTTACTAGTGAACATCCTAGAACAAATTATGATACCTCTAATATACCTTAGAGCATACATACAATTTCCATTTTCATATTCCACTTAACCTACTTTTCGAATATCTTCTTAGCCATTTATGGCTTAAGTTAATGCGTGTCTCGAAAGGGAAGTTATACTATACGCATTTTATGAAATTCCCTTCATACATTTTTTCTCATAGTTATATACGAAAGGACTCCAACGCAAATTGTTTGTCACATTATATATATATATAGTCTTGGGTGGTTTACTGTTTTTGAACTTATGTTAATTTGTCACGATTTAACATATTAATGTACCTGTCCAAAGTTAATATGGTAATATTTATTAAATCATTTTTGGGATTTGAATTTATGATAACTATATCGTCAAGAAATAGGGTTTATTACATTTCTACTTTCAAGACTTCACTTGTTTATGACTGTAATCCTGATCATTAACTCGATTACATGGTTATTGATATATTTTGATCCAATTGTGGTTTGGATTCTTGACACGTTTACGGTCAATATGTAATGATATTCCTACCTTGGGTAATTTGAAGGCCTACCCTCCTTAAGAAATTTAATTTTTGTTTTGTTCATTTTGGCAACCCTTGGGTCTAGTTTTTCCACACATTCCATCAATTTGGTTTGTTTTTCCATGCAGTCCATCCATTGGATGATATTCTATGCTTAGTTATGAGACTTATACCATTTCCTTAAGGTAATGTTGTGTAAATATAACAATTATGATATCGTTCTTTTATTTCTCTCTCTGTATAATTTTTTTTATTTGTTTTTAATCTCGTTTTTCTCTGCAACTAATGTATTCTTTTTTTTTGTATTTTTTTCTTTACCTGAGGTTTTTAACATTTCATCCTTCAATGCTTATGGATGTTGTCAGGTAAATTTCTTTCTCTACAACTGACATGTAAGAATTGAAACCCTCGATGAATTTGTTTAGGGTGTTGCTTTCGTATTCATACAAATGCTATGAATTTAATTTATATACATCGTCACCATTTTTTTATATTTCTTTGAACCCTCTTTCATTTTCTTCGTTCTTCAGAAAATAATCCCCATGCCTCTCTTCTATAGATGTTTCCATGTCTTCTTAGCCCAGTGAATTCGTAATACCATTTGGGTTTTCAATGCTAGTTTGGTCTCACAGTTTTTTCTTGGAATTAAATTTTTTGGTTGAGTTTACAATTTATTTTCAATGTATAACTTTGATTTTCCCCAAATTGTTTTAAATTCTAGCACTAAACTTGGCTATCTTAGAAGCATCAATTACAATTATTGGGTTTTACTTTGAGTTGAATTCTAGTTTCCCTATATTTTCATTCTATTCTTGTTAATGAAAATACAGAGCTGGGGCTTTATTTCTTCATAACTTTTTTTTGCTTTGATTTATTATAGAGATTTCATTTATTTAAATTTCTAAGAGAGAATTAGATTTATTCTCCTCTATCATTGAGTTCGTATTTATAATTGAAGTCTCTGTAAGAAATTCCTATATTTCCTTTGTTGGGATTTAACATAACTATCGTCATTTTTGTGGACTTCTATACATATCATTTTCCCTAAGGAAAATCGACTTTTGAATTCACCTAGAACCATCGTTCCCGTATAATTAATTTAGAGTTATTCTATCTCTTTACCCTAATTCATATAATTATTATTTTAATGAAGTTGAAATTCCCGCGAATTGGAATTTCATAATTAGTTAATTAGCTAGAGAAGTATAGTTACAGTATTACATAATTTCATTCTCTATTGAATTTATCAAATTTGATATGATAATTTTTTTTAGATTAATTCGCATTGAATCTCTAATTTTATTAATTCAATGAAATAAATAAAATGACAATTTTGTATATGAACAAATTGATCAATTACTCACGTCATTTCATATTTTTAATATGTCCTCTATCGACGAGAACAAAGGTACTCCCTTTTTCTCTTGTCATATTTTTTCCAGTTTAATCTTTTGTTTAATTAAATGCTCTAACTTATGCATTTTTCTCATGTTTATGTAGAGGGTTGTTGTCACTTATTAACATAGAATAGTAAGGTAATTTTCTCAGTTCAATTACCCTTGTCAACTATTTATATGTTATTTAATTTATTTCGATATATATATATATATATATATATATATATATATATATATATATATATAGATTACATATTAAATAACATATAAATATTTCACAAGGGTAATTGAACCGAGAAAATTACCTTACTATTCTATGTTAATAAGTGGTAGCAACCTTGTACATAAACATGAGAAAAATGCATAAGTTAGAGCATTTAATTAAACAAAATATTAAACTGGAAATAATATGACAAGAGAAAAAGGTAGTGCCTTTAACATATATATATATATATATATATCTGTGTGTGTGTGTGTGTGTGTGGAGGTACTCCACTATCCTCAATTCACAATCTCTCCATTTAAATAATTATTCTGTCAATTTGAGCAAACCACTCTGCCATTCCTTGACAGAAAAAAATTATTTTTGCTATACAAGTTGGTCAATATAGATTGAAGAATTCATCCTCTTGAATTCTAAACTATGTTCAATTTTATAATTCTGTTGTAATTATTTAAATAGGACCATGGATTTTGTCCATAATTTATGATAGATTTTGAATGTAATTTATATCAAGATTAATCTCAGTGCTATATCATCATCGTAATGATACACAATCATTATCATTGTTATAATTTTGAAATATATTTCTTTACCGAATTACTATGGATTTTTCTTGTACTATCTTCTAGTACTTTATGATGTATCTCATTTTTAAACTTCTATGTCAATGCAAGAATTAATGTCCATAACTAACCCTCGAGTTATTATACAATAGAATAATTACTTAAATTTTGAGTAATCGTATTTACTAAGAGAAGGATAATTTTCTCTTTATGTACATATTTTTGTGTTCAATGTTTTAATTATACAACTGATAAATACACTAATTTTCATTATTTCAAATGTATTTATATATAATTTCTGTGTATACAGTTTATATGTTTAAAACCTAACCTAAGATTTAAACCTTATTACTAGGTTTAGATATTCTGAATGTTGGTTTATTAATTATAATTGTCTATGTAACTATACATATCGACTATATCTAATATAGTTGTTTTCTGTTAAATACATCAGACTCACTAAATCATTTTTCTATAGAAATTAATAATTCATAAAATCTAACTTTCTAACATAATCCAATCTCTTCTAATTGAGTCATAATACAATAGAGAAAGACAAATTATAATTTTCTTTACCACCACAATTCATAACATAAAATTAAATTACTTGTGCATAACAATTTTGGTAAGACTATTTACCACCCAAACTTGAGCTTTCTCTTGAAATCTCCCCCCAAGCAGAGACCAATTTCTCCAAAGTGTAAAAAAACCCTTGCCTACCCAGGAATGGCTTATTTAAGCTTTCTTTCTCTTCAACATTTTTCCATAACTGTGTCCAGTTAATCAGGATGTTGTTTTCCTTTTTGAATAGGCTTTCCTTTTTTTTCCACGAGAGTACTTTAAAACTAGCTTTTTCCTCTCTCTAGTTTTATTTCACCTCTTCTTAGTAGCTTTCCACTTTACTGAGGCATATTTTAGATTTTTATCTCCAATCTAATAGTTTTAATTTATTTTATTTTCTCCAAGTATTTTAGGAGAAATTGGGAAAGTCTTTGTATTTAATTTCATCATCATGGACTTGAATCCTGGTATCCAATATATTGTAGTATTTGCACAATAATTAAAATTCCACATTTACTAAAATTAAAAATATAATATGTTTACAATAATTGTGTTCCTTTAGGTCTACCCAACCTTTAGGATTGTTCCACTGTCTAAACAATGCAATAAAATTTGTATATTACAACATGTGTCTAGATTATAGGGAGCTCAATAAGATCACTATGAAAGATAAAGTTCACATTCCTGTCATTGATGAAATATTGGATGAATTACATGGAGCAATTTATTTTACCAAGTTGGACTTCATTAAGGATTTCATCGAATTATAATGAATAATAAAGATATTCTGAAAATAGGATTTTGAATTCATGAGGGTTATTATGATTTTTTGTTCATGCCTTTTGGCCTTAGCAATGCACCTTCTACATTTGAAGGGTTGATGAATTCCATTTTCAAACCCTTCCTTAGAAAATTTGTGTTATTATTTTTTGATGATATACTAATCTACAATAGTCTTAGAAGGATCATGTTCAACATGTTGAAAGGGTGTTCAAACTTTTGGAGGATAAAAAATTATATGCAAAAGCCTCCAAATGTTTCTTTGGTGTACAAGAGGTGGAATATCTGGGTCATATTTTATCTCACGAGGGTATTAAGTCAGACCCTAACAAAATTAAAGCCATTAAGGAATGGAAATTCCCCACAAACATAAAGCAGTTGCGAGGATTTCTTGTGTTAACAGGGTATTATCGTAATTTTGTTAAGAATTATGGGAGAATAGCAACATCTATAACGACATTATTATAGAAAGATGCATTTTCATGGACTCCTGAAGCAACTAATGCATTTGAACATCTTAAAGATGAAATTTTCCTAGCACCAGTCTTAACTATGATAGACTTGACAAAAAAAATATTATGGAATGTGATGCCTCAAGAAATGGAATTTGTGCTATTTTAATGCAAGAAGGAAGGCCCATTTCTTTTGAAAGTCATTCAATCAAAGGAGAGTAGATACATAAATCTATTTATGGGAATGAAATGTTGGAAATGCTAAGTGCACTAGAGAAATGACGACCTCACCTAATAGGAATAAAATTCAACATAAAAAATGATCATGATAGTCTTAAAAAGTTTTTCTAACAAAGAATATCTTCAGAAGAGCAGCAAAAATGAGTCACAAAGATTTTAGCTTGTGACATTGAAATAATCTACAAAAAGGGGAAGCTAAATGTTGTTGCAGATGCACTCTCAAGAAAGGATGAAGAAGTCGAAGCATTTCTTTGTGCCATTTCTATTATGCAACCAGATTGGATAACCAAAGCAAGGGATGAATGGAAGAAGGATGAAGAATTGTGGACACCCATTCAAAAGTTGCAACAAGATCCTAGTACGTCTGATACGTTTAATTGCAAAATTGATTCCTTATGGTACAAATATCGCTTATATCTGTGTAAGAATTTGCAACTTAAAAAAAATATTATTTTTGAATTGCACACTTCTCCTTTAGGACACTCAAGATTTTTAAAAACTTACCAGAAGGTGAAGAAGTATTTTTTTTGGGATAGCCTTAAATCTGATATTCAAAATTTTATGGCGGAATGTTTGGTTTTTCAGAAAAATAAAGTTGAGACAATTAAGACGCGGGTCTTCTACAAACTTTATCCATTCCAAGTCAATGTTGGATGGAGATTTCAATGGATTTTATTACAGGTTTACCTAATTTTGAAGGAAAGAGTGTCATCATGGTGGTAGTTGATAGACTTACCAAGTATGCACACTTTTGTTCATTATCTCGTCCATGTAAAGAAAGTACAATTTCTACTACATTTATGGAAACAATTCAGAAGCTACATGGAAACCCAAAGATAATTGTAAGCAACAAAGGTCCCACTTTTACTAGAAATTTTTTTATGAAATTATTTTCTTGTTTGGGTACTCAACTAGCTCATAGATCATCTTATCATCCTCAATCTGATGGTCAAACTGAGATAGCGAAAAAATGTTTGGAAGGATATATTTTTTGTTTTGTATCTGATAAAAAAACACAATGGCTCAAGTGGTTACCTCTAGCTAAATAGTAGTATAACACTTCCATACTGCAACAAAAAATGACCCCATTTATGGCACTTTATGGATATCATCCCCCATACATCACATCATATTTAAGAGAAAATTATAAGGATCAGGCAGTGGAAGGTGAAATCGAGCATAGACAACAAGTTCTCCAAGTCTTAAAGGATAACCTAAGTTTGGCACAAAATTGAATGAAACAACAGGTATATTAATGTCGCATTAAGAGAAGTTTTGATGTAGAAGACTAGGTATTTTTATGACTACAACCATACAAACAAATGTCCCTCAAGCAAGCTAAGAAGGAAAATAAATTATCCCCAAAGAACTATGATCCTTACAAGGTGTTGAAAAATATTGATACTATGGCATACAAATTGGAGCTTCTTAGTTCTTCTCGAGTGCATCCAGTTTTCCTTGTTAAATTATTAAAGAAGGTTATAGGTGAAAAAATTCTAGTTCAAAAAATATTTCCAAACCTTGATGAGGAAGGAAAAATCATATTGGAACCTAAAGCAGACATGGAAACAAGAATTCAACAAGTACGCAATCGATCAATTTTAGAGTATCTCATCAAGTGGAAGAACTTACCCATTGAAGATTCTACATGGGAGGATGCGATTTTTATACATAAGAATATAGAGCTACTGCAGCATTGAGGACAACACATTTTTGAAGGAGAGGGGCATGTTAGGTCCCTATATTACTAGTGTAGTCCCTTATTGTGGTTAGTATATCTCCCTTATTGTTATTGTTGTACCCATGTAACCCCCATATTGTTATTATTTTTCCCTTACATTATTATTATTAGGTCGTCTAGGATTATATTGTGACCCCATGGAATCCTATATATAGAAGGAGGTTTTCTAATTTGTATCATCGAAGAATTGTTAATTCATGTAATGTAAAGGAGGTAGCCCCCTCGAAGTGGCTTATTTATAAGGTGTTTATCTCTCTTTTCTTCTATTTTTCGAGCGGGTTTCATAACATCCACATTTATTCATGTCAGTTTTTATGTCGATCATCTTGTTTTCTTGCTTAATTATGGAGGTTTTATGTTGATAGAAAAGATACTTTAGCATATATTCCTTTGTTGATATGGTTCAAGTGTGAATTCATTTACTTGGTTTGTTACTATATTATTCCCCTCCAACCACATTAAATTTGGTAGCTTTATCATTGATTTTGAGTTTTGTTTGCTTACTAACTATTTGGATAGAGTTATTTGAATTTGGAGAGGATGCCACTGACTATGGATTGAGCCTTCCTCTATCCCAATTTGTAGGTATAATTTCAACCTCACATTCCCCTTCCATATACAATTAGCATAATCCTATAATTTAATAAAGGTAGCTAACCTCTTTATTCATTTCTTTGTGCATTAGTGATTATATAGTTTATTATATAGATATGGTTACTCGAAGTTCTTCCTGTAGTTTCATAGGTATAGAGGCCTCATCCCCTATTTCTCTCGAAGTTCTTTGGGTTCTAGTGATTTGTCTTTCTTATGAAATACAATAATCTAAAACCTATAATATTTTATCAGTTGAGGATGTGAAGGATATGCAATCATTTCTCTTTTGCATCTGACAGGTCAAGGCCTTCTACATCCTTTCCATTTTTTTCCACCTAAATTCACAAATCCCAAATTATTTTATTTTTTTAATATTTAATCATAGAGATTGTTGTTCTAGATGCAGGTATCTTGGTGATTTCCTTTGCATCCATGCCTTCTTTGGCGATATTTTGATACGAATTCTAATACTCTTCATCGTCATATCAGTTAGTTCATGGTTTCTCCTCCCACGCCATAAACTATACGCTTGTGGGGAATATACATAAATTCTCCATAGGTTGTGCGGAGATGCACAGTTAGTCACGACCCTAGGTATTTTAAATAGTTTGGCGTTGGGCACACAAATATGAGATTGTAATGTACTATTGGTGTTGAAAGGGTTACTTCAGAGCATCAAATTGAATATGAGGCCTCAGACGATACTATATTATAATTTCTTTGGTTTTCATTTTTCCTTTCATGAACTTATATGTAAATAATTTTCACTAAACGTGAAAAAATAAGTTAAATTGAGCTTCAGTTTATCTGTTCTACTTTTCTTTTCAACTCTCCTTAATTATTGAATATAATTATATTTTGTGAAATTCACACCATCTATAATTCATATAGTGGCTTTTCTTTATTTCATCATGTATACATATGGTGTGGTGTTAGGGGTATGTTATTAGTATTATACTAATTTATTTCAGTGACTTATTGAGTTGATTTCATAATTTCACCTCATGCAATTTTTTATAGCTCGCATTTTGTTAACGTATGGTTAAACCTTTCTACTAGTTTTAACAAGTTATCCTGTATTGCTAAAATTGTTTCACAATATGATGTTATGTCCTGGTATTTCTACCATTTCCACTAGATAACAATCAATTAAGCATGCCTTCACTAAATAATTGGCTATTCGGTCTCTAATTTTCATACTCTAAGGTTTCCTTATTGAAGAGTATCCTTTTGATAAGGTTTAGCACAAATGATCCTTTTCTTTTTTCACTTAAGAAGACTGAGAACATATTGTACATATCACTACCATTTCATTTTATGTTAAGTAAAGTTCCCACTATTAGTGTTATCATTCAAATTATCTTCATAATATGGTGGCATTCTAAACTAAATTACTCCTACAAACCCTCCTCTAAATTTTCCGAGAAGTATCAATTATTATTGTATCATCCTACTACAGTAACAATATTTTTTCTTTTGAATGCTAGTGCACCAACAATGGAAAATAAACAATTGACTTAGAATCACGTAATTAACCAGATAGAGTAACACAATCCATGTTAACTATAGGTGATAAAATATTAAATTTCTTATTTAACATACCCTGGTAACCTCGCAGGAAAATTCATGGAGTTAGGAAATTTTTTGAACACTTATCAATGTGTAAATTTATAAATTACTTTCTATATTCCCTCAATAACAATTAGAATAACCATAATCATCACCTAGAGAAATATTTAGTAAAAAATATAGTGAACTACAAAACCATTAACTCTCCTTGTTATAGTATATTAACTTAATTTTCCTGCTACAACTATGCATCGATCCTATGATCATTTATAGTCAATTAGTAAATCCCATAATTGAAAATACAAACATCACATCATGAAAGAAATTAACATCATGAAAATGACACAATGAAAAATCAAATAATTAGACATTGATATACCTTGCAAACTCCATAGGGTGAAAACTAGCAAATGTTTAATTTTATTATTAAATGCTCGGGATGGTTTTCACCCCCCACTCAATGTTTATAAGGGATTCCATCACTTGACCATTTTCATAAAATATTATATAGAAAAATATTCTTAAATGAAACATAACTAGCTATAAGCTATTACAGTCATCATGTAACAATTTACCCATGGATTCTCAATCTCTATCTTTGTGGTCCGAATGTTTCCTTCAGTGGGTCATCCTGCAGTTGGAACTACTAAACCTGAATGGACTAACAACTCTTCTCTTCCACAATGTTAAAATTGAATACGTATTTTCACAAGTCACCCTCCTTTCCTATCCTTGTTGTCATCAACACATTTTATATAATGATTAGATAAAATATTAATAAAAAAATAATCAATCTTTATTCTTGACTCTTTATGGGGGGCCACAAGAGCCCAGGATGCACTGCTGGGGGTGGCTACTATGTAGTGGGGGAGGTGGGATAGTCGGACGGGTGCTTTAACCTGAGTTTGTTGCGTATTGGGATCAGATGTCACTGTGCATAGACAGTTATCCCTTTAGTGGGATGAAATATTATGGGGACCTAGACCTGGCACTTCTTTCAGGTTAAGCATGAGGTCCAGATGGTAAGTGACAAGTTTATTATCTTTTATGTGCATTTTAAAGTTTCAGAATATTGTATATGGTACTGATTCATTTAATTTTGGTATTAAGACATAACACTGGTGACACCGGCTAGGTATATGGGATGACTTACAGTATCAAGAGCTGCAACACATAGTGGGTTGAGGGGACCACAAAATAAGGATGAGGTGGCCTTCTTGGAGGACATCCATCATAGATGTGAGAGGATGCTGACCAGTGTTTCCAAGAATGGATGAAAATACCTTGAATACTAGTACATAGAGCTATGTATTGGTCCACTCTCGAAGTGGTGAGGGGTCATGAAGTGCATGGTGATGGCTGGACAGGGGATGATCAATGTATAGGTTGTTGGAGCTGAGCCATTGTCCTAGGATACTTTAGATAGTGATCATATTTAGGGGCATGAGGTGCCCTCGGTTCTGATTCTTGTAATATGCTATGAGCATGTCATATGTATCAGAGTGGATGGACTCTAAAACATTTTCAACAAAACATATAATATATATGAATCGTTTTATGGTTTATTGTTATTGTCTTGTATTAAATTCGTGTGATAAATGTCGATCTAGAATATCTTTTGAAATTCTATATACATAGTGATTTTGTGTTCTAGGTACATGACTAAATGTAATGATTTCAAATTCACGCATCTAAATCTTCACTCGTAAATGTCTTCTAAAAAGGATAGGATTATGCACATGATAAACAACATTCAATTCCATGACAAGTATCTAGGAATATAAACGGACATGAAGGTGAAGGATGCAACGGGAAAGAGAATCGGCTAATAAACCTATCACCACATCATATTCGACTTGGTTAGTGGTTGTAGTACCAATGCATGTGCTGTTAGAGAGGAAAAGCGAATGCAAGGGGGTAAAAATGGCCCAGACTACTAAGAATAAATTCTTGGAGTAGCGACTTGCACCGTGGGCATAACTGATATACAGTGTGGATACGGGGTCGATATGAAAGGTGCCACAAGAAAAAAAATGAGTAGATGATGAAAAAAGTTGGAAAACTTAATGCAAGGCGTAAATCAAACAAGCACTGCTAGAGGGCATGCTATGGGTAGGACTTCTACCCCCTGCACACTGAAAGGTGGATGGTGTGGGGGAACTGCCTTGGGGGTAGTTTTTGCTCAGGTTCTGAAAGTCACCATAGACACAGATGATTCCATTTTTCTTATGGGCAAGAAAAATGAAGTCAGGGGTGGAAGACGCTTGCATGATGTCATCATCATAGTAGAAGATGGGGTGACTAGTGGAAGGATAACCAAATAACGCGACAAAGCTACCTGACTCATCATCATGAGAAGAGAGGTTCACATTCTCATCATCATGGGGGGTGATAGAAGAACAAGTAGATGAAGTATCGATCGATGTTGAGCCAAGGGTGATCGCTTAAGGGAGGTCAGGAAAAATAGAAGGGGAAGTCATGGAGGGGTCTTCCACCATGGATCTCATAGATGATGATAGGTAGAGGATAGTCGCTGAAGGCTATTTCATCTCAACATCAGGAGGGGTAATGTCAATGGGAGTGGATGGGTCCTCTAGTTCACCCGAAGCATAATGTGCAAGTAAAGGAGAGACGGACTGATGGTGGTCAGCCTCGTACTAGGGAGCTACGTCCTAAGATATGTGGTATTTTGCAAGGTCATGAGAGAGGTGGGTATAATTTCCATGGAGATAACACAAATCCCATGGGTGGTTAGTGTGCACAGTCTTAGGTTTCTTAGCTGCAGTTGGTAAAGTGACAGGGGCTTCAGGGACCTTAGATTTAGGAAACGTGACATTGACCATGGGCTTCATACGAGGAAATTCAGGATAGTTATGGGTGGCATGACCAACAACATAACAAAAATCACACAGGGGGTTACAGTTTGGAGGCAGAGGGGGAGCAGGGGCTATCTGGATAGCGTTGTCCTTAGGTTCCTTCTTGCAGGATTTTCCCCCGTCACCTTAGGATTTCACAATAGGAGTAGGTTCATGTTTAGGTGGTGAAGGAACAAAAACAAAGGGAGGGGTCATGGCGACTGGTTGGACTACGGTCAAAGATGTATAAGGTTTGGTTGACCAGGTGGGATAGTGGTTGGGGGATCAATGTACTATACTGGGATCCCCAGGGTCATGTTAGGAAGAGACAAGGTAGCCAAAACAGGTACTGAAAATACTCCAGGAGGTGGAGTAAGAAATGGTATCTGACTGGAGGGGTAATGGCTAGGCAGGAAAACATAGATATGGTTAAGGCCTAGGGGAATCATTCTAGGCGGGATAAATAGGATGATGGAAGCTAGCTACAGATGAGGGGCCTTGAAGAGGAGGTCCTGAAGGCTGAGTTGAAGTACTAGGAGCAGATTACGGAGGGATGGGTTGTTAGCTAGTCGAACCAATCCATTTGAGGTGAGATCAAGACGATTGCATCATGCAAACATTTAATGAGCTAGGGTCAGAGATAAGAGGAGGGATACCAAGGAGTGAACCAATCAAAGAGGAATATTTATATAGTCTGGGTGAGACACTGGTTGGAGCTTTCACTATTTTTTTACTGGCCATCAAGGAGATAATGGACTCTAGAGAGGTCTGGGACTTTGGTTCATAA
Organism: Pinus albicaulis; assembly: GCA_034641835.2. NCBI lineage: Eukaryota > Viridiplantae > Streptophyta > Pinopsida > Pinales > Pinaceae > Pinus > Pinus albicaulis. The sequence goes on along the minus strand of JAXQQM020086573.1, from coordinate 81,427 downwards.
TATGTCAATTTATCGATGGTGACGATCTTTCCATTATGATGAAAGCACATCTTACAGTGAACCGCAGATGGGACAACAGACGTCGCATAATTTTAGCTACGACCCAAGAGAATGTTGTAGTCTAAGAGGGCATCAATGACTTCAATGTTAACATACACACTCTTGTTTGCAAGAGTAATAGGAAAATTTCAAAACATGCCAAGCGGCTGGGAAGAGTGGCCATCCAATGCATGGAGGATGATAGTGGAAGGGGCTAACTCACAGAATCCAATTTTCTTCCAAACAAAATCAAACATCACATAGGTGGATGTCCCCTGGTCAATGATACAATGGGAGACATTGCCATTCTGGATCTTGAGAGGGGTTTTGGAAGGTGACAGATGTAGGAAGGGGGGATTCTATGACTTTTCAATGTCGAATACAATAAAATGATCATCTGAAGGATCAATAATTCCCATAGTAGTCAATATAGATTTTTTTTCTAAAGGGCACCACTAGAGGACTTCCAACGTTGACATCATGGTAGGATAATGTGCCAAGTTATCTACTATACTGTAGGAGTAGGAACATTTACCAGAAGCAACGATTCGGCATAATTGTCACTTGGGGATCTTGGTATGAACCTCTTCCTTAGGCCGAGGGATTAGTAAAGTAACATTGCGTGTCAAAATAAGCTCTGTCAGACCTGAAGATGGGGGCACAGTAGGAGACGTAGCGAGGTGCTTGCTGTACTGACGGGACCAAGTCTGAAGGTTGAGGTCAACGATATTTGGTTAGTAAGAGTTAATCATGAGAATCTATTAATCAGAGGTACTAGATGGACGAGGTTGAGTGGTCGTCTATCTTTCAGGGGGTTGGGCAGCCACATATCCTTACTGGGGGAAAGTATTGGTAAACACGTCTGGTTGGATAGTGGAAGCATTGGCAGGAGCCGAAATAGAGGCTTATTTTCCTCAGGATGCTACTTGAGCTTACCACATCTAACACATCTGAGGTAAAAGAGGAAAATCATGGGTATAGTGACCATAGAAACTACAAAAAAAAAAGTTGTATTCATGCGAATAGGCCTGTCCTACTTTGGATGAGCTCCTGGTTGCTGGGTTGTAGTGTTAGATGTATTCCCGTGGGGATTGTTTCCTAGATTACCTAGGGCACATTGGATTTGGTTGCCTTTCCTCTTCTTTTTGGAAGTAGGAGGATTAGTCACACTTTTCTATTCTCTTCTATTCTTTTTGAAGAGTTCTAAGACAATAAATGATTCCTTGCATACAATTATATATATTTATTTTCGAAGAAATTTAACACCCTAATTGTTATTTTTTTGAAAGATAGCTAACTCACTAGCTAAATGTTTTCTAATCATTCCACACATTAGAGAGATTTGTAAGATTTCCTTAAGAAATAGCATGAATAACAAATCATTCTCAAATAACACAACCAATTTCCTTTTATCCAAAGGCTTTATGTGAACTAGTTCTCAAAAAAATTATTTATATGTTTTTGCATTACTCAAGCTCCTCATGCATGTAAAATCACATAATAAATTATAGTAGATCAAATATACCAGATAATTATTCATGTGCACCTAAGCACATACTCTTTTCAAGATTCCAATTTTTCTCTTTAAACTTTTTAATGGCTATGCATCATGAGAACATACTTGGTAATCTCTTCAATAAAATAAATTAACTGGTTTTCAAGAATTATCAACATAATTATTATGTCTATAAGTACATAAACAATTATTTTTATTTGGTCGAAAAGTCAAATAGAAGCATTTTGTTTTACTTTGTTTTTTCTATCTTTGTCATCCATTTTGGAAACATCTTAAGAACATATGCAAATGAATATTACAAAACTAAAATGAGACTTTTTTTGGAACATACATATTAACAATAACCTCTCTAATTTGTTTCACAGGTGTCATAGCTTTGATGATTCAAATGAATCTTTGCAACCCATTTTTCCAGATTTAAATATTAAATAATTTTCTACTTTTGTCATCAACTTTGGACACAGTTTCCAAAAAAATGAAACCTAATTTTTGAGAACCCAAAGATTTTTATTTTTTTTGTAATGGTTTCATTAAAAATAAACTCTCTCAGTTTTTACACAGGTGTTACGGTTTGGAAGATTCGAAAGAATATTTGTAGCTCATTTTAATAGAGTTTTTAGGATGGCTTACGCCAGGGATATTGCATACATTCCTCCTTAAAGAGAACATATTCCTCAATTTTATTTTCTTTTTGTAACAAAAACCTTAACTTTTTATTACCAATTATTTTGGAAATGTAAATTAATGCTTCAATCATAATACTTCCACAAAGATTCAAGGAGCACCATCCCTTTAATAATGAGAATGACAGGAAAAACTCTATCAAGTTCATGTTGTATTTTATTTAGGAGTTACACTAGTTTTTCTTTTCCACTAATGTTGTTCTAAAATTATTAAATTTATCTCCCACAGTAATTTCAATCAAATTAAAACTCATGGAATTTATCTCCTGCCATTTTCCTTGGAAATTACTATCTTTCTCTCCCAAGTTAATTTCAATCAAATTCAAACTCATGGCATTAATATGAAACCATTTTCCTCTAGTCTGTCATGAATTTAGAGTTCAATAACTCATTATTTTATCTAACATGACTTATTTTAGGCACCTATATATTTCAATTTATTTCCTCTATGCATGCATATAGACAAGTCATTTCTGACATGTTCATTTGCTCATAAAAACCAACAAACACAACCTATTTCATCCAAGTTGTTGCATAGATAAATTAATATATCATACATGAAAAATTATAAAACATGACACAAATTTGAGACATGCAATTTACAGTCTATTGTAATATCCAACATCTTTAGATAATTTTTAACATAGACATAATGTCATCTAACCCTAGTTAATTTCTAGGAATTATTGAGGAACCGAGCATATTCCACCCAACCGCGAACTATCTCCAATAGCTCGCCACCACTCTAAGATATACTTTCCACAATAATTAACAACCTCATTGATTCCTTGGTGCTTTCTTCCTATAAGATTTTTAGCAGCGTCCCGCTTTAAGGTCTGCGAACCTTTTTCTTCAGCTTTTTTATTTTATATTTTTGGAAAATGATACTCTTTTTTTTCTTTAAAGGGCGTCTTTCTCTCCAGTTGTTCTTTACTTTACCCCACTTTGTATTTATCTCCAACTAAGTGATTAACACAATCTTTCTCTCCCATTGTGTTAATATTTTCCTCTTTATTATTTTCTCCTAGAGATTTCTAAGGTGTTTTTAGGGAAGATCCATCTTGAACTTAACCACCAATAGCTTTTCGTAAGCTCGCAATAAGTATTATAAAAATATAGAGTTATTTCCTTAATACCCCAACCAATGTATTAATTAACTCTAAAATAAAATACGACATTGTCACACCAGCCCCATCATGGCTTCTATAGACATTGAATCCAATAAAAAAACAATGTCTAAAAATCCATTGTAATTTACATAATTTTCCATTTGCATATTATCATTAAGTCAAAGGAATATTTATGTACACCATGCATCTATACATGCCACTCAACATGGGTTAGAGAATTTGTCAAAGTACATTGACAACAATTCATCACATGTAATATAGGTGATACAAATTCCAAAAATTCCACATAATAAAAATCATGCAACTTAGAAAAAACACATTAACGTACCTTGAATACCATATAATTATAGTTTCTATAAGGTCTCACCTTACCAACGATCAATATTATATATAAATAACAGTCCCATAGAACAATAGGACAGAAAATGTGATTTTCTTCTCTCCTTAACATTAGCTTGCAAGCATGTGAGCAAAAACCATTGGGGAATTTTGGGAAAACAATTTGCAATCACACAATCTACAACCACTTAGATTTTATCAAATAATTTTCAAGCAGGCAATCTACAACGAATTAGGAATTCTATCAAACATTTTTCAAGTATGCAATCTACATCCATTGAGGAATTTTCACAATAGTTTGCAAGCATGCAATCATATTAATATTATCAATGGTAAAATTTCAGCCAAACAAAACAACCAACAATCCCTATAGGAGCATCTAATCAGAAAATTTGACAAAATTATGGATCCAAGTATAAACATAACTTTTTCTTGGAATCAGCATGGGGGTTAAATGATCTCAATGTATGACTACCACTTGATATTAAGATGGATCACATCCAAAACTCCCACAGATGCAATTATTTAAAAAAATAAAACTTTGGATCTCATTTAACACTTTTTTTTAACACATAGAATGCAAACTTCATCTACAACTCTACATAAAGAAAGACAACCCAAAATTATGCTACTCTGAGTTGTCTCTTGATTCAAGTTAACTATATGAGTTCCAGATGACTCATTGCTTATTTTTAACACCTAATAGGTTCCTTAACACACACACACACACAAATATATATATATATATATATATATATATATATATATATATATATATATATATATATATATATATATATATATTACAACATTCCATTTTCCTCTTCAGGGTTAACCACAACTTATAAATTATTTGTTTATCACAAAAACCATACATGCATTCATTCTTTATAAGCAGTGCCTTATGACTTTAATCATGTTTTCCCCTTTTTTTCTTATGCACCATAATCATTGTTCTAATATTATGCATGCAACGGCTAGTAATTACTACACACTATAACCAGTGAGTGCTTAGGATGGTTCGTAGGTACAATACAGGTTTTATTTCATTTTATCCGCATCCATATTTAAATGTCATGAGCAAAAAATTTAAATGAAAATTATAAATTTCTACTCTTTCATGGGGCGATTAATTATGCATTATGCATCTGATATTAATTGTAGTGTACTACAATTTTAATTGAAATCTTACCTGAGATTATGCTCGCTAGCATCATACCTCTACTTCCTTTTTTTTTATAATGATTCACAAAACGAACTAGTGTTGCAACCTTTTTCTCTGATACCATTTGTAACATACCTCGGTAATCTTGCAGGAAAAGGCATGGAGTTAGGAAAAAATTTCAAGATTTACCAATGTGTAAGTTTCTAAATTACATTCTATTTTCCCTCATTAACCATTAGAATATCCATCCTCATCACCTAGAGAAATATTTAGTAAAAGGCATAGTGAGTTACACAACCATTAAATCTCCTTGTTGTAGCACATTAACTTATTTTTCCTCCTATAACAATGCATCGAGCGGATGATCATTTTAATTCAATTAGTAAATCACATAATTGATAATATAAACATCACATCATGAAAGAAATTAACATCATGAAGATGACACAATGAATAATCACATCATTAGACATCGATATACCCTTGAAACTCCATAGGGTGAAAACCAACAAACCTTTAATTTTCTTATTAAACGCTCATGAGGGTTTTCACCCCTCACTCAATGGTTATGAGGGAGTCCATCTCTTGACCATTGTCATAAAATATTGCATATAAAAATAATCTTAAATGCAACATAACTAGCTATAATCTATTACGGTCATCATGATACCATTTACCCACAGATCCTCAATCTCTATCTTTGTAGTAAAATTTTTTCCTTCAGTGGGTCATCCTATAGTTGGAACTCCTAAACCCGCATGGACTAAAAACTCTTTATCTTCCACAATGTTGGAGTTGAGAAATCCTTTTCTCAAGTCATCATCCTTTCATGCCATTATTTTCATCAGCACACTTGATATCATGATTAGATAAAATATTGATAAACCAATAATCAATCATTATTTGTGGCACTTGAAGAAATATTTGTATGCATGTATAAAACATAACTAAATTGACATGAAATTCCTTCTTTAACATCATTTTAGATGCACTAGTAACAAATATATTTCTATCAACCATCATATTTCCAACATATGCTAACAAAATATTGCAAGCACTTCCATATTAGTTATAAAGGAAAGCTAACATACTATATAATAATAATGTGCATGCAAATGCATAACAATCTTTCAAGATAACTATCCCAACAAGAAATTTCCTTTGCGCCTACTCTTATGTTTTCTTTTACAAAGGGATTAATGCAATAGATTTTATACTTATGTAGGTGAATCCATGTTCTTTTCCAATAACATATTTTCCACACAAGAGCTTGTTAAGTCTAAACCTTTTCCTATTTTTTGACACATTTCCCAAGCCTTACCTTCCCTATTTTTAACTCCTTCCACCCATAATTATGCTTTGTTCGACTATATTGTTTAGTTTTGGCTAAAAGGGTGCTATAAGCTTAATGTATTTCAAATTGACATAATAAGTGTCATTTTTCCTTGAACTTGAAGTATTCTTTGATTTAGCTATATCTTTATTCAATTACCACTCTAACCCATATAGAACTGATGTGTAGATTGTAATAGCATAATTTCTAGTTGTATCTTTATTGAAACCACTCCAACTGATATAGAACTTTCAAAAGAAACGGGTCTTCCTTCTTGCATTAAAACCGCAACAATTCCATTTCTTGAGGTATCACATTCTGCAATAAAAAAATTTGTGATATCTGGTGTAGCTAAGATTGGTGCTAGGCACATTGCCTCTATAAGATGATAAAAGGCCTTAGTTACTTCACGAGTTCATGAAAATGCATATTTCTTCAATAATGTTGTTAGAGGTGTTGCTATTATCCCATAATTCTTAACAAACTTGTGATAATACCCTGTGAACCCAAGATATCATCGCAATTGATTTATGGTTGTGGGGACTTTCCATTCGTTAATGGCTTTAATTTTTTTAGGGTCTACCTTAACACACTCGTGAGATACAATATGACCCAGATATTGTACCTCTTTTACTCTGAAGAAACATTTGCAGGTGTTTTCATATAATTGTACCTCTTCCAATAGTTTGAGCACCCTTTCAACATGTTGGACATGATCCTTCCAAGACATGTTGTAGATTAGTATATCATCAAGAAATATTAACACAAATTTTATAAGGAAGGGTTTGAAAATGGAATTCATTAAGCCTTGAAATGTAGAGGGTGCATTGGTTAGGCCAAAGGGCATGACCAAAAATTCATAACTACCCTCATGAGTTCGAAATGTTGTTTTTGGGAGATCTTCAGTCTTCATTATAATTTGATGATATCCTGAACTAAGATCTACCTTGTTAAAATAAATTTGTCCATGTAATTCATCAATCATAGGAATGGGAAATTTATCTTTAGTAGTGAGCTTATTGAGCTCCCTATAATCTAGAAACATGGACCATGACCCATCCTTCTTGTGCACCAATGCTATTGGAGCAAAGAAATAACTTTGAGTACGTTGAATTATACCAGGCTCTAACATTTCTGCAATCATACGCTCAGTGTCTCTCTTTTGGAGATAAAGATATCTGTAAGGCTTGATGTTTGGAGGAAGACTTCCTAGAATCAAATGAATAGAATGATCATGATAAAAAATAGGTGGGAGTCCTTTGGCAGTTTCAAACACCTTGGAATGATCTTCCAAGACTTTTTGGTGAATTGGAGAAATAGATGATTTTGATGTTGGAACTTCCAGTGAGCATAATTGTGCAATTACGCCTCGTTGTTATTTCTTCAGAATATTTTTCATGAAACTAGAGCTTATTATCTTTCTTGTCTTCCCTGTGATACCCCATAATTCAACTTCCTTTCCTTCCAAAAAAAATTCACGGAAAGTTCTTGAAAATTAAAAGCTACCGTCCCCAAATATTGTAACCATTGTACTCCTAGTACAACATCAGCACCTCCCATCAGAATAGAAAGAATTGGACTATTCAATACATATTCTCCCATGGTTGGCTTGATATTATAGAATTTTCTAGAGAAATTTATAGTTCCTCCATTTGCAACCATCACTTGACATTTTGGTGTTGAGTACGGGAAACACTTCAATTCCTTGGCTACCTTACAATGAATAAAATTATGGGTACTATCTGAACCAATCAACACTATTACCTTTTTATTCTTGATATGTCCTTCTATCTTGAGATTTTGATGAGTGGTAATTCCTGCCAATGCATTACAAGATATCGTTGGACTTATTGCTTATTCTTATAGGGTTGGTTCCTAGTGTATATCCTCTTCTTTTTAGGTTTCTTGTTCATTTTCTTCCTCTTCTTCACAATCTATGTAAAATAATTTCTTCTTAGCACACTTATGAAATCTAGTGTATTTGCTATCATAACTGTATCAAAGCCCTTTTTCTCCATTTTCTTCCAATTGTTGTGGTGTCAACCTTGTAGGTTGTGGAAGTCTAGGAGTAGCAACACTTCCATATTTATAGATGTGAGCAGTAGGCTTCCTTGTCGCCATAATTTTACATTCAAATTTTCTTGCCAACCTAAATTCCCTCTCCAATGAATTAGGTTCCTAGACACGAACTTTATGTTGGACGTTATCCTTTAAATTCCCTATGACGACATCAATCTTGTGTTCCTCTGGAATATTAGTTATCCTTATATTCAATTTTTGAAAGTCCTCATTGTGTTCCACCACTGAAACCTTTTGTTTGAGATTTATCAATTGGATAGAGAAGGTGTTTCTCTTTGTATCCTCACAATGTGTTATCATTTCCATCGTAAAAATTGACCAAGTGACATTTTTTTTATAAGCGCAAAGCCATAGATACCATACAAATTTATTTTTTCCTAAATGTAAAGTTTAAATGCATACCTTTTGTGTCTTTTCCACATTATTGAGATCAAAATATTTCTCCATCTGTAGTATCCATGTTATGGGATTGTTGACATCAAACTTCCTCATATCCATCTTTGGAATATGGTGATTCTTCAATACAACATTAGAGTTTATGAAATGACGATTAACATCTATTTTGTTCTCATCATGAGTTTCCTCTAGTATCTTTATGCTATTAGGAATCATTTCTTGTATTAACCTTGTCATTAAACCTTCCATGTCTGATTTTAGATCATTATTCATGTCTTCCATGTTGTGTTTCATTTTTTCATCGATCTTAGCTTCCATTTCATCTATCTTAATTTCCATACCATCTTCCATGCCATCCATATTACCTTCCATGACTTTCTTCAAACAATCCATCTTAGCTTCCACGTCTTTCTTCAAAACTTCCATTTCATTTTTTGTTTCTCTTTGAAAGAGAGAAATTTGGTGCACTTTCTCTTTTAATTTTGACATGTCATGTTGTACGTCTTCCTCTTCATGAGTCATAATTAAGCCTTCTAAAGGATTAATGGGTGTTGAATTATATTTAGGTGGAATTTTATAACCCAATACTGATATATATGCTTTAATATTCCCCTGTAATCACTTGAAACTGATTTTTCATGCAAGACTTATGAAATTCAAAAGAAAAATACACACCTTTTTCTTAACTTTGAGGAGTTTGATATTGAAACTAAATTATCTCTGTGATTTAGGATCTTAAATATCTGAAATTCGGCCCTGTAATATCCCTCTGAATATTCTTTCCGATGCCATAGGTCTGACCTGATTTGGATTCTTCAAGGAAAAGTTATGCCGAATCTCCCACAATGACCTAATTATGCATTGGTTCAGTAGAGAGAGCATGTACGACGTGCCACGTGTCACTATTTTCCTCCTTGAGCTTTGAATATGCTACATAGGAAACTACAGTCTATGTACTTGTGTCCCATTTTTGCATACTTCCAATTCGATGCTTAGAGAGAGAGTTATGATGATTTTCCCACGGTCACCACTTTGAGATGAAATTAGGGAGCCTGAAAAAACCCTAACCTCCAGAGATCCTATCTTTGAAACTATAGCGAACCAAGATCTGAAATTTTTATAGAAAGTTGCTTAGGATTTCGGCTTCTCTCTTTCAAAATTTCATTTTTGAACCTTTGTAGAAAATAATTTATAGTGCAAATTCCATTATGACATGTTTTAGGTGAAACTCGGGAGCCCAAAACAACACTAACTTCCACAGATCATATCTTTGAAAATATTACAAACCAAGATCTAAAATTTTTACATGGCCTTCCTCAAGATTTCGGCTTCGCTCTATAAACATTTCAGCTTTTGTACCTTTGTAGAAAAAAAATTATAGCTAAAATTCTACGATGACCTGTTTGGAGCAACAAAACCCTAGAATCCAAAGGCTCTGATACGAAATGTTATGATACCAGCTCCAAAAATAGAAGAAAAGATAGATCAACACCTTATAAATCAACCACTTCTAGGAGGAAACCTCCAACACATTACATAAAATGTGAAATTCTTTGATAATACAAATGACAAAACCTCCATCTATATATAGGAGTCCATGGGGCCATAATATAATCCTTGTTGACCTAAAAATAATAATGTAAGACCACAATAATAAAAATATTGTGGTTGCAGGGGTACAACAATAACAATATGGGGGTTACACTACCAAAAATAAGGGACTATACTAGTAATATAGGGACCTAACAAGATTTGCTTTGATACGAAACATCTCTACAAATTCCTAAAGATAGCTCGTGCAGCCACATTTCTTGTAGAAGCTTCAGAATTCCTGCATACGTTGATTTCTTGCAACCGACCTAATTTCCTACAACAAAATTGGTAGTTGACTATGTTCTACTGATTTCCAGATCAAGCAACAACATGGGTTTTGTGGGGAATTTGTTGCACATGGAGGTTGTTGTATTAGCTGCTCCAAACCTCCTTCTAGAACAACCCAAACCTATAGACTTATTCTCATGACCACATGAGGAGGAATATTCAACTATGTAATGAAAATCATTTAGTCCATGCTTTAATTCATGGATTAGACTCAACAGAAACTAATTTTCTTGATCTTGACCTATATTATTTGTTGATAGCTTAGATTAGTAATTTTCCTTATTCGAGCCAAATATGGGCTTTCGAGACTGTATAAAATCTGACGTATTTCATATTCTAAAGGGTTGTTGGGTTGGGATTTTTGTTGATAATAAATATATCATACTGTACTTGGATGTAAAATTTTATATTAATATAATACCTTATGTTTTTTCTACTTTGCTAAGCAACCTCTTCAACTTTTCAAGGGGTTGTGAGTAAGGGAGGGCCCCCTTTGCATAGAACGCTTGTAGCGCAGTGTGTGTGTGTTTAATTATTTTTTTATGCAGTAGTAATTATTTAACATAGCTAATGCACTCTTTCTAAAGTTTCAACAATAGTTTGTTCATTGATTAAATGATTAGATTTCTTATGTTAATGTGTTAATTTCATTTGATCGAACCTTGGATTTACGCTGTCTAAGTTGGTTTCTTTATTGTTTTAATTTGATATTTTATCTTTTCATGGTCAATATCAGCAATACCGAGAGCTATAGAAGGATGTTGTAGTCCACTCCATAGCCGTTTCTGCTAAGTATTGATGCAAGAAAGAGGAATCAATTGGTGTGTGTATGAATAGCTAATTATGAACACTTTCAGTAATAAGCCTGCATATATTTTTCATAGTATCTCACAAGCTTACCTATCCTGTGTTGACAATTTATGATTGGAAAATTATAATTCTATAATTGGACTCAACATTTTGGTGTCGTTGCCCAGGAAGTGCTAAAAGATATTACTGAAAGTGTTTTAGTTTGAATTTTTCAATTTTTTTTTTTGCAGGACTGGGGGAGTCAAAGTGATAAGATGAGGGGAAAGCCCACACACCACAGAGGTCATAAATTCACTAAATCCATGTACTGATTGTTTGGTAAGTAAATTTTTTGAATTTGTTTGAATAATAGATGAATAGGGTCCAATATTTTCAAAAAAAATTTATAGTCATGTGAGCACCACTTCATTTACTAATACACTGGATAAAACAAGGAAGTCTGCAAGAAATAAGATAGCAAAGAAATAAGAATCAAAACAGTAGGTGTATAGTCCTGAGCATGTTAATATTTCCACAACAGAATCATCTATTGGAAATATTCTATTTCTTCCCATCTCCAATATCCCCTTACAAGGAAGACAACATATTTACGTAGTGTCATCCTGAAGAGGAATTCCTCGTGAATCCTTTCATAGAACAAGAGTTGCAGACCATTGATTCTGAGGAATTTGTAGCCTTCCAAGGCCCCACTCCTTCTTTGAATGATACGGCTCATCTAGAGGGCACTGATGAGAATAAGGAGAAACTAGTCACCTTTGAATTTCCTATTAGGGAGAATAGTGGATCTACTCAGATGAAAAAATTTCCTACCTTTTCCTTGCCTAACTTTCGTGGTGCCTCTAGTGAAGACCTTAACACCTTCCTATTTGAATTTGATGTACTATGTAGAAGCTATGACTATTCTTCAAATTTTCAGAAGCTGAATTTATTTCCTGCTACATTGAACGATGAAACTCTCAGGTGGTTTATGGGGCTGGGATTAAAATCCATTACAAATTGGGATGAAATGAAGAAGGTGTTTCTGAAAAAGTACCAAGACTATTGTAAAACTAGGGATGTCAGGGAAAAAATATTTTACATGACTCAGAAGGAAGGGGAGAGCCACGAATATTTGGTGGAAATATTCCAATATAACCTAAAAATATCTAACATGAATCAATTAGATCGAGAAACCAAGAGAACAATTTTTCTTAGGGAAATTAGATTAGAGTATTTGGAGCTCCTAAATTTAATGGGAGCAGGTGATATATCAAAGTTTAGCTATGATGATGTGTGTGAAATTTGTAGAAGATATTCTAGAGGAAATTCCAGGGTTGAAGGAGGGTCAAGAGGCACTTCTTCCAGACTTGTTAAATCAATTGCTGAAGCTAGACTAACTCAAGTTGAAATGAGTAATTTATTTGAAAATTTTAAAACTGATATTCTTAGCACTTTGTATTCACAATTGGATGTTTTGCAGGCTAAGAAGAAACAAGACAAATAGGGTGAACTGGAGAAATCCTTGGCTATTTTCTACTCCAAATGCAAGAATAAACATGATCTAAGGGAATTACCTTCTAACAGTATAGAGGTATGTCGAATTTACAAAGCTGAGTATTCCACTGATCAATGTCCTTCTCTTCGTGAAATTAAAGAATCATATTTAGCAGATCAAGGAGCTTTCACTGCACTTTATGCAATGTCACCTCAAAAATTATAGCAGCCACTTCCTACAGGTATGTGACAGTCACATTTTCAATTTCCTTATGCTCAAAATCTGATGTGAAATATTCCAATTCCATGCCAACCTTGGCCCCCTCAACCACCTTGGAAGGGGAAATATTGCTACCCTATTGCACAAAGTTTCCCAAATGAAAATTGTTACTCTCCACAACCCACACCGCAATAAATGGTACAACCACAACAACAACTTCAATTGACTGCTCCACCAAATAAACCTCATCCCACACAGCTACTTGCTCAGCCAATGTTTAACCCTAACAATAAAACCATCTAAGCCTCTCACAATATTGGATTGGCCACTTATCCCACTTTTCCTACCTATTGTATTGCACCACAATCACTGCACGAAATTTATGTCCCTTTTTTATAGGAATTTCCTGTGTCACTGTAGAAAATTTATATCCTTGTGTTACAGGAATTCCTTGTGTTGTCGAAGGAAATTAAACTTAGATCGGGAAAAGTGGTAACTCAGCCTAAAATAAGTGAAGATATTGTAGAGGAAGGTACCTTGGAAATACCTGAAGATGAAACCACACCTGAACCAACAAAATCATCTGCCTCAAGGCCACAAGAATCTTCCTCATCCCATACGGTTCAGCCTCCTTTTCCAGAGAGGTTGAAAGTGGAAATAAAACCAAAACAACCTTAGTTTGACCTTGTGTATGAACTGAGAATTATGTGCATTAAGATCCCATTACTACAATAAATCAAGGATATCCCAATATATGCCAAATGTAATGTTCCAATTTTTTTTTCAATAAATTGGAACATTAAATTTTGTCTAAACTTATTTAAGAGATGAATAATTAGGTAAGGAGGCCCAAAGATAATAAAAATATAAATAAAATCCCTCTATTATGAAAAGGGATTAGCCATGGAACCAAATTTCACACCCTCATGTGTGAAAGGAGATATTTTCAAAGAGGTTTGACCAAGTCAACCAGCGTAGGGTATGAGTTGGAAAGCACTACATGGGAGGGAAGCTTCTAGAGGAAGGGCCCATGAGGAGTCTCCAATTGCTATATAAATGGTGGGGAGGAGAGCTATTTCCATTCATGCATATGTTTATGATATTTAGATGGTCATTTAGACTTTTGAGCACGCTAGCTGGTTGTTTAACTAGTCTGCAGCACTGTTTAGTGCACAGAGTGTCTCCGTTCGGAGATCTCACCCTCAGCCGTGGGGGACTACGAGTGCCTGCTCAGGTGAGGTTGTCCCATAATTTCGGTTCAAGACCGAAGCATCATCCTCCAGGACAATGTTATTGCTACAACAACATAATACTGTGTTGTAGGGTGTTGTCGTGGAGATTCCACAACACCTCTTCCTTCTCTTTTTTTTTAGAGGGAGATTCTTTCTTTCCTTTGGAGGATCAGATTGGAAGATATTAGAGATTATTTTCAGATCTTGGTATCAGGACAACACATATTCTTGCCCTTACTGCGCAATTTTCTCCAATAGCTGCATTATTTTCATAGTGCATTCGATGCGGGGTCTTGCAGATTGATTGGAGGGTGAGATCTCAAGTGCAAGGATCAGCCTTCCACTTTGGAGATACATTGGAGGAGGTCTACTTAAGTTTCCTCATCATCTTTAGCCTTCTCTATTGATTTCCATATTTGAGTTGCAGCAACTGCCCAACAACTCCGGCATTTTGGCTATTTTGTGTATTTCAGCCAATCCCTTGGAGGATTGATGTATTTTGCTTATAAGGGTTAGATATTGTCTCCCCTCATTTATCTGAGATAATATTTTCATATTTAGTAATTTTTAATTCATATTTGTAGTAGACTGCATTTTTTTCTGCAGTCCTACTTTTGGTACATATAAATTGCCAGAAACCCTTGCCAGGTGCCCTTTTCCTTGTGCGAAAGAGGTTAAACCTTTATTTATATTATATTAGATATATATAAGTCATATTACATCATTTTATGTAGCAACCCTAATGGGAATTACGCTCTCATAGTATTCATAATTTTTTGTTTAGCAAAGTCATGGGAAATCAGGGTTTTCTAGACTAGTTGGGAAAGGAGGAACTGTTTAACATATCTCTAATGCTTATTTTGAGCTGAAAGTCAGATCATAGGTCCCTAATGACCTAATATATCAGATCCAATTGTCCCCATCCTCTTTTTTTATAAAAATATCTGATATTAATCTTTTTAGTGCATATATTTCTGATTTTCCCCATCCTTTGGATTGTAAATCTGAAGTAAAGTGGCTTTTGTAGTTCAATATGATTTATTTATGTTACTCACGCCTATTATAAGCTTATTACTCACATAAATACCATTATACAGTTGATTTCTTGCAGAATCCCTGATTTTGGCTATATGTTCATCTTCTTGTCTCACAGCTCATTCTAAAACATCGTCTCTTCATGGTATGCTCATTTATGCATTTTCATATTGCTGCAAGTCACTTTTGAGTGGGATTATTCAAGAATATCTATAGGAAGAGTCTGGAAAGGGCCAGGTAGCCTCCGGATCTCATCCTCTTTTCAGAGGTAAAATATCCAGTAAATGCCCTCATAGTCTATCTCTGGTTGGATTTTGTTGTGTTTTAGAGATATCCCTGAAACGGGATATTACAGTGGTATCAGAGCATAGTTATGGCTCAGCCTGTGGAGCTAGTTATCTATGAAAACCGAAAGATAAACCGTGGGGATATCTAACCCACCAGAGGCTGTAGAGGTGACAAAGATGGGGGTCTCACAACAATGTGACCAGCATTTACCAGCATTCATTAGGCCAACTAGGATCACAATGCCTACATTCTTACCTTCGATAGCGAGTGAGAAAGGGAGGAAACATGATCATATACCCTTTGGAGACTATTTCTGTAAATGGCAGTCCATGGGGGAAGACTTCAGAGCAGCTTTTCCTTTCAAAGATTACTGTCAGCTCAGCCAGGATGAAAGTGAATGGAAAAATGGAGGATCTAGAATGCAGAGCTCATAGTTACAGCATACCACTAGGAGGACACCTTTTCCCATGTATGAGGGATCCACTGATCCTTGTGAGTCTGAGCCCAAGAAGATCAGAACATTGAAAAAGATGAGCTTATTCTCATCTATTTTTAGATCCAGAGGAAATGCATCCACCTTTGAGGAGGCCGAGGAGATTGAGGAAAAAGAAGAGGAAGTACCATGCGCTTCCTATTCTCATCAAGAATAAGATATTGAGCATAGAAGATATTTGGATCATCAGATTCTCAGTGATTACCTTGTTGAGTATAGATCTCAACCTAGAGCCTTCATGGAGACTCTAGATTTTCCTCATTTCATCCAGCTGAAGGAAGAGAAGAGGCTATGCAGCAGAAAAGAAATCAAAGACAATATATTTTTGTTTTCTACCTTTAATAGGTCATCTAATGCAAGAATTTGGGTGAGAAAGTTGGAGGCATTTTTTCTACTACATCCTGTAGCAGGGAAAGAAGCTCTTGAAATCTCAGTGCTACATTTGGAGGGTGAAGCCTATGATTGTTGGTGAAACCACTTGAGCCATGCAAGGGTGAAGACTTTTGAAGTGTTCACTCAAAGTTTGATCCAAAACTTTTATGGAGAATGAACAAAGAAAGAAGAGATCACAACACCTCTTGAGGAGGCTTGTGATAACATTGACCCACTCATAGAGGAGCAGCCACATGCATCAACAGTTGGGGCAGCCAACACTTTTGAGGAAGGGACTCTTGTAGCCCTACAAGAAGTTCCTAATGCACATCAATGTATGAAAATATTTCCACATTCCATTGTTGCAGCAAATTCTTTTGATTAATGTGGAGATTTACTTTTGCATGACCAAGAGTCAAATCTCATTGCTACTATAGAGCAGCTTGGTTGCACTGCACTGTGCAACATGGAAACACTCAAGAAGGAATCAAACCATCATTCTCATGAGCCATTGTTGGATTATACATCACATTGGAGGTTGGGGTTTGAAGCCTTGAAGATTGATGGTAGACATCTTGGAGTTAGAAACCTTTTCTCCCTTCAAGATGAGACTTTCTCAATGAGCTCTTCTTAGCTCAAAGAGGAAATTATAATTTCAGATCCAAGACCTCATTGGTTTTAGAAGACTATGGATGAAAGGGAGCTCTCAAGGAGAGATCTCATTGGAGATGCACTTCGACACACCATGGAATGCAATGCTTTTCTTCCATTCTCACAAGAGAAGATAGAAGATGGAGGACATCTTAGGATGGATAACATCTCTCATACTTGCGTTGGACATCCCTTCAACCATACACATCATGAAGGGAGGTTTTTTCCTACCACCTATTTGATTCTTGATAGGGTCTCATTGATCCTTGAGAAGATTACATTTCAAAATCCCATAAAGTGCAAAGGCAGGAATTTAATTTGGGAGGATGGTAGCCCTCATGGGAGGAGTACCAGGATGAGGAGAAGAAGGAGGCATCCACAGATGATTTAGTGGATGTGGTTGATGAGCAAGGAACTAGGAGGCTACTTACAGATCTACGATACCGGGCAGCAGGAGGATTGGCTATGCTGGTTACTCTTGAAAGAGTTTTGCCATCACCTGGAAAACACTCTTCCTAAGAGTGGGAGAATGGAGAAAATATGGCAGGATACTTGCATCATTGAGCAGCATAGAGAATGGATGCATGATGTTGATGTGTCTTCATCACATGAGATGTATGATGGAAGTATGATGAGTCATCAAAATACTTTGTTGCTTTTCTTGGGAGAGAAAGAGAAGATTTGCTCTCACACTTTGTATGATGTTGCAGGAGGAGGGGATGGCACTATCTCATTGGTCTTTGATGATGATTGGGAATCACTTCCATCTTCGGAATTATTCCAAATTTGTGGCGGCATTATTGGAATAATCTTTGACAAGGAGCATGTCAAGGAACATAGTTGTGTATTGAGAGGAGCTTATTTGCATAAGCTCACAGCTTTGTCACCTTGGAGTAAATATTTATGGATGAAGTGTGCCCAGCAGAGATACGGTGGATCCATAACCCATAGGTCCCAGGGTCACTTCATATTTGTTGCACTTGATGAAAAAATAATAGGTAATGATGATAGAGACATCTATGTCATATTCTTCTTTGGGTTTTCAAGCATAAGGAGGATTATCTTTTTGCAGCACATGGTTCATTCTTCTTCATAGCATGCCAAAACACTATGAAGGACTCATTTATGGACCTATGTACCATCTTACTTCCAACATATTGTAAGGAGGTTTTTTATAAATTCATTGAGTTGCACACTCTTACCATTCTTATGCAGTGCATTCCTTCACAAGAGGGCAAGCCTGTCAAATTGCTCCAGGAATTGTATTGGGCCAATCTACATGATGGAGGCAGCCATCTCTTTTGTGGCCTTGGGAAAATGTTTTATCACCATATGTATGTTCAGTTTCTGCACTATAGCATGTATCATATAAAGACATGCATGATTAACCATGTAAAAATAAACATTTTTCCATGTACATTTATCAAGCAACAACTTGTAAAAATACGCTGTCACTACTGGGAAAGTTGTTCGTACCTTCTTGCATCACTTGTAACCTTCAAAATTTTCTTTATTTTGCTGTTGATCATGTCTTCATTTGCTGTCATGCACTAGAACACGAGAGTTGGTTCTTGAATTATTTTTATGAAACAGTTTGAAATACACTACAATGTTTCTCAATAATATCATTTGTTATCAGCCATGGTTAAATTTATCTCGTTGCTTGATTATTATTTTGGTTATTTGATAATATTAAACTGTTCTTGTTTTCTTCGTGCAATCAGCAGATTTTAATTCCTGGTTAATGAAATTCCTGTAACTGCTTAAGTACATATTTTTTTAACAACTGTAACCCTACGATTGGCTAGAGTCGGTTGTATCTAGATGGAAACTTTCAGCCCCTGACCGAACTTCAAAACTTGTAGATTCTATCATCTGGAATTGAGAATGTGATGGTTTGATTGTAATGATTTTTGGTTTCAAAAATTTAATTCCTTTATATAGGTAAATAAGTTTTCATGGCACACTCACCATATACTCCGCTTCTTTTAGATTTTATTCATATTCTTTCATATTGATACCTATATTGTAAAATATGCATTGAATTCTCTACATTTTTTTTGGTCAGACTCGTAGCCGCTACCAAGTAAATACACAGAATATTAATTAATACAATCGGTATCTTTCTGAATAACTCGCCCATTACTCATTTTCTTTTTCTTTCATTCAGTTAAAAACCCTAGGGAACTAAATAACAACTTTGGTTCATTAAATATTACATAATGTTTATGTAATTTCATCAAGTGACATTGGTTCCTTCGAAACGTGGTGAGGAATTCTAGCTCTCTATCAATATAAGTTACGACGATTATGAATTACCATTAACCGCTGGGTCTAAAATTAACTTTCTTGAAATTTCTGAATATTCCGAACAACAGAGAGGAAATAGCAGTTCCTCTTCTCGCACGGAGATTCAAAAAAAAACTTGAGTATGTAGAGAAATGAAATATAAATTCTATTTCATAAAAACTTAAATACTTACCCAAAAAAACAAATCTTTCTCACAATGCAAAAATTATTTTTTCTTTGACTACTACAAAACCAAGTTTTGCTCTCTGGCTATTCGAACATACACCCACATCCACAGTCCCTTTGAGCACACAACACACAATAACATTTTTATTTCACACTGCTATTTTATATATATATTATAAACACATAATGTTTAATATATATATATATATATATATATATATATATATATATATATATATATATATATGGCCCTAAGTTTTAAGCTTAAAGCTATGTCGTCGCAAATAAAACATTAAAAAAAATTAACAAAAGTTTAACAAGCTTATAAAACTTCATTGCGCAGATTTAAAAAAAAATTATTCAAAAAATTTAATCAGTGCGTAGGAGCCTTCTCGCTAATTAATTTTCCCCACAAAATTTTTGGGATTGGTCCGGAGGAGGGATGATGTATCTTCTCTAGTGGGTTGACTTGGACCCTCCTAGCGCATGTTGGATGATGACAGAATGGAGCTCGAGGAGTTAAGTGTGATTGGTGGAGAGTTTAAAAGTGGTAGGTGCTGTGGATAAGAATGCGTGGAAGGAAAATCGGAACTGGAGATTTGTTGCCGCTATCCTTCAAGAACTCCTATCAACGTTGAATTTTCATACAACTATTCATACCTGCAGTAGGAATTAATTTCCAACACTCCCCCTTAATTACAACTGTTGTTCTTCTGAATACCCAGGAATTTCCTAAGATAGCTAAAACTTTTGTGCCCCAATGGTTTTGTTAATATATCAAAAAAATTTTCTTATGTTCTACAATGTTGCAAAACAATTTCTCCATTGTTCACTAACTCTCTGATGTAGTGATACTTTGCATCAATGTTTTTCATTCTCTTATGAAACACTAAATTCTTGGATAAATCTATAGCTGAGCTATTATCACAATACACTATTGTGCCTTTTACTTGTCCATCACATAGACATAAGTTCTATCCTAATGGTGTATATGGCAACATTCATCGTGAGACAATTTGAGCCGAAAATATTCATTTTGCAGATAGAGTATGATATCTCCGTACTACAAATCATATTGGCTAACGAAAAATAAGGATTCATTAGATAATGTTTCCTTAATCATAACGTCTTCATAAAATCGATACAAGTTCTACATTAACTCGTTGAATTCCAAAGACATCTTATATTTGACAGCCATGAGCTCCAAGTCAAACTTTTGAAGGATCACAATCCATTTTACGTACTTTTCCCTAATGATTTGTATACTAAGGATATGTTTCATTAGGTTGGAATCGATGAAAACCATGGTCTTTCACAACAATATGTATTTTTGTAGATGACGTATAGAAAAAATAGTTTCCAAATCAAACTTCTCAAAGCGGGAATGACAAAGCTCTCGATCGATAAGGCCTTTGGTAAGATAGTATATGGGATGTTCATTATACATTTCATCTTCTTGGACAAGAACAATACAATTGTGGATTCAGAGATAGTGAGATACATAAAATAGCTATAATTAAAAACACAAAAGCTCAATAATGGGGAAGACAACATGGTGTATTTAAAAGAATCAAATGACTTCTAAGCTTAGTCATCCTATGCAAAAAAGAACACCCTTCGTCAATAAACACATAAGACATTTCTTCATCATCATAATTGGAATTAAACCTATGCAAAAAAATTAGTTGTTGGTCATAATGTTGTCATTGATGAGAACCAAAGTTATCCAATTGATGTCAAAGGAGGTAATATGTTTTTATTTCCATAGCGAGTATAATTTTGTGCACAGTCTGATTATTGAGGACAATAAAGGTCTTGTCATTAATGTCAAAGGAGGTATGGTTTCTTGCATGTAAAATGAAATACAATTCCTTGGAAATAATATTATGTTTTTTTTCTTAAGTTATGATGTTAAAATGAGTATGTATAATATCTCATTTGATATTCCTCTCCAACATCTTTTCAATGGTATACTACACTTGGTCAAACGCCTCTAGAATAAGAAGAAAACAAAGTTTGAACATGACACCTTGTAAATCATAGTCATAATATTACTAAGTATTTGTTTAAATTACATCGATCAAACATATTTAGAAATTTGGTTCAATTGTGAACTTCAAGACATTTCAATTGATATATGACACTTATTTGAACTCCCATTGAATGAGAAGAAACATTATTTCGAAGTTAAGCATGTTTACAGGCCATCCTTCTAGCTCCAGAATTGTTGATTATGGTAATTTCTTCCCATCAACAAGGGATCAAGCCCTAAAATCCTTAACTAGTGCTACATCTATAACATATCTGATGGTTAGAGTCCATCTCAAGTGATCAATGAGAGTGAATGTTTAAAGTTGCAAGATCTTAAATGAAAGGGTTTTTGGTTATTTCATGGTTCCCATGAGTTCAAAGAGGGTTGTGATGACATACAAAATTTGGAAGAAATAACATAATGGTATCCTATAAGGGTCTCGAAATGGCATACCCTTGTGATGAGGCAGATATAGTGCAACACATATGTGACATGTCTACCTATACGAGGTGGAGGAATAAATACATGTAGTGGGCCTGCTATAGCACATTTTTTGTTATTGGCCTAGCTGATGTGATAGTTATGGTTTATGTGGTGGAAGAACAGATTGTTTATGTGAAAGATATGGTTCATGTGGAGAGATGGTTGACATGGCAGAGATGGTCAATGTGGTTGAAGTAGAGATGGTTGACATAGCAGAAGTAGAGATGGCTGATATCAGAAGGATGGTTGAGATGGAAGAGATGATTGACTTGCAAGATGATAGTTTACACGGAAGAACATTGACAATTGAAAACTTGGTGATGTGGCTATATGGCATGCACTTAGACAACATTATTACAAGCCAACATGGCTAAATTTGGGTGACACATGGAAACATCTAAAGGGTCCCACATGGGAACAATGACCTCATGCCTATGCCAACATCAGGTTTCCAATCAACAACTAAGGTCACGGTTACTTAATGATGTCATATTGAAAAATAAGTTTAGCGCCATAGTCCCTTGGGGTCCCCTCGTCAAAAATAGTAGTGGGAGTATTGGACAAGTATATGTCAAAATTAGGAAAGCAAGGTTAGACAAGAGTAAATATGCCTTTTAGGTGCTTGCAAGGAAATGCTATTGATGTATTGTGATACCATGGAATACCAAAATTAGATAGAGTGTTGGACATTCATGGCTTTGTTGATGGAGAATGGGATCAAGATGTAGATCATAGAAGATCTACAAGTGAGTATGCGTTTAACCTATTTGGAAGAGAAACTATGTAGATGAGAAAAAGAAAACCTATAATAATAGTCACTTTTAAAAAAGTTGAATACGTAATAGTCAAAATTTTATTTAAGAATTTATCTACAATTTTCCTATATATATGTTTTTTACCATTCATATTATAAAAAAAAAACTCTAATTGTGGTTATAACCTAATTCCTTCCTTCTCATAAAAGTTTGCTCGAGGACATTGTGAATAAATCTTCATTTGTACCATTAAAGAGAAGTTTATTCTAACTAAAAACTAAAATTTGCATAAATCATTGTTTCTAGTGTGAACTAAATCTCGATATTATACCCTAAACTGCAATTGACGGGACTATATCATGCATGGGTACATATGGCAACTCATATGGCAACAAAGGCCAAGCATCTTTGACATTGGTGTCAAGATTGAGCCTAGAAAGCTTCTAGATAAGCTGGAAATAATGTCACCCTTGACATTCCTACTCACTGGTCACTATTTTCATAGCAGCCCTGCAATATTTTATTACACACATCCAGGACCAGCTAATTAATCAATAATTGTAAGGGCTTCGATTACTGTTCCATGGGTTCTAAGGTTTTGTTTCCCTTTATGGCCATGGCCACCCTCGTCATCGTCCTCCTGCATGCTCCTGCGGGTGAAAGTGAGGTGAATTTGGTGTTTTACATGCATGAAAATCTAAGCGGAAACAATGTGACGGCGTTGCCAATTGCGGGATTGAACGGCTCCTCTTCAGACGCCGGCAAATTTGGAACCGTAATAGTTAGCTGCGACCCTGTCACAAAAGGAGCACAAGTCATCGGAACCACCGATGCCGACAATATTGTCGGTCGAATGCAAGGAACGTTTGTGAATACAAACCCTGTGAGTGAGCGGGATTTTTTAATGCTTTTCACATTAATCTTCGAAGACATGGAATACAGAGGCAGCACGCTCGAGTTCCACGGAACGGAAAAGGCCCTTGCCGCACGTCGTGAGTACGTCGTGGTTGGAGGAACCGGCAAGTTCAGATTTGCTCGTGGTTTTGCAATTATTACAACGGAAGTCCTCTCTGGCCAAAATTCTGTTATCAAATTCAACACCACCGTTCGTACTGGTTAATTTTCATGTCTATTGACTGAATAAGTGGGGCAGGGCCCGGACAATACTTAGTTTCCGTTTCGTTACTACTGTAAATTATGGGAGTTGTCTACCCCGGCAACGAAATAGCTCGGATGGCAATTTTTTGCCAGAATTTGGGCAACTAAAATTCAAGAAATCAGGTAGTTGGAGTGTTTGGAATCCATTTTTGACAATGGAAATGGATTCAGCACTACCAAAAACCAGGGCACTCAAAATACTAAAGTTTAACAACTGTAAACATGATTCTGATAAAATCTTTGCCAGATTTTTAAAAAATCCTTGCCGGATTCCGAACCAAAACGTTATGTGGAAAGACTACCGCTAAATTATGGGTTCGTACTTTTCGACTCGCGGTTCTATTTGGTTTAAAATATAAAGTTATGATTATTATCCGTAGACATATGATTTCCTTAACAACGTTGAGTGAAATTCTTTCTAAAAATTTTGGCAATTTCATAAAAGCATGTCTATATATATATTCTGTGATACAAATCTATAATTTATTAATTCATTAGGCAAGTAAACACACTGTTATATATATTTCAACTTTTAGGAATTCTAGGAATTATGTGATATAAATTTAAGCAAAATTCTTATTTTTTATTATTTAAAATATATTTTTGAATGAATAATTAGATTGACAGTGTTGAAAACTCATTCTAGTTGCACAAATTAAATAACTTAAATTCAAATTTTTAAAAATATTTGTCATATTTTGGTTGAAATTAAGGAGAAAAAACACTTTAAAGACAATTTCATCTATTAATTAGAGTAAATCAAGAAAGTAATTTTTTAATTTATCCATTAAAGTAATAGGATTAAGAAATCATTTTTTTTTAATATAAATACTTTGAAAATTAAATTCAATGAGTATAGGATGGACAATCTAAGAGAAAGTATTTTCATCCATCTTTCATCACATAATGCTTTGGCAATTGAAGAGCGCCCAATTTTATTACGAAAATCACGTTTGTTTTTAAAGAAACAATTACATTTCTATTAATCAATCTGGTATCTAGCTAGTGTCACTACATTCAAAAACAACAAAATGTCCATATGCAATAAAAATGTTGTTACCAAAGTCTATGAGTATGGAAAGATGTCTTCTCTAGATTTTCTACATCATTCTTGTTAAAGTTCCGTCCAAAAACCTCCATTTATATTTACATACATGTATAACATAATATAAATAGTGCTAAGAACTTAACTACATGATTCCTTCCACATCGTTCTAGCAAAATTATTCCATTATAGTCACGTCTGCTTCCTCCCCTTGGCTTGTTTCTGCTACTTCTTGCCACTGATGCTCCTGCTACATCTCCAGCTTGTCAGAAAGCTCCACGGGAGAGCCCCTCCCTCACCTAGTGCCAAATCCTGCTCACCACTATTACTGAGATGAACTAATTCTTTACCACTAACACAACTGCATTCTCCACTTTAACCTTAGGATTATCCACCTTGAAATCAAGGTTTTCCATCTTGGATAAAATTACCTCCACTATTTCCTACACATTCTCAACATCTTTCTAAGGTCATCCAGTTACCCCAAAACCAAAGTGAAATGAGATTGGTCCTGAGGGATTATTTGCAAACCAATCATGGATATCATGTCCTTGATTTTTATCTTGAATGCAGAGTTAATTTGGCATGGGGAACCTCCACCATCATTAACTCACAAGGATGTCATTTCTTCAGCATGA
Source organism: Pinus albicaulis (assembly GCA_034641835.2). Taxonomy (NCBI): domain Eukaryota; kingdom Viridiplantae; phylum Streptophyta; class Pinopsida; order Pinales; family Pinaceae; genus Pinus; species Pinus albicaulis. Next base: position 55,706 of record JAXQQM020086573.1, on the reverse strand, counting down.
AGGGAATGTATGGAAAGCCACAATCCACGAGCTTTGCACAACCATCCTCTTATAGCTAAGCTTAGCTCAAAAATTATGGCAGGGGAAGTCCCTTCAATTTTAATGCTATTTGAATTCATTGCACACCATCTTACCAAGTTGGAATTCATTGCTTATTGATCTAGATCATGAACCAACATGAACAATGCCAGGTGTAATATCCCCAGTCCCTCTGCTTTTATTAGACAGTTGAACAATCCTAAAGGGTAAAGTGGACCCAAAGGAAAACCATTATTGTTGTAATGTTCCTAAATTTTTGCTTTTAAATATAGGTAGTTAAAGACTCCAAGGGTCAAAGGGGACCCCAAGGAACATATTGATTGTGGATTTATTTTATTGAATTAAATTAATAAAATAAAATAGAAAGTAATGTGCAAAGACTAGATTATAGTTAGAGATATGGAAACTAGATCCATGAGGATGGATAAAGTTGTAAGACTTTCCCAGACTTCCTGAAATACTTGGAAGGAATAAATTAAATGCTAAAATTAGATTGAAGATAAAAATCTAAAAAAAATTCTTGGTAAAGAGGAAATCACTGGGAAGGGGCGAAATAAAGCTAGAAAGCAGAAAATCTAGCTTTAAAAGTACCTTTATGGAACAAACAAAGGGAAATCCTAGGCACACAGGGAAGTAGCATCCTGATTTAACTAGACACAGTAAAGGGAAACATGTTGAAGGGAAAGCAAGCTTATATAAGAAAATTCTCAATAGACAAGAGGTTTTCTATCACTGGAGGAAAAGTATCTCTGCTCAGGGGTGAGCTATAGAGAAAGAGCTCTAAGGCTGGGAGGCAAATAGTCTACCCTAAGTGGTATGCACAATTAATTTGAATTGTTTTTGAATTATATTTTATTTCTGATATGAGCTACAGAAAAAAGTTGAAATAGTTGATTCTGTAGGAATTTAGATGAAGTAGAAATAAATTTAGATGAAGTAGAATTATGTTTTGGTGGTCTGTACATTGAAAAGAATTAACTATAGGAAAAATAATTTATTCTCCCTTGTTGTATAGACATACTCTTCACAGGACCAACTCTTAGAATCTCTAAAACCCAGTATTGGGTCTAGATCTAAGGTTAGGTACCTCACAGGAAACTGAAATCTCATAAATTTAATGGTTCTAGAAATTAGTATCAAATTGAACCTTACATTACGAAGAAAATCCTAAACAGAAATGAATGATAAATATAGATACCATCTAGAAAAATATATGTTGTATTATATCGTTAAAAGAACTTATGTGTCATTTGGAGAAAGATAATAATAAATAGTCAGAGACTATATACATGCATATATTTGAACTAAAGCTGAAATTGAAAGTATAACTAATTATGTTAAGAAAAATAATCCGGTAGAGATATATTGAGTATAAGACAGATGAGAATGAGACCAACTTCCATGATGAAATTCCAGCATATAACTCTTTACATGGAAAGACAATTAAATAAGAACTTCATTTTTGTATATTAGACTGCAGAAAAAGAATTCATTATGTTCTTAAAATATGTATATCATGTTGTTCAAAATAAATTCTAATTTGGAAAAATATTCGCACAAAAATAAAGGAGGATATATATATATATATATATATGGTACTGCCATATAGGAATCTGTAGTTAGTCTACAAAACTGTCCATGAATAATTACATTTTATAAATCTTCAAATTACACCGAGAAGGAATTTTAAGTCACTATATTAATAGTGTCGTCCCTTATTATGTTAGTGTAGCCCCCCATATTGTTATTGTTGTACACCTATAACCCCCATATTGTTATTATTGTACCCTTACATTATTATTGTTAGGTCAACTAGGATTACATTGTGGCCCCACTAGGATTACATTGTGGCCCCATGGAATCCTGTATATAGAAAGGAGGTTTTGTCATTTGTATCATCTAAGAATTGTTCATACACGTAATATATTCGAGGTTTCCCCCTCAAAATCGCTTATTTCTAAGGCATTGCTATCTATTTTCTTCTATTTTTGGAGCTGGTTTCACAACATCTAATATTAGAGCTTTAGATTCTAGGGTTTTCGCTGCTCCAAATAGGTCATCGTGGAATTTTCGCTATAACTTGTTTTCTACAAAGGTTCATAATCTAAAACTCTTACAGCACGAAGCCGAAATCTTGAGTAATATCATCGCAAAATTTCAGAGCTTGGTTCACAATATTTTTGATGATAAGATCTGTGGAAGTTAGGTTTTTTTTGCAGGTTCCTCAATTTAACCTAAATAGTTCATCGCGAAATTTTCACTATAACGTTTTTTCTACGACGGGCATAAGCTGAAATTTTTAGAGTGTGAAGAAAAAATCCTGAGGAACATTTTCGCAACATTGTAAATCTTGGTTTGAAGTTTTGGAGATATGGTTTGTGGAAGTTAGGTCTTTTGTAGTATCCCAAATTTCATCTCAAAGAGGTGATTGTGGGAAAATCTTCATAACTCTCTCTCTCTCTCTGAGCATCAAATTTAAATACTTTCAAGCATGGCTTCAAGTACATGGATTTAAGTTTCCTATCTATCAATTTTAGAGCTCAAGGAAGAAACAGTGACACGTGGCAAGTCATACAATTTAGATCTACTAAACAAGTCCAAAATTAGATCATCGTATGAGATTGGGAACAAATTTGTCTTCAAGAATCCAAATCCGGTCAGATCTATGTCATTAGAAAGAGAGTTCTAAGAGCTACCTCAGTGCCAAATTTCAGATATTGAAGATCTGAAATCACAGATATAATTCAGTTTCAATATCGAGCTCATCAAAAGAAAGAAAAAGGTGTGTATTTGGTTTTTAAAATTGCATAACTATTGTTTGAAAAAGCAGTTTGATGTGATTCCAAGGGCATATTTTAGAATTTTTATCAGTACTTGGTTCAATAATGCCTCAAAAAAATAATTCCATACCCATTAATCCGTCAATATGCTATACTATGATGCATGAAGAGGAAGAATTGCAGTATGAGATATCAAAATTACAGTACCAAGTGCAACAAATTTTGATCTTATGAAGAGCAACCGAAGATGACATAAATCATTTAAAAGAAGAAATGGAAGCTAAGTTGGATGGTTTTAAGGATTAAATAATAGCTAATATGGATGATAAATTAGTGGAAGATCACATCGAGCATCAACGAAAAGTTCTCCAACTCTCAAAGGATAACCTAAATTTTGTGAAATATGTAATGAAACAACAAGAAGATCAACATCACATCGAAGAAGTTCTGAAGCGGTCACAAAAAAAAGAACTTGACAAGTACGATTAATTTCAGAGTATCTTAGCAAGTGGAAGAAATTTCCTCTAGAAGATTCCACATGGGAGGATGAGGATGTTATATAGAAGCATCAAGAAATAATCAAGCATTGAGGACAACACTTGTTTGAAGGGGAGGGGCATGTTAAGTCCCTATATTAATAGTGTAGTCCCTTATTATGTTAGTTTAACCCCCCTTATTGTTATTATTGTACCCCGGTAGCACCCAATTTATTATTATTGTGCCCTTACATTATTATTATTAGGTCGGTTAGGATTACATTGTGGCCCCACTAGGATTACATTGTGGCCCCATAGACTCCTATATATAGAAAGGAGGTTTTGTCATTTTTATCATCCAATAAATGTTCATTCATGTAATGTATTGGAGGTTTCCCCCTCAAAGTGGCTTATCTCTAAGGAATTGATATCTCTTTTCTTCTCTTTTTGGAGTTGGTTTCACAACATTTAGTATCAAAGCTTTGGATTCTAGGGTTTTGCTGCTCCAAATATGTCATCGTGGCTTGTTCGCTATAAATTTTTTTCTGTGAAGGTTCATAAGCTGCAATTTTTAGAGTCCGAAGCTGAAATCTTGAGGAAGATAGTAGAAATATTTTGGAGCTTGGTTCCCAGTATATTTGGAGATATGATCTATGGAAGTTAAGGCTTTTTACAGTCTCCTCACTTTCACTTAAAACGATCACCGTGGAATTTTTGCTATAATATTTTTTTCTACGAAGGTTCAGAAGTTGAAATTTTTAGAGTGCGAATCTAAAATCCTAAGGAAAATCTTCGCAAAATTACAGAGCTTGGGTTGCAATATTGTCAGAGATATGATCTATGGAAGTTAGCTCTTTTTCACTATCCCAAATTTCATCTCAAAGAGGTGATCATGGGAAAATATTCATAAGTCTCTCTCGGAGCACCGGATTGGAATTCTGTAAAAAGTGGCTAGAAGTACATGGAATGTATCTTTCTGTCTATCATTTTCAGAGCTTAAGTAGAAAAAATGACACGTGGAAAGTCGTACAAGTTCGCTCTACGGAAACAATCCATAATTAGGTCATCGTAGGAGATTGGGCACAACATTGTCTTCAAGAATCAAAAGAAGGTCAGACCTGTGGCATTAGAAATATAATTAAGAGGGATACCTCAGTGGAAAAATTCAGTTATTTAGAATCCAAATTCGCATAGATAATTCACTTTCAATATCAAGAATCTCAAAAGCAAGGAAAAGGTGTTTATTTGGTTTTTAAAATTGCACACTGTTTGTTTGAAAAAGTAGTTTGAAGTGATTCCAAACGCATATTTTAGAATTTTTATCAGTATTGGGTTCTATAATGCCTCCAAAAATTAATTACATACCCATTAAGCACTCAAAAAGCTATACTATGATGCATGAAGAGGAAGAATTGCAGTATGAGATATAAGAATTATGGTACCAAGTGAAACAAATTTTGATCTTATGAAGAGAAACCGAAGATGACATAAAAGTTTTAAAAGAAGAAATGGAAGCTAAGTTATATGGTTTGAAGGATGAAATAAGAGCTAATATGGATGATAAATTAGTGGAATATCACATCGAGCATCAACAACAAGTTCTCCAACTCTCAAAGGATAAACTAACTTTGGTGCAGAATCTAATGAAACAACATGAAGATCAACATCACATCGAAAAAAGTTCTAAATCAGTCACAGAAACAAGAACTTGACAACTACAATCAATTTCAGAGTGTCTCAGCAAGTGGAAGAACTTTCCTGTAGAATATTCCACATGGGATGATCATAATTTTATACAGAAGCATCAAGAAATAATTAAGCATTCAGGTAAACACTTGTTTGAAGGAGAGGGGCATGTTAAGTCCCTACATTAATAGTTTAGTCCCTTACTATGTTAGTGTATCCCCATTTACTGTTATTGTTGTAGACCTGTAACCCCCATATTGTTATTATTGTGCCCTTACATTATTATTTTTAGGTCAGCTAGGATTACAATGTGGCCCCAATAGGATTACATTGTAGCCCCATGGAACCCTATATATAGAAAGAAGGTTTTTTCATTTGTATCATCCAAGAATTTTTCATTCATGTAACGTATTGGAGGTTTCCCCTTCGAGGTGGCTTATTTCTAAGGCGTTGATATCTCTTTTCTTCTATTTTTGGAGCTGGTTTCACAACAGGGAATCGAACCCATTTCTATAAAATTGAAAATACTAAGGAGAATTTTATACATAACAAGCATGTGAAGGACCCAACGAATATTTGGACCAAACTCGACAGTATTGCATAACCCGTTAAAACTCGAACTGAGAAAACTGGGATGCAATTCAAAATTCAATAACAGAGGACGTATCGTATTACTTTTATGCAACGAGATCAGAATTTGATATTGTATTGGAAAAAATTACATGTGGAATAGAAATAAGAAATGCAACCAATAACTATAAATTCGATACCTTAGGAAAATTAGGTTCCAGGCTATACCTATGTTCAAAGAAAAAGAAAGGAGACATAGTTGATATGAAGACCAGAGTAAGGGTCATTTCTGTATAGGGAATTAATTTCTTTACCATTCAACTACATAACGTAATAGTGAACTCTATATAATTAAATTAAGGGTTTGAGAAAAAATCGAATATATAATAGAAGAGAAATTTCCCAACATTGTTCTTAAACCAATTCAAATCAAGTTCATCTAAAACCAAAAGAGAGAGTATTAATCTCATTTAAGACGGAAAGACCAAACCGGGAAGTAGAGAATTTCCAATTCATTTTGTGAATGTTTGTAGTTGGGCGAAAACACTGCAAATTTGTTTATATGACTTTACGAACATAAGGGAAAAAAAAAACATATACATATAGCTCGACTGAGAACAAAATAAAGTAATACTTGACCTTTAAATTTCGCTATCTGAGACAAAGACAGAGTACGTTGAGTAATAAAATTCCAAGAATAATTACCATAACGAAGAGAAAAAAAGAATAAAAAGTAAACGTGGAGTGAAACCGAGGCATTAGACCAAGATGCAGTGGTTAGTGACAAAGACTAATAAAAATGAGATGAATTGTTAAAGAACTAGTCATTACCATTTCATTGCGTCGCTTTAAGGTTCTGAAGAAGGAACCGGGGATGAGGTGAATACCTCTAGCCATTCACTTGCATTTTTCCCCAACACTGCTATCATATATAAATTGTCGGGTTTAAAATAAAAATAGAAAAGATTAGATGTTGTGTGAAACAAGAATAAAATCTTAAACATTAAAAGGGATAAAGCGATATTCAACTTGAGTGCCAACCAACCAGAAAATGTTAAGAAGAAACTAAATTGTGTTTTGAGAACTAAATGGGTACACACTACATCAGATTGATAGAAAAACAATATTCATAAGAGGCCAATTCAAACGTAGTAACCAAAAACTACAATCCAAGTCGTAAAATCTTGCGAAGAGAAAATTCTATGTAAAAATTATATAAGTATATTACCTGTGAACCGAAAGAATGTAGCTGCAATGTGTAACCACGGAATGTCTCCAGCTGTCAGCGGCATTGCTCTGCTCTCCATAATGAAAACAGAATTGGAGAGTAGTAAAGAAAAAAATTGAGAATGGACTTACATAGAGGGAAATACATTATGAAAAAACAAATGAAATAGAAATTCAATAGAAATTGCAAGTTTTATGATGCCACAAACCCTAATATTAAGTGCATTGAAGCCGTCTAGGTTTCATACATCGGGAGTGTATTGTAAATTCCTGCAGATCAACTACATAGGTGCAAACCCATGTGATGTAGTACATCAAGCATTTACGCGCACAAAACCCAAGCCATTTTAGTAGAGTTGGTTTGTATCCTCAGTGATACGACATTTATAAATGAAGATAACAGATAGAAGTACCAGATCCCGAGTTGGAAGGCATCCATAAATTCTGACAAGTGCATTGATGAGCAGGACCACCAGGAAATCAAAATGATATCTTTTATCAAAAATCGTGTTGACACCTAATGGATAAATAATCCAGGTTGGTATAGTAATTCCACGTTGTTGGATTGTAGAACTAAGTTGAGGGCAACCAAGATAGGTTATGCTAGTTCAATCCTTATTTTATAGGTAAAAGAATATGTAACAAGGATAATATGTTATTAGACTTCAGTTCATATGGAGGTTTTATAAAAAGGAAATCTTCACGAAAAGTTATCCCCTAAGAAATTTCCCTAAGTTAGCGAGTACAGTTGGACAATAATATTAGTAATAGTCCAACATAATTTTTATTAACCCATACATATTGATATAAGCCTTCAAAGGGTATAATGAGTGTATGAGTTAAGAGCATATTTCTATTGGTAATACATAATATGATCAGAATTAATGTAGAATGAATATACAAGAGATTAGTATCTCTAAGTATCGCATTGTAAATAGCATATGAATAATAATAGCAAAAAAAAATGCAGGCAAATACCCATATTGAATAATTAAATATAATTGGAAGTGGTTAAGAATATAGGCTCAAAGGTATTGCTATACCTTTAGGGCTGTGAGACTGTAAGTGAAAGTCATCTAATGACTATCACCAAAACAATCAGGTTGAACAAATGTAAGATAAATAAGTGTTAGGAATTTAGGGGTTATGTTAAAAAGGAACCCTATACCCATGAATAAGAACAAGATATGAAAGAGTTATTATTATACCATTTCCATATTGAATGAGGAAACAAAATCTTATGTTAAAAGAAAATCATAGCTGAATGATGGCAGAGTGAAGTACTGTCATAAACGGTAAATGAGTAATAACTAGCATAGTAAATGGTTGATAATAGTATTATGGCAGAATGCAACAAATATATTCTAATTATAAAAATAAGTTGGAGATATTACTATAATTAGGACAACTTTTTTTTGTCGAAATTGAGGGGGTTGAAAATGGTATCAGAGCCCATGGTATCACAACATAAAATTTTTGTAGCTGTAAATTTTTTCCAAATTTAATTTTCACTAATGTACACTGAAACAGTGTTGAACCATACATATGTGAATCATGAGTAAAGGGGATGAGTTTTATGTGGATATGGTGTGGAAAAATCCTACCATATCCAAATGGTCCATTGATGGCTAGGATGCATCTAATGCAAAGTGAAATGATGCAACTGAGAAAACCACAATGAAAGGCTATCTTTATCCAGTGCAGAGCAAGACAATTTAATAAGGGAATTCACCTTCCTAAACAGTCATGAAGGTGAAAGTTATAGAAAGAGAGAAGGGGAATGTAAATTACTCAAAAGATTCTGAGGAAGATGATGCCCCTAGACAATCGAATTACAGGGTGAATTTCAAAAAAATTTAACTAAGAATTCCTCCTATGATGGAGAGAGGGAGGATTATACAAAATTTTGGCTTCTAAAGAAAGTATAAAATTTTAAATGATAAAAAAAATATGAAAGTATGAAAACAAGTGATAATGGTTCACATATGCTTCTAACTTAATAGATTAATTTTAAGGAGAGGTGTGGCAATGTTACGAGGGTTGAGTTCTCATTGTAAATTGAGAAATAAACAATATATTTTAAGCATAATGTAAAATACCAAGATACCTTTACCTCCGTCAAACATTGAAGTAGTTGTATAAAGGGTCCTATTCGTATCTTATATTAAAATTGATATGGTTAATGAAATATAAAGGTAGGTATTGTAAAATATAATTGATTTTAATTAAAGGGGATATGAAGTTGCTAAGTGCTATTAATAGTTAGTAAAACAATTCAATTAATTAATACAAAATTTCCATGGATAATAAGTAAGTAAAAAACTCCTCAACCTTAGAATTCCACTTGTATATGTGTTGTGGAGATTCTAAAAAGGGAAGGTTCCATAAAAAGAATACCAATGATGTGGTCATGTCGAATATCAGGAAAAGAGTTAAATAGATAAGTGAAGAGAGATAATAGTAATAGCAAGGCAAAGGTAGGATGATGTTAAAACAAAAACTGCCGACCTATTACCTACAAGGAGATTGATGAGGCATTATGTCTCCTGAATTTCGTAAAACCAGTAATACTAAAAGCTACTAATTGAAAAATAAAGTAACTATGATTAACCACAAAAAAAATACTAATGAAAGATTTGGAGTGGAAAGACCAAAAATTTGAGAAGAAAACCCCCTCCAAGTTCAAGGGTAGGAATATTGAACCACTTTTTGTGGATTAAATACTTTTTTAAATAAAATTTGCTGAACTGAAATCTTATCGACATTCTATTAGGATAAGTATAAAATATGTTGTAGGACAAGTGAAAAGAAATTTAGAGACATGCATTATAAACAAATTGTTGTCATTGATGAACTTAGATGTGGTTTAACAAAAGAAAGAAAGATTCCAGCAAGTTAGAATGGTTTACATAATTGTCATAAAAATATTTCCAAAGATTGTTGAAAGGTAAACAACTATAAATAACCTCGGCTAGAGTTAAATGTTTCAGTTATCCATTCATATGTGGTGGTAATATGAATAAACTGGGTAAATAACGATAAGTACATACCAAATTTTTGAGAGAAAATACTACAGGGTATCTGTGGTGATGGAAAACTAGTGATATTACAAATACGAACAAAGAAAGGTTGAAGAATGTATGTTTTAGAAGTAAGATAGCAAACTAAAAAAGAAACTGGTAGAAAACTTACGAGTCAACTGAGAGAGTAAGGACGTAGTTCTAGATGAAGTTCCTCAATAGTTTCCCCTGAGAGGGAAGTTGATGGTTAAATAAAGTTAAAATCCGGTGATACATCAGTCTCTAGAGTATACAGGATAGATAAACCAAATTAGCGAGATTTAAAACTGCAACAATAAAAAGTTGATGAATAGAAACTATTTAAGACCAAGTATATTATTGGTAACATTGGTAATGTTGGTCAAAACACAAGTGGAAACTTTAGAGTAAGTATATACTATAGAAAACTCAATAAACCAATGTTCAAGAATGAATATTCTCAGGATAGATGGTCAATAAGCTATCTTAAAATCAGAATTAAAGAAGAAATGTATATATATAAGAAAAACATATACAAAAAGTATGAACTAGAAGTTCTAAGGGATGGGATGGATAATGTTTTGATTCTTGAGGTTTCAAGTAAGACATATTATAAATAATTGTTCTGAATTGTCGTACAATTCTACAAAAGTATAGAGGACATAAATGACATAATAGACTTAACAAAAAGACATTTTATAAAACTATCCATGGATAAGTCATGTAAAGTCAGACAAAGTAGCAGTAGTGGATTGAGGAAAAGCTCAAGTGAGCATGAAATGAGTTGTAATCCTGATACTTCCACCATAAAAATTCACCATGGATATTGAAAAATAATAGAAGAGATGGGTAAAAATATTTTTAAGATTAACCTATACAAAAAAATCTCTCCACAGCCACAAGGAGAGGAAAAATCGATAAACCGAAAAATGTTCAAAATAAATTGAACAATTAAAAGACTTAAACTACTCCTGTTTTAATATCTAAACCCAATCCGAAGAATGGTATGTGATACTAAGGCTTGGGCAGAAGAATTAGAGGTTATAGCATATGAGGGAAGAAAAATTTAGACATGAGCATAATTATATTGGGTACGTATTAAGGTTCTGCTAAAATGTATTTTACAGGAATTAAAGATGGGGTTTTGATTCCAGAACACCTAAGGTTGAAGTAGAAATTCTTCAATAATCTAGAGAATATTAAGCAAACTAGGTGTTTGTTTTTCGTTAATAAGTTTGAAATAAACTTCAAAACTGAAAAATGAAAAGAAAAGGAGATTATAGATGTTTTGAAAGATGAATGGTCCTAAGACTTTGAAGAATATTCGACTAATAATAGTTCTGACTTGGAATAGTTGATGCAAATGGACTGAGAGAAGTAGTAAAGCAAGAAAAACCTCTAAGAAAGATTGCAAAATATTGAAAAATTGATAGGTATTTCAAATCAGGAGGAACTGATAATTTCAAAAACAAAGGGTTATTTAATAATATGACCCCAATATAGCATAAATTTTAGAAAAATACCATATGTGCCCTTAGATAGGACATACTGGTGACTCAAATTAAATTCAAAATTTAAAACAGGACATGGCTGACATGATATGACGAAAAAGTATTGAAAAAACCTATCTGGAAAATATTGCTAAGAGACAATGAAACCTAAGTATCAGAAAACAAAATCTGAATCATGTTCCTATTCCAGAATGGAAATAGGAAGTTGGTGGAGTAAATAATTTTAAATTGGTCGGCTTAGAAATGGCTTGAATTAGAAAAGGACACTAATACAAAGTGTTCAATGTGTCTAAGACTGAGACTATAAACTGATATGAATTTTCGGTATGTAAGGAAATAGCTAAAATACTTGATAAGGTAAAATAAAAGTGGAAATTGGAAATTGTGTTATAGACAAACCAGTATTAAGTCGAAATTGAGCATGATTACCAACATCTAAATTGATTGAGAAAATCAATCAAGTATTAAGTACATGATGTGCATACATGCACTAAGAAAAGGGGATATAACCTTAAGCATAACCTCTACCTATGACAAAGTTGGTTTTCTAAATCCATGAACTTATAATGAAGAAGTGTTTGTTTTTTTAAGTGTGCAAAGTGTAACATGAATTGCACAACTCCAATCAAAGGATTCAAGGGGAGAATACGTGCAGAGAAATCACCAATAATTTCAAATTAGATCATGTTTGCATGAGAAAAATGTCTTGCTGAGAAACATGGAATGATAAGTAGTTGCACTAAAATTTCACTATGCTACTATAAACCTTGAAGGTTTTTTCTAGCAAGTGAATTTATTGAAAATATTAAAGTTCAAAATTTTGTTATGATTATTCAATATGTATATGATACTACTCATATGAATTGATATGAACTATGGACAGGTGGAACCAGGAATGAAAGGTTCTACTAGATATACTTCTTATAACGAAGCAGGAAGAAAAACAAACACCTAAGTATAGAAGTGAGTAGGGTAAAGGTAGAGGAAGGTTCTTGTACTCTGAAAAAACTGCTGGGAGCCAAAGGAAAAGATGAAGGATTAATCTTCATCTCGATTTGAGAAATCAACATCGAAATTGGTAACACCGCGGACAGTGTTCAGTTTTAGCGGGGGAATATGTAATGTCCCTAAATTTCTGCTTTTAAAAATAGCTAGTTAAAGACTCTGAGGGTCAAAGGGGACCCTAGGAACATATTTATTATGGATTTATTTTATTAAATTTAATTAATAAAACAAAATAGAAAGTAATGGGCAAATATTAGATTATGATTAGAGATCTGGAAACCAAATTCACGAGGATGGATAAGGTTGTCATACTTTACCAGACTTCCAAAAATCCCTGGAAGGAATAAATTAAATCCTAAAATTATATTGGAGTTAAAAATATAAAAATTTGACCCAGTAAAGAGGAAATTATTGGAAAGAGGTGGAATAAATCTAGGAAGCAAAAAAACTAGCTTTAAAAGTACCTTTGTGGAAGAAACAAGGGAAATCCTAGGCACATAGGAAAGCAACATCCTGATTTAACTTGAGGCAGGTAATCAAAATAGGCTGAAGGGATAGCAAGCTTATATAAGAAAATTCTAGATAGACAAAAGGTTCTCTATCGTTGGAGGAAAAGTGTCTCTACTCAGGGGTGAGTTGTGGGGAAAGAGCTCTAAGGTTGGGAGGTAACTAGTCTACCCTAAATGGTATGCATAGTTAATTTGAAATTTTTTTGAATTGTATTTTATTTCTGATATGAGTTACAAACAAAATGTAAAATAGTTGGGTCTATAGGAAATTATTCGTTTTGATATGTGTACACACTCTGCAATTTAGATGAAGTAGAATTATGTTTTGGTTTTTTATACATTGAACAAAATTGACTATAAGAAAAACAGTTTATTCTGCCTTGTTGTACAGATATACTTTGTATAGTACCAACTCTCAGAACGTCTAAATCTGAGTATTGGGTCTAGATCTGAGGTTAGGTACCTCATGGGAAATTTACATCTCATAAATATAATGGTTATAGAAATCAGTATCAAATTAAATCTTACATTATGAAGAAAATCCTAAAAATAAATGAATGATAAATATAGATACTGTCTACAAAAATATATGTTGTATTATATCGTTAAAAGAGCTTATGTGTCATTTGGAGAAAGATAATCATAATAATCAGAGACTATACACATGCATATATCTGAACTAAAGTTGAAATTGAAAGTATAACTAATTCTGTTAAGAAAAATAGTCCAGTAGAGATATATTGAGTATAAGACAAATGAGAATGAGACCAATTTCCATGATGAAATTCCATCATATAACTCTTTACATGGAAAGACAATTAAATAAGACCTTCATTTCTATATATTAGACTGCAAAAAAATAATTTATTTTGTTCTTAAAATATGTATATTATGTTGTTCAAAAGAAATTCTAATTTGGAAAAATATTTGGAAAAAAATAAAGGAGGATGCATATATATGTGTGTGTGTGTGTGTGTGTGTGTGTGTGTGTGTGTGTGTGTTACTACCATATAGGAATAAGTAATTAGTTTACATAATTTTCTGTGAATAATTACATTATATAAATGTTTAAATTACAACTTGAGGGAATCAAACCCCTTTCTATAAAATTGTAAAGACTCTAGAGAATTTTAGGCTTAAGAAGCATGTGAAAAACCCAATGAATAATTGGACCAACCTGGACAGGATTATGTAACTAGTTAAAACTTGAATAGAGAAAACTAGGATGTAAGCAAAATTCAATAACAACGAACGTATCATCTTACCTGTATTGAAAGAGATCGGAATTTGATATACAAACTTTATATTGGAACAAAGTACATGTGAAATAGAAATAAAAAATGAAACCAAGAACTATAAATTCCATACCGTAGGAAAATTAGGTTCCAGGATATACCTACATTCAAAGAAAAAGAAATGAGATATAGTTAATATGAAGACCAGAGTAAGGGTCATTTCTGTATACGGAATTAATTTCTTTACCATTCAAATTGCTTCAGGAATTGTATTGGGCCAATCTACATGATGGAGGCAGCCATCTCTTTTGTGGCCTTGGGAAAATGTTTTATCACCACATGTATGTTCATTTTCTGCACTATAGCATGTATCATATAAAGACATGCATGATTAACCATGTAAAAAGAAACATTTTGCCATGTACTTTTATCAAGCAGCAACTTGTAAAACTGCACTGTCACTACTGGGAAAGTTGTTCGTACCTTCTTGCATTACTTGTAACCTTCAGCATTTTCTTTATTTTTCTGTTGATCATGTCTTCATTTTCCGATGTAGATCAGATTTGTATGGGAGGCTTTATTATGAGAGAGACACATGAGCTGGATGTGTCCGTGAGTGGGAAAAAATCTCACAATTTCTGCACTACATGTTCTAATCGGAGCATGAGAGGAGATATGGCCACTGAGGTGGGCCATAAGACTAATATTCATCCTTTTTGCAGCCATGGGCAAGTTCTTGATCATGTATTATTGTTTTTACATTAAACCATTTACTATCCTTTAGTAGACGCGATGAAACATGGGCATTGCTTGCCATGTAATTTTCTGAAGTTGAAGTGGATGAGACCGCACTGTATCCTTGTGAGAAATTTTTTGCAACATGTATCATCATGTAAAACCTTCATAAAACCTCTCATTAGGATGTTCCATGGTGACCATGTCCTACTCTTCATGGATGGATTGTTTTGGGCCAGCTTGTTCTTGATTGTTGGAGGAGCCTTCTTTGGAGACTTGTTCTTCAGTTTGCCATTGGAGGGCAATAATTTTGTAGCCCAGGATTAGCATACACTCTAAACTTGTCATGATTTGAGAGAAGGACAGCATGGGGTAAGCTATGATTCTTGCCAAGTTCATTTTTTCAGCCCACCTTCATTACCAGAGCTTGAGGTGGAAGGATATTTTTAGGAGTTGCCTTGTTGGGAGGTGGCTTATTTTGGTCGGATGATTGCTTGGGGATGGAGGATCCACATGAGGGAGATGTTCCTCATTATATTCTAGACTCCATGCCTTGAGTGGGTATTATTCAGTTCTATCCTTGCAGTTTCTTGGGGACAAACAACATTTGGGAGGGGAGGATTGTAATGTTCCAAATTTTTCTTCAATAAATTGGAACATTAAATTTTGTCTAAACTTATTTCAGAGATGAATAATTGGGTAAGGAGGCCCAAAGATAATAAAAAAATAAATAAAATCCCTCTAGTATGAAAAATGATCAGCCATGGAACCAAATTTCACACCCTCATGTGTGAAAGGAGATATTTGCAAAGAGGTTTGACCAAGTCAACCAGCGCAGGGTATGAGTTGGAAAGCACTACATAAGAGGGAATATTCTAGAGGAAGGGCCCATGAGGAGTCTCCAATTGCTATATAAATGGGGGGGAGGAGAGCTATTGCCATTCATGGATATGTTTATGATATTGAGATGGTCATTTAGACTTTTGAGCATGCTGGTTGTTTAAGTAGTCTCCAATATTGTTTAGTGCACCGAGTGTGTCCATTCGAAGATCTCACCCTCAGCCCTGGGGGACTTCGAGTGCCTGCTTGGGTGAGTTTGTCCCATAATTTTGGTTTGATACCAAAGCATCATTTTCCAGGACAGCATTATTGCTGCAGCAGCATAATACTGTGTTGTAGGGTGTTGTCGTGGAGATTCCACAACACCTCTTCCTTCTCTTGTTTTTCAGAGGGAGAGTCTTTCTTTCCTTTGGAGGATCATATTGGAAGATATTGGAGCTTATTTTCAGATCTTGGCATCAGGAAAACACATATTCTTTCCCCTACTGTGTTGTTTTTTCCAATAGCTGCGTTATTTTCATAGTGCATTTGTTGCAGGGTCTTGCAGATTGATTGGAGGGTGGGATCTCAAGTGCAAGGATCAAAATTCCACTTTGGAGATCCATTGGAGGAGGTATGCTTCAGTTTTTTTATCATCTTCAGCCTTCTCTATTGAGTTCCAGATTTGATTTCCAGCAGCTGCCCAGCAACTTCGACATTTTGGCTATTTTGTGTATTTCAGCAAATCTCTTGGAGGATTGATGTATTTTGCTTATAAGGGTTAGAGCTTTTCTCCCCTAATTTATCTCAGCCGATATTTTCATATTCAGTCATTTTTAATGCATAGTTGTAGTATATTGCATTATTTTCTGCAGTCCTACTTTTGGTACATATAAATTGCTGGAAACCCTTGCCGGGTGCCCTTTTCCTTGTGTGAAAGAGGTTAAACCTCTATTTCTCTGCTATTTGATCAATATAAGCTATATATAAGTCATCTTGCATAATTTTATGTAGCAACCCTAATGGGAATTACACTCTCATAGTATTCAGAAATTTCTGTTTAGCAAAGTCATGGGAAATCAGGGTTTTCTAGACTAGTTGGGAAAGGAGGAACTGTTAAACTCAGCTATAATGCTTATTTTGAGCTGAAATTCATATTTTAGGTCCCTCATGAGCTAATCTATCAGATCAAACTATCCCCATATTTTTTTTTACGCAAATCTCTGATATTAAGTTTTTAGTGCATAAATTGTTGATTTTCCCCATCCTTTGGATTGTAAATCTGAATTAAAGTGGCTTTTGTAGTTCAATATTATGTATTTATGTTCCTCATGCCTATTCTAAGATTATTCCTCACATAAATACTGTTATACATTTGATGTCTTGTAGAATCCCTGATTTTGGCTATATGTTCATCTTCTTGTCTCACAACTCATTGTAAAACGTCGTCTCTTCATGGTATGCTCATATATTTGTTTTCATATTTTTGCAAGTCACTTTTGAGTGGGATTCTTCAAGAATCTCTATAGACAGAGTCTGGAAAGGGGCAGGTAGCCTCTGGATCTCGTCCTCTTTTCAAAGGCGAAATATCTGGTAAATGTCCTCCCATTCTATCTCTGGTTGGAGTTTTCCTTGTTTTAGAGATATCCCCGAAACGAGATATTACACCAAAATGGCGAAGGAAATATGTACTATGAAACAAGGGAGAAAACTAAATAACCCTCCAAAATTCAAGTAGGTGGAAAGCTTGCAAGTTTAATCTCCACATGATGTTTTACTGAAAAATATGCAGAACTCAGAATCATCTTGGTTACCAACATTATAAATGGGTATCCCATAAATAAAAAATTTATTTATTTGGGTGCAACCATTAATATGATGACTATGGAGACTTTCTCTCATATAGGATCCTTTGACTTATTACCCACTCCTAAAATGTTAGACTTAGCATATAGGTCTAAGGTAAAGCCAGAGGGGGTATTAGAAGACATTGTCATGTCATTGGATTCTTGGGAGTACCATAAAAAAAATTATGTTCTTCAACCTAAAACCAACTTGGGAGGGCATCCAGTGATCTTGCGGAGGCCATTTTTAGCCACAGATGATTCCTACATAGGGTGTAGATTTGGAAACCTGACCATCACTCATGGGGCTGAAACAAGGAACATCAATTTGTATCCCCCCACTAAAGCCCTCTTAAGATCGAAGAATACATATTGGGTTGAAGAAGAAGAGAATGATTCAAAGTGTACTCAACAAATTCTAACAATAGCCCAGGCCATGAGTATTAAGGAAAATTCCAAGGAAAATCTGATAAATTGTTGTATCTCTAATCCTGATTTTGCATAACATTTAGAAAAACAGTCTAGTCAAAATTTACATATCATTACCAATATGAAATATTTTTATGAACATATTGCATCTTTAAAATTACATTCAACCCTCTTATCTATATTTCATACATATCCAATGACTGAATTGGGGAGTAAGGTAGTGGAAATTTTTTCTGAAAAATATTTAAACATTAATTCTGCCTTAACTCCTGAAGAAGAAAAATAATTAATTCAAACATTGAAATTTTTTTTAGATACATTTGCATGGGTATATACAGATATGAAGGGAATTCACCCAGACACATGCATTCATGCTATTTATATAGAAGAAAACTCTAGGCTTGTGAGACAACCACAAAGGAGGATGAACCTTGCTTGAAGGAAAATTGTAAATGATGAATTGCAGAAATTGTTAAATGTATGGTTCATCTATCTTATCTTAGATAGCGAGTGGGTATCCCCACTAGTTATTGTCCAAAGAAGAATGGTAAATGGCGAGTGTCTGTATATTATGGGGAACTAAGCAAAGCTACATTAAAAGACCATTTTCCTTTACCATTTATAGACCAAGTACTAGACACTCTAGTAGGGAAAAAGTATTTTTCCTTCCTAGATGGGTTCAACGGATACAATCATATTAGGATAGGTCCAAAGGATCAGGAAAAGGAAACATTTACATGTACCTGGGGTACCCATGCATATAAATTATTACCATTTGGTCTATGCAAAACACCTGCCACATTTCAACGAGCGATCATTGGTATTTTCTCTGGTCTCTTTCATGATTCCGTGGAAGTTTACATGGATGGTTTTATAGTCATGGGTGATACTTTTGAAGATGCTCTATATAATCTTGAAAAACAATTGCAGAGATGTAGAGAAACTAATATTTCATTAAGTAATGAAAAATATTTTACGATTATGACTAAAGGTATTGTTTTGGGTCATTATGTTTTTTTCTGCAGGTATTAAGGTTGATCCGACCAAAAATGAAGTTATTGTAAAGTTACCCCCACCAACCATTCAAAAGGGAGTGTGAATTTTTCTTAGACATGTAGGCTACTACAGAAGGTTTCTTGAAAATTTTACAAAGGTAGCCTCTCCATTGTTCAAACTATTGGCCAAAGAATATGGATTTCATTGGAATGATGAGTGTCAAGCTGCATTTGATAAACTAAAGGAAAAGCTTTCTTCAACACCTGTCTTGACAGGCCCAGATTGGAATTTTCGTTTTCATATTTCTAGCTATGCTTCTGATTCAACCATAGGAGAATTATTAGGTCAAAAGGAGGAACTTTTGGAATAAATTATGAAGAAGAAAGAGCTGGAGATGGTAACGGAAGGGATTATTCCTTCCCCTATCTCTTCTTGACTTTCCTGCTGATAAAATGAGCTCTACCTTGTGCTCAATAAACCATGAGAGGAATGTCTATTGGGTATAGGTTTATTCATTTTTCTCGACCCAATGGAATAATTACAGAAAAGGAGCCCCTTAGTGTCTTCTTTTCCAGCATCTCAAACTCTCTAAAATTGAAATCTGGTGAGCATGGACTACCCTGGGCTAGTTAAGAACACAAGTCAGTAGATCCTTTGAGATCCTCCGAATAAATTTATTTTTCAGCTAATCTGTGGATTTCTCGTATTGGACTGCTGTCAGATTTCTTAAGGCCCTCCTTCCAACAATCTTGACCCATCGACATTAGAAAATTATCTAGGTGCAGGAATAGAGCCTTGTTATACCTTGAAGGTTATATTCCCTAATGACAGGCTATCTCACCAGCAGAAATTGAGAATCATTATGGCTCCTTTACTACTAGATCCTACAGGGGGTTCAACAACAGCTCATAAATTCACACCTGATAGGATGCATCATGGTACATTGGTCGTCACTCTCATTAATGCTGATGGGCCTCACATTGGTTAACAGTTGAACTTATTGGCTCATAGTCCAATGAGATCATTGCACATTTGACATAAACACCTTCATTTCTGTGCAATGGACTCTATATTAATGGTAGAGAGAATGATTTCCCACAAAACATTTCACAGACACAATTTCAATTCATGTAGAATGTTCAACAGTTACTTCAATTCCTGCAGAACGTTGAACAATCACATTTTAATTATTACAAAACATTTCACAAGCACAGTTCCATGTTTTTAAGCAACACCTTAGTTTCCTGAAAGGCAAAAGTATAGACAGAACATTAATCATTTGATATAGTATTGACAATCATTATTGATTGAATTCATGAATTATGTGATCATGTGTCCGATGTAATGTTAGTAAGTTATCATTGCAAGGAAAAACAACATCATCAAATGATTGGGCAATTGGAGGTAAGCTCAGTAAGGTACAATTGGTGTAAATATTATTTAGGTAAGGTATAATGACGCTTTAATTTTTTTAAAAATTGCATGACTTAGGCTATGGTAACCCTTACGGAAAAACGCGTCTGTAAATTGTTGCAGCATAAATTCCACGACCTGTCATCATCATTCTGATATCATGGTGGTTGTATTTCTGAGGTCCGTCATGCAGGTCGGATCGTGATGGTAGTCATGATCATGACCTTTCTTTCGAAAATCACTATGATTTTCGATCTTTCCCATTTAATCCCTTTCGTTGTTAATAAATTCTTTTAAAAGGTATCGATCTATATTCCCTTAAACTATGTTCATTATTTTCTCCCGTATGCATTTCTGTGAGCCACATTCACTTTGTCCTTTCCTTCCTCATTCACTCTATCCATTTCCTTCTTCAAAATGTCCAAACTACAAGCCCGTATTTAATTTGAGCCATACATCCTTACATTGCTGGAAGCTGACCCTTGCAAAAAAGTGAGGCTAGACAAAGCAGGATGGTTGCCCTTCTTTCAGAAGTTCAGTGGCCATAACTGTGAAGTGACGAAGTCGTTTGCCTCGAACCTAAGTGGTGATAAAGCGTAGGTTCGAAATGTTCAATTTAGGTTAATAGAGGACCTAGTGGTGTGGGAATGTGGAATTATAAAATGTGGGGAATGATGGTTTAAGAACCAACACTTCAATAAGGAAATTTTTGTGTCTTTCCTTCAGAAGGATCATTTAAACCTTGACTGGAGAAGGGGATTCCACAAGAGTTTCTGATAAGTAAGTATCGTCGGCTATAGTTCTTCCTGTAGAAGTATAAAATGTGCAAAGGTCGCCCTACCCTCACATTTCTATTGCACATTTGGCTTCTCAGAAAATTTCGAGATAAGCCCATAAATTTTCCATACTATTTTAATATGTCTTTGAAAAAAATTTCTACGGCTGTAAAAGAAAGAGTTTCCCATATAGAGGAGAACCTCTATCACCACGGCTGATGAAAAGCATCCTAAGGAGGTCCTGCAGAAAAAGAAAAAGACATGGGAGGATTTTCTGGTCGACACCCATTTTGTAGAAGATAGAGACTTTGACTCCTAAGGGCTCAAGGAGAAAAAGGCAACAGAGAACCCTAAGAAGAAGCTGCTGACCCATGGACCATAAGTAAAACAGGATGACAGGGATGAAGAAGTGGTGGTGACTGGGGAAAACACTCTAAAAGGTTACCAGGAAAAGGGACCTTCTACCCCCACTAAAATATTTTGAAGGAGCTAGGCTGATAAGCTGGCTATTAAGGACATCATGAAAGGGGGAACACAACCCAAAAAGTACGATAAAAATAAAGGAAATTCCCATGGTCTAGCCAAGGGAAAGGAGAAGGTGGAGCCAGACACATTCATTGAGATGGACACTATGTTCTAACAAGATCCTTTGCTGTAGGAAAACATAAATTAAACCACGGAAGAGGAGCAAAGGTAGGTGGACCTTAGTGTGCCCCAATATTCCCAAGGACATCATGAGGGTGAAGTAACTCCCTAGAGCAAGAAGTCTCAACAAGCGCTGGAAGAGACCATTAAATAGCTTACTTTTTCATATCGAGCCTTCAGGAAGGAAAACACGACCTTGAAAGAGAACAACCTCACAATGAATAAATAAGATGAGTGGTATGAGAAAGTGCTGCGCAACATAAAAAATAAGCAGGCTCAGATAGACCATTTGAAGAAGAAGAAAGAAATATGCATGAGTCAGATTCAGATGGAGTGTAGTGAGGCCCAATTGGAGCATATGGCTGCAGTAGCTGTGGCCTAGGAGAAATACTGACTCTCTATTTCAAAGGCTGCCACATTTTTTCTTGCATAGGGACATGCAAGAATTTTGGTGTGGGGGAGATGTTAAGAATCAATTTTTACTATTTTTTTACACCTTTACGAGGCCTTACCTCCCCTATTTTTGAACTCCTTCAACCATAATTGTGCTTAGTTTGGCTATATTATTTATTTTTGGCTAAAAGGGTGTTATAAGCTTAAGGTGTGTAAAATTAACATAATAAGTGTCGTTTTGGCTTGAACATGAAATATTTTTTGATATGGCTATATCTTTATCGAATTACCACTCCAACGGATCTAGAACTAATGTGTAACTTTTCTTTGATTCGAAACAACTCCACAAATTCAAGAAGATAGCTCGTGTGGCCACATTTCCTATAGAAGCTTTGGAATTCCTCCTGATGACAATTTCCTGCAACTGTCCTGATTTCCTACAAAGAAATCGACGTTTCACTATGTTCTACTTATTTCCAACCAAAACCTACAAACTTCTTCTCATAACCACATGAGAAGGCAACTTCAGTTATGTAATGCAAATCATATAGTCCATGCTTTGAGTCATGGATTAGACTCAATAAAAGCTAATTTTGATGATCTGGACCTGTATTGTTGGCTACTAGCTTATATTGGTATTTTTCCTTATTCGAGCCAAAATTGGGCTTTCGAGACTGTATAAAAGTAGATGTATTTCATATTGTGAAGGGTTGTTGGGTTGGAATTTCTGCCGATAAGAAATATATTAGATTTTACTTGGCTATATACTTTCATATTAATATAACATCTTATGTCCTATCTACTTTGCTGAGAAATCTCTTCGATTTCAGAAGGGGATGTGAGTGAGGGAGGGCCCCCTTTTCTCCCAACTCCTGTAGTGCAATGTGTGTGTCTTTAATTCTTTTTTTATGCAGCAATAATTCTTTTACACAGCTAATGCTCTCTTTCTAAAGTTTCAATAGAAGTTTGTTAAATGATTAAATCATTAAACTTCTTATGTTAATGTGTTTATTTCATTTGATCAAAGCTTGAATTTACACTATTTAAGTTGGTTTCTTGATTGTTTTAATTTGATATTTTATATTTTATGGTCAATATCTGCAATACCAAGAGCTCTAGAGGGATTTTGTAGTCCACTCCATAGTCTTTTTTGCTAAGTATTGATGTAGGAAAGGCGCATTAGTTGGTGTGTGTATGAATAGTTAATTTATGAAAACTTGCAGTAATAAGCCTACATATATTTTGCATAGTATCTCCCAAGCTTACCTACCCTCGGTTCACAATTTATGATTGGAAAATTATAAGTCTATAATTTGACTCAACAGAGCTATTCACAATGGTTATTATGTATAACAATGCCTACTCTATTTCAAACAAAGTTAATATAATAGCAATGATTTTGTGTATGAAATAACATATCTTGTTCTTCTTGCATGTAAAACATATATTTCTTTCCAAAAGAAAATATATAGATATTTCATTGAAAAATAAACACATTTATTTTCCAAGAGATCAAACACATACCATTTATTCTTTCATGCATGAAAAGGGACATTTCCCTCTTATCCAAAAGATCTAGCCCAATACCTATGCATAATATTATCCCAAAAGAAGGCTAACAAAATCAATATTATGTGATTCCATATTAATTTTCTCCAGAAATCTAATACCAAAAACTATAAATTTTCCATCCATGCAAGCGTATACGTTTCTCTAAATAATCTTACATAATAAAGTATGTGATTACTAGTTTTCCTCTACAAGAATCTAATCCAATAATGCATACAAGGATATATTTTTCTCTTTTATTGTTTTTGAAGAGTTCTAACACAGTAAATGCGTCCTCGTATACAATTATATATATTTATTTTCAAAGGAATTTAACACCCTAATTATTATTTTTCCAAAAGATAGCTAATTCACTAGCTGTTATCCATGAAATACAAAATATTTTCATATAATTTCACACATTACAGAGGTTTGTAATAATTCCTCAAGAAATAACATGAATACCAAATCATTCTCAAATAACACAACCAATTTCCTTTTATCAAAATCTTTTATGTGAACTACTTATCAAAAAAATTATTTATATGTTTTTGCATGAATCAAGCTCCTCATGCATGTAAAATCACATAATCAATTCTAGTAGATCAAATATATTAGATAATTATTCATGTGCACCTAACCACATACTCTTCTCAAGAGTCCAATATTTCTCTCTAAAATTTTTAATGCCAATGCATCATGAGAACATACTCGGTAATCTCTTAAATGAAATAAAATAATTCATTTTCAAAAATTATAAACATAATTATTATGTCTATATGTACATAAAAAATTATTTTTATCCGGTTGAAAAATCAAATAGAAGCACTATGTTTTACTCTGTTTTTCTTGTTTTTGTCATCCATTTTGGAAGCGTCTTACGATCATATGGAAACTAATTTCAAAAAACCAATAGAGGGTTTTTTTTGGAACGGACAAATTAACAATAACCTCTCTCATTTGTTTCATAGGTGTTGCGGTTTGAAAGATTCAAATGAATCTTTGCAACCCATTTTTCGACATTTAAATATTAAATATTTTCATGTTTTTTTCATGAACTTTGGAAATGGTTTCCAAACAAATGAAGCCAAATTTTGGAAAACACAAAGAGTTTTTTTGCAATGGGTTCATTAAAAATAACCTCTCTCAGTTTTTACACATGTGTTATGGTTTGGAAGACTCAAGCAAATATTTGTAGCTCATTTTACTATAGTTTTTAGGGTGGCTTACGCAAGGGATATTACATCTTATATATTTTATACAAGAAATGGAATTTAGGACTTTCTCTTTTAAATCTTTGATTTTCAGTAGTTATGTCTATGTTACATTTTCCTCCCATAGAAAATAAAATGATGCATAATTTAACATATATAGTATTGTAATGAATGTATATAAATATATAGTTAGAGATTACGAATAATTTTTTGATTATTAGAAAAAAATTTTAGGTCACCACTAACAGATTAACTTGGTAAAGAATAACTTCGAAATAAACTACCGAATTATTTTTCTATGTAGGTTACTTTGGCCACGATTTCTTTTTTTTGTTGTTTTATCATGTTTTCCTAACTATTTATTTTAATTAACAACAAATTAACTTTCTAAATAATTTCTTCCCCAAATTCACCTTAATTAATTTCTTTTTATAATTGGTATAAATGTAGGGAGTAGATTTTGGATGTTTTATCTAAGATTAATCAATTCTCCCTAGTAGCGAATATGGCTTTAGTATTCCTAGGAGTTGCACTCTAAAATACCCCTCTATAACTTTACAAAGTAGTTAAATTTTTCTTTTCTTCTCAATGATAAAGCAAGTAATGTTTCTCCATTGCAATATGAATGAAAATAATAGAGTGTATAATTAAATTTCCAAGGTTTGAGGCACATACACTCGTGACCATAGTCTCCTCATTTACCTTCAACTTAACATGCATGTCATTAATTTAGAATTTCCTTTCTCCTTTTAATTTAGAACTATATTTCTTACTATGAGAAGCACTACCCTTATGCAGATAAAATAAACTGATATTTAAAATTCCATCGAGGATATACCCCAACCATTAACTTACTCATTACACCACACTATATTAATTTAACCTATAACATTACAAGACATAAATCACTTAAGAGATATGAATCCAATTACACTGCACATAAGACAATCACAAAGCACATAATCAGATTTAATAAAATCCCTACATGAGTACTTGGAAGTCCACACCTTCAAACCACCCAACCTAGAACTGTTGGCTTCAGTTCACCATCGAGGTTAGAATCCCTTGCCAGGTTCCCACTTCACCAATTGTTCCTTCAATTACTATTCATTACCCTACCTTCATGGTGAGGTTTCTTTTAGCGACGCCCCGCTTTTGTGGAACATTTTTATCCACTTTCTTAGGATTTTCCATAAAAGTTATCATTTCTCTCCTATGGCACTTTCAGGCTTTTCTAAGCTCAGAATCTTTACCCCAACTAAGAAACTTAATAGACCTTTCTCTCCTATCCATTAAGTGTGTCTATAATTTTCCCTAGAATATGAATTATCCAACTTAATGGGGCTTTCTCTCCTATGCATTAAGCTTATCTAGAATTTTCTCTAGCATAGGAATTATCCAATATTATCATGAAGAGATTATCAATCCCATTCCCTAATGAGGATTGATTTGGCAGGACTTTTATTTATAGGTGTCTCATTCCCAAGCATCTACATCTTCATATAATTTCTTTACTAGAAATTATTTATTTACATATTTTTCATTTCTTTTATGACTTTTCCTCCATTCTACTCATCTAAATAAAAACAATATTTAAATGTTGGATGGTTATTATAATACTTCCTTTTCTTCTGGTTAATGACAATATATTAATATATATCTTTCTTTTCCATACTATGATAAGTAATTATCCTTCTACTTCACTGATCCTTGACAACGAGGTCACATACATAGATTTTTTTTTGATATATTGTGCATTCATGTCTAGAATATCAATTATATGTTAAATTCTAAGCCAACGTTAAAAAAATAACCTTCTTCTACTTTTTTGTTCTTCATCTCTTATCAATTTTACCAACCAACTGGTTTTAATTGCACTGTTTCACACTGGTTACCCTAGTTTGCACAAACCATCTTTCTTGCACTATTTCTCCTTGAGAACATAATTATCTCTATCTCTTTTAGTTTTTATAGTCTCAAAATGTTTCATTCATTTACGATTTTTTTAAACTATTATATTATCTATAGTGATTTACCAACGCACTGTGGGTCCTCAATAGGGATTTGTTTTTAATCTCGAACTTTCTCGAGAATGCCCCCATTGTCTAATTTCACATACTTTGGTTCTTGAAAAATTCCACTAGCTACGTCTATGCCATTATCCTTCAAGTTATTTTACTATGCATAGTTAAACTTTTAGGCTTCAAATAAATGTTTTATTGACAATCTTCGTTCAATGATCTCATAAAAAAATTCCCCCCCTTTTTTTTTAAATTTTGGGAGTTCGCTAGCTTATCGAGGAATGTAAATTATCGATTATTCTTATTTATGGCAAACTATTCATTGTGTTCCTCCTTTTTGTAATGTTGTTTGTTTCTTTAGCTTTATTGAATAGATTCGAGTTTCAATCCAACCACGGATCAAAATAAAACACTGTCTTTCATAAATTTGTGGCATGAGGAAACTACTCCAAGTTGTCGATATCCGTCTTGGCCTTGAAGCTAACCCCAATTCTCCGAGAAAGCCACTAATATCCTTCCTGTTATGTTATTCAAATCCATTCTTTTATTAATGAAAAGATGATAAGCATTTATGACCCATCCTTTAATATTGCTATTATTCTGAAAAGAAAGGAGCATTTTATATCCCAAAGGGTTTTGTACCGTTAGTACCTTGCATTTTAGTTATTATAAATCTATTCTTTAACCTCGTAATCAAGAATTACAATACTTAACATGTATCCCCATTATATTGTTATATATATGGAAATATTTTATATTTCCAATTCAAGATGTCGTTTATTTCCTTTTGCTTTTGCAATGTGTTATACGTTTTTCTTTTTTCTTCACTATGTTACTCTAATGTGATTTTTTCCTTCTATATCAGTTCAAAACATATTACCCACTTCATTCATTAGGTAATTTTACTAACGTGTAAGATCCAGTGGGAAGAATCTTTTAACCTAACTCGGAATAACTTATCGTACCACTAACATAGTAATTATAATTTCTTTTACCGTCCCATTTAACTTTTATCTATAATGTTTTTTTTTCTCTCTCTTAGTTTCCTTACCTTATTCTCATGATGACTCGCAACCACATATCTTCCTTTTAGGTATTGTCATAATTTATGATATAAATAGGCCACAACCAAATGTTACTAAATTTTACACGAGTTTCTTTTAGCTCTATTCCAGGGTTTACTGCTATAATTTTGTTTTTTTTCCATCGTGATGAACTAGTGCATTACACGGAACTCTTGAATCTACATATTGGAATTTTTTTTGTTAATAATTAAGTTAATTGCTAGGAATATATCATTGTTCATCCCATGGTCGATAATGTCTTCATAACAAAAATTACGAAGTATCTTTTTCGTCCATAAGAATGAAAGCACTAATTATAAGGATTTTTAAAGAGAAATTTAGTTTCCAACTAGTGAGTGTTAAATTTTCTACTCGAAATAGCTTATGACATATGTCCATCATTAAATCACAGAAGAAATATTTCCTTTATGCTTTCACATGGTTCTATCCACACCCTACCATTTCTCACTGTTTTAGATTTGCTTGTTATTTATTTACATAGTTCATTTTGACAATTACCATGAGAATTTTTTTTAAATAACTTGTATTTCAATAAAGGTCACACAAATTTTCCACTTCCCTCTCATGGGATTAACTCTTTATGAGGTTACTTGTATTATGATAGTCAATTGTTTTACTTTCTCATATTATGTGGATACACTAATTGATATACATATAAACCTATAAAACTAACGATAAAAATGTTGATTTATTAGTAAGCTCAACAAAACCTTATGTGTTTCACTTAAATTGGCGTGTGGGTTACTGATTAAATAAGCCATGTAATTTATGTAGGTTTCAAGCTTACATTTTTTTGTATTCACATTTACCTAAGAATTTGATTTGTTGTAATAAATTTATAGTCTCTAATACATTTCAGGTCTCGATCAAGGGCTTTCTATTGACCTGTACATAGATATATAAGAATACATAACCTATCCCTTCACCCTTAGATGTATAATAGCCAGTGAGATAAATTTTTCTTTTGTGCTTTTTATTAGTTTTCTTTAAGACACTAAATTATTATTGTTTATTCAATTATGCTATAGGATATGATAATTCATCCTCTAAATATACCCATATCTAATATCCTCCTTTAGTGTTCTAACAAGAGAATTTATCCTTATTATAATCTATATTATAATATTTATCTCTTAATTTAGTGGAATGTCAATGATCATTTATTAAGTTTTCAGATTTAAGTTGGCTCATGCAAGTCTCAAACTAAACCTATATCTTTGATACCACTTGTAACATATAGAAATGCACCTTAAAAAAAAATTCAATTACAAATGTGCCATTAACTTTGCTTATTATCCATAATCTAATCATATGAACATTATAACAAGGTAAGATATGTTCTCTAGACTTGAATTCTACTTTCTGAGTCGTATCCATTGAATTTCACTTTCTAACTCATATCCATTGGCTTGCTTATGTCATGTTTCCTTTTTTCCCATGTTGCCCTTTTTACTTGGTTAAAGAGTCCCCCTAACATACCGAAATTAGATTTGCAGAGAATGAAATAAATTAGAGTTGCAGAGAATGAAATCTAGTTGCAGAAGATTTTTTTACCATGTTGCTTTTTTTCCCTGGTTAAAGAATCCCTTGAACAGGCCGAACCGAAATGGAGTTGTGGAATGGAAATATTGTCGCAGAAGAGTTGCAGAACCAAGGGCGATAGATACAGTTGAAGTTGAAGCCTACTGAATTTGAAGCATCACCCCACGAGGCAACAACATGACATCCACATGCATGCTTGTTTCCACATGCATCCACCATAGCTGTCAATATTTACTTTACTGTGCTTGGAAATCCATCTCCACCCTTCACAAATGAGTTAACATCTCATACTAAGAGACTAATGTTAGGATTAGTCTACTTAGCTTGATATAACCTGATACAAACTGAAAATTTAGTGAGAAACTTTGAATCAATGGAAATTTAAGCTAAGTTTTAATAGGCCTTGCCTCGATATGAGGCCAAATAAGACCTCCAAGTTGCATATTGGTCAAAAAAATAATTATATGAAGCTCACTGGTATATGAAAAAGTGTTTTGTAAATTATAAATGGAAAACTTTTGGTTAAATTCAATTGATTGACTTTGGTTTTTGTGTACGAAATAATGAAAAGCTCATAAATGATTACTATAGTCCCTTTCCTGCTGGCAGGGACTAATAATAAGTGAGACATCATGATCAATATTACAATTCAACATCTTGGTTTAAAGGGTTTTAAATAATAAGGCTCATAGCTAATATTTACACCCTTCTCGAGGATGTACGCCTAAATTTATTAACCCATTATTCCACTCTACATGTATTTGGAAGGATCTTACAATATGGGACACTTGGAGTTTGGCACACCGTGTGATGGAACACTATTTATCCGACTGTCAAAAATCATGGGGGTTGGTTTAGGTAACTAATTCCCTCATATCGCTCTAAAGACGAGATTGATTTGGTCACTTTTCTTTAGTGTTTTTTTTTTCTAAGTCAGACTATTCTATTAAGTAAAAAACATATGGTACAATCAAGGCTTTGCAAAAGCAAAGCACGGAAGCAAGGGGCCGGAAATGATGAAGTATCAACCTCGGTCCCAACAGCAAACTAGGATCAAGCAAAAGAGATCAAGGAAGATAAAAGAGAGCAAGAAACAAGGAGATCTACCCAGTGTGGGTAGAAACTTCCAATCGACATTTTTTCATTTTCTTCTTACTGACTTTGATCCAGTCATTATGACTGGGAAGAACAGGAACTAGTTGCAGAATGTTCTGCGCTGAAGAAGGCGACTCCTT
The DNA here is from genome assembly GCA_034641835.2 of Pinus albicaulis. NCBI lineage: Eukaryota > Viridiplantae > Streptophyta > Pinopsida > Pinales > Pinaceae > Pinus > Pinus albicaulis. The sequence continues at coordinate 24,935 of JAXQQM020086573.1, read as the reverse complement.
ATCTGAATCTGAGGAACAGGTCTCATGCGAGCGTTTCTGCGGGATCGGAGGAGCAGATGAATCCGCAGGGCTGGCCAAGGGGGATTCCTTCGCGTTCGCTGTGGTTGCGTCTTCTGCGTCTATTTCCTCCTCATCCGAGCTGGACGAGTCAGGGTCATCCAAGGGGGGACAATCACAAGGCTTCCAGCTCTTCGATTTGGATTTGCCCTTGTTGTTCTTCTTTTTTCCAAGGAACGTAGCACATGAGTTCTGGAGGTGCCCCGTCTGATGGCAGTGACGGCACCGGAAAGCAGTATTTTCGTAGTCCAGGGGTTGGGTCCAGTAGAAGTCCCCAACTTTGAGATTTATCTGATCAGGAAGCCCTTTGCTGATGTCGATTTCCGCACATATTATGCCATAAGTGTATAACCATTTCTCCCCCCGAGAGGTATCCATTGCTAAAAAACTGCCTAAGGTATCCCCAATCCCTTGAAAAACAGAGAAGTGCCAGAGATGCGCCGGGAGATTTGGTAATCTGACCTAAATGGGGAGCTTGGTAATAACCGACGTAGAGGGATCGAAGTCTGGAAACCACGGCGTGAGAAAGAGCCCCGCCGATCCCCAGAACGAGGGTCCTTCCTGTAAGGCTTTCTGATAGTCTTTGTTGGATACAAATACCACAATGAAAAAGCCTTTTGAGCAGAAGAAGACTTTGCAGTTGTTAGTCCAGTTGGAATGGAGCCACTGGTATAGATCCGCTGTTCGAGGCCATAGGCCATTAAACCTGCAAATGAGGGTTGTTTCTGCAAATGCCTGGGTTTGGTCATCCAGCGATGGATGGGAGATTTCGATGGAGGGTATTTCCTCCATTTTATCCACCAGAAAAGGCTTGGGAGCCTCAGGTGGTTGAGCTGCCTTCTTGGTAGCGTGTGCATGAACTGCATCCTTATAGGAGAAGGCAGGGGCTGAGGAGGTTTGCCCAGAAGCTCCCCCTCTCAAGCGAAAGGAAAGTACAACTAAAGCATCTTTCTCAAGATTGTAGTGAAACAGGGGCAAATGGTCTTCAAGTTGTTTACCTTTGTAGAGCAGTCTCAGAAGTCTTGAGGGGATCCCCAATCTGAGGTCAAGTTCCCGTGTAAGGTTCTGCACTAGATCCATGGCATGGACCCATAACAGCTTCGTTCCACCATAAGGAAGAGAGATCTGGATCTGGAATCGTGATCCTGGATTTGGAGGACTTTTGGCCAAGGGAACATCGGGCTGAATATCAAAACCCTCCTCGTGCAACCTCTTATCCAGAAGACCCTGCTTCTTCGAGAGGTGGAGACTAAGGCATTGTAGGGGCTCCTTTTTGGGTGCGGCGGCGAAGTTGTGGAGGCTAGCAACTGTGTTTAGTCCATCGCTGTCGTTCCCTTGTCTGTCCAGATCTCGGAGAAAGGCAGCAGCGGGGACTGGAAATCGCAAGCAGAGAAGACCAGCATGACTTGCGAGTGCTGCCAAAAGAAAACTGCGGCTAGGGCAATGAAAGCCGCCCGAAGCATCCACTGAGAAAAGCGCAAAGAAAGCTGGGAAGTCAGCCCCTGCGCGAGAATGGCAAGCGCTCCTGGTCAATCGACTGTTCTGGCAATGGAGACCGCATGGAGCGTCGGCAAAGGAAAGAGCCAAGCCCGCGGTGAAGTCGACTGCAGAGGCCGAGCCCAGCAGGTCCGTTGGAAGAGATAGAACTTTGACGGCGGCGGCGGCCTGGTCTGGAACCCTAGCAGAATCCATCGCGTTGGGTTATTTAGAATCACTTTTCTTTAGTGTTAGGTGCTCTACAAATTTGCAATATATTCTCCATGGAAAATAAGGGTTTTACTTACTTGAGCGTGTCTCCATTATAGGTATACCGAGCACACTAACGCCCATGTACTTCTGCAAATATTAGGCTACATGTTATTAGTCCCTGCCAACAGGCAAGGGACTATAGTAATCTTTTATGAGCTTTGCATTATTCTTTACAAAAAACCCAAAGTCAATCAATTCAATTTAACCTACAGTTTTCCATTTATAATTTACAAAACACTTTTTCATCTACCAATGAACTTCAACAAATTATTTTGTTGACCAATAGGCAACTTGGAGGTCTTATTTGGCCTCATATTGAGGCAAGACCTATTGAAACTTAGCCTAAATGTCCATTGATACAAAGTTTCTCACAAAATTTTTAGTTTGTATCAGGTTATATCAGTTTAAGTAGACTAATGCTAACATTAGTGTCTTAGTATGAAATGATAGCTTATTTTTCAAGGGTGGAGATGGATGCGCAAGCATAGTAAAGTAAAGATTGACAGTTGTGGTGGATGCATGTGGAAGCAGCCATGCATGTGGATGCCGTGTTGCTGGCTCACGGGGTGATGCTTAAACTTCAGTGGGCTTCAAGTTCAAATGTATCTATTAACCTTGGTTTTGCAACTCTTATACAACAAGATTTATGTTCTGCAACTCCATTTCAGTTTGGCCTGTTGAGGGGACTCTTTAACCAGGGAAAAAAGGCAACATGGTAAAAACCTCTTCTGCAACTAGATTTCGTTCTCTACAACTCTAATTTATTTCTTTCTCTAAAACTATATTTTGGTATGTTAGGGGGACTCTTTAAGTAGGGGAAGAAGGAAACATAGGCAAAAAGGCAACAGGGCATAAGCAAGCCAATGGATACAACTCAAAAAGCGGAATTCAATGGATATGACTTAGAAAGCGGAATTCAAGTCCAGAGAACAAATCTTACCTTGTGCGGCCATCCTGGCCCCTTTCTCTCTTGTTGAGTTTGTTAGGAGAGCTTGTTCGAGACTACATCTGGTTCGCTGGGTACTCGCTTTCAGACTGTATTTGGCTATTTGCGAAAAGCATCTCCACTTACAACTCACTATATGTTACCTGCAATTCTATCCCGATCAAACAAAAATGCATTCCAAAGTGCATTCATGGTAAGTATCCACTATTTCCATCATTATTTGAAGGCCTAGAGTTCTTCGATGCCATTCTCATCTCCAGGTGCAAGCGGAAAAACAGACATTCTCATCATTTGATGACATGCTTCAAAAATTAGATCAACCAGTCTTGGTTGATTTTTATGCAACTTGGTGTGGCCCCTGTTAATATTTTGTACCCATTTTTTATGATGTTGGTTGAAGAATGAAAGATAAGAATCATGTGGTAGAAATTGATACAAAAATGTCTCTAAATGTTGCTAGTAGTTATGTTGTACAGGCATTACCCACTTTCATTTTGTTCAGAAATGGACAACCTTTTGATCAACTTGAAGGGCCTATACCTGCAAATCAACTTATTGAACGTATTGAAAAGATTTTTCAAGTAGCTAAATAGAACAGATTTGAATATTTGTCCTGAAGTAGGTGTTCAATTATTTTCTCTCTCCAAGAGCATCACTGATATAAAGTATAACTGGGTATCTAAAATTTTCAACATCTGCAATATACTTCATTGACATAGAAATATAGGAAGGTTAGACTACATGCTCACGAACAAAAATATATGCTGTAAATCTTGCAAGTGTTGCGACATTATGCCGAGACTTGCATCATATTTTCATCCCTAGTGGGAGCTTCACCATTTCCATGTCCATATCTAGAGAGTTATGCTCGGACAACCTCTATCGCTGCAAAAAAAATCCCCAATATTTCTTGGGTTCGCTTAGGAGGTTGATCAGCCCAGAAAACTAACAAACTAGCTAGTGAGAGTAGCAGTACGAGCTTCTTTACTAGCCCAGTTAGCAAGTTACATTTCAACCAGCTAGCAAGGTAGATTTCAGGATAAGCATGGCATGGCATCCTGCATGTCTTGCATGGGCTTCATGTGGGTTCCACATGTTGTATGAAGGTCATAATTTAAAATTTTGATTTCTCAGATAAATTTTTTCATTTAGAACGTCCTATTATTAATAATATTTTCAGGTTGTAATAATTTATAACAAGAACATCGATTTCAAATATTTTTCTTGAGATTTTTGACAGAATATTGACAAAATATTTATAATGTTTCCTTAAAAAGTTTATAATCTTAATTAATGAATAAATTCAAAAGTTATAACATATAGTGTTATCTGTTGAACTCACAATCATAATCTAATTCATACCAAGATGTGTCAGAGAAGGCATTCTTGAATCGTCACTATAAAGGAGTGCCATGTATTCATAAAGTGATGACTTTCTCGAGATAAATACACCTTCCATATGGAAAAATATGGCATACATAAAAATGCAAAATTGTAATTTAGCAGTTTGTGATGTGTGACCATAACTATCAGTTGTCAATACATTAACTAAACATTTTGAGGGACAAAAAACCTTCTGTAGAATTTATCATTTAAAGCAACAAAAACACTACATTGCGTACATGTTATATTGCCATTTGATAGAAAGGGACTTCCACTATCAGCTGACATGTGAATGTCATATGTAGTGCAACAGCTGAAGCACCTTAAGACTCTACCCATAGAAACTCGACGTATTCTTATAGCCCAATACCTTAAGCCACTATTTCCAACAATTAAATCACTTAGAGCAAAGGAAGTAGAGCAATAAACAAGCTACTTATAGTGTAAAAGCTATTGGTGTGCTATCAATGAGCATTGCCAACATCAATGGGAATGGCCACACACAATACGCATAATACATATATTTATCATTAGCCTACAAGTAAAGTAACCACAAAACTGGAGGAATCCACTTAGAAATAAGGAGATCCATCAAGTAATCCTTGTTCCAAAGTAAGGGAGGATGTTCGCTTATAAACCTGGGGGAACTTGCACACCGAAGCTTGTTGCCATATTAGCACAACTATAAGCCCATATTGTGCTTTAAGGACCATTTTTAGAATGTGGGGAAATCTTCTTCCATTTTTCTCTGTAACAGGAACATTTGGGAAGATGCCACAAATAGAGCAAAATACATTTAATTTTCTACATTTTCCGAACATCAAGGTTGCCAGGACTTTCACCTAGTTTCTAATGCATTTTTCTATTATAGGAACTCTCTGGGTGATCCTTACAACAAGAGGATCATCTTAGCTCTAGACCACAGCTTGATAGACAATGAGACATTTGAATGTCAGCATCAATAGAAAGAAAAACAAGGAAAACACAAAAAACAAGATGAGACATTGGGCACTTCATATGAACTTGTTCTAATTTTGATGGTGTCTAATAGAAACAAAAACTTCATTTTTTTTTAAAATGCACATTTTTGCCACCATCACTGTGCACAGATTACATACCTTCTACGCAATATCCGAAAATACACAATTAAGCTTTTGAGAGTAGAAACAACAAAATATATATAGATATATGACAGATAAAGCTTCTTGGTACACAAACTATCAGCAAACTGACAATGTGTGTAGAGACCAAGCAAAAATGTTGAGACCCACCTGTAAGAAGTTAAGAAGTGAAGGAAAGAAGCAACAATAAAAGGATGCAGCATCAGACAGGTGTCAAAGGCAAGTCACCTTTTAACACTCCAACGTACAACAGCGCAAGTGTTCTTCCAAAACAACTTTATAGTAGGATGATGCATAGGAACACCAAGAATAAGAATCATATAACTTCAAAAAAAACACAAAATGCAAGGTTTTATATGAAAAATTGTTCTTAGCTCATACAAGTAAATTTTTTTATCTCTCATGTATTCTTATTTTAACCTATTATTCTCCTAGTTCCATTTTTATGTTACTAACTAACATTATATATATATATATATATATATATATATATATATATATATCTTATTGTACACAAGTAACACTTCTGGTTTTTCGAAAAGATCATTTTTCTTGGAATATTTTGGTTTGTTGACAACCTCCATCTCTCACAATATGTGTTCCAATACAAGGTAGGTTGTCTAGGTGCCATTTTATGTATGTTGGCCAGAGCTTCCGACAATTAATAGCGACTAGCCACCTCCGATCAGTCTGTTGGAGCTCTCATTTCAGGAAAATAGAAAGGTAGACTCGCATTTCAATGCATTATAGCACGTATTAACTATAAATGTTATTATTTATGTGTTTTGGGGTTTAACACTCTAGATCCTATGCTAAATTCTTAGAATCTCGTTTATTAGGCTCAAAACTTCTTCAAGAAATGATTTTTCTTTCTCTTCCTTGGTAACTATAAGATGTTTATAAGTTAAATATAAATGTTTGGAATTAATTTGTGTGAGTGTAGGTAACACTTCTCATTTTTTGGAAAGATTAATTTTTTTGGAATATTTTGGTTTATTGACAACCTCCAACTCTTACAATATGTGTTCCAATACAAGGTGGGTTGTGCTAGTTGAACCAATATATTTATTAATTATGTTGTTTTTATTAACTCTGTTATATTCTGTGTTCCAATACAAGGTCGGTTGTGCAGCTTCAACCGATGTTTTTATTAATTCTGTTGTTTCTATTAATTCAGTTATATTCTAGAGATGTCACGGTTTTTGGTCTTCTTACTATTTTGGAAGTCTATTAATATCGTAACTATTTGTGTTAAAACTTTCATAGTAAAAACATTCAGAGAATGTCACTCAAATTTTTTTATTTAAACATTAATAGTAATATTTATAATTCTACAACTCACTAAAAACTATACTAAAAGTCAATATAATCTTACAACAAAGAATTTCATAATTCTTTTGAGTCCATATTAAGAGCCATGACTTAAGTCACTTTACATAACTTTTGTAAGTGTATAAAATAGTTTGAACTCTTTTTTTTAACCAGAAAATTCGTTTAAATCCATAATTAAGAATTCACAAAATATCCAACTCCCAATTGGTGGATCGGAGTTAAGTCACTTTACATAACTTATAACTTATGCAAGTGCATAAAATAGTTTGAACTCTTTTCTTTACCAAAAAAATTTAGTTTAAATCCATAATTAAGAATTCACAAAATATCCAACTCCCAATTAGTGAATCAAGGCGGTTTACTATTCGAACTCCGGCAAAGTAGGGACTAGCTGCCTTGCAGACATTCTTGTTTTCTTATTAGTAAATTTATATATATATATATATATATATATATATATATATATATATATATATATATATATATATATATATATATATAACAAAACCCCAGTGAATCGTCTTTTAAGTACACAATAGAAAATCAGCAGAAACCTAAATTATCTGAACCAAAAGAAGAAGGGCCATTATTTGTAAAGTCAGACGTGCGCATGCAATTAGAAGAAGGTTGCATTTCCTTTGCAGCCCATCATTATATATATACCTATATAAACCCTGATTTGATGCATTGTCGGTGCAGGTGGTTCCCACAAACTTCCACTTCACATCCATAGGTGAAGGAAATACTATGGTTAGGATTCTTTGTTAAGTAATAGTTGGAATTGGAAACACTATGGTTAGGATTCTTTGTCAAGTAATCGTTGGAATCTATTTTCTTTGAAATGAGACTTGATTCTTTTGCAAGAGAGAAATTTTTATGGTATTTAACCACAAAGTCTTGTTTTTTTTACTGATTCAGTGTGGATTGCAACCCCAAAGCCACTCCATAGGTACTATGTTGTTACTGAAGCCTGTATTTTTAAAGTATCCACTGTAATTTCTCTAACCCAACTCTTAATTCTGCTGGCACGTTAGGTTTTAGCCAAAACCTCCCTCTCTTAAAAACTTTAGGTCTCTGTAGTGGCATCCACTTACAGTTTTCTCTTCTTCGTTCCAAGTTGATTTACCCTAGTCACTCAGAGTTTTACGTCATGCTTCCAGACAACTACGGGTCTCCTTTTGACCTTCCAGAGATGATTTGAGTGAGGTTTAATCTTTGTTCATTCGTGCCGGCATTTCATTTGTTAGCATTGTTCTTATATATCTTAGAGTTATAGAATAGTATTTGTCTTTTGACGTTGTTTCCTAACTTAGAGCTGAATAGCTAATTTGGCTCCTTATAACAATATTTATCGTGAAGCCATGTTACTTTCATCACTATAATAGGGTATTTTTCTTGCAAATTCTATTTAAATAGCCAAGATAATTTATGTTTCGCTTTTCTAGGGATTTGTATGCTAGTTTTTTGGGTTTAACCCTAATTCGCTGTTACGGGTTTTAACTCTTACATGTATTAAATTTTTTTCATGCACCAGAACACGAGAGTTGGTTCTTGAATTAGTATTATGAAACGGTCTGAAATACACTACAATTTTTCTCAATAATATCATTTGTTATCAGCCATGGTTAAATTTATCCCGTTGCTTGATTATTCTTTTGGTTATTTGATAATATTAAACTGTTCTTGTTTTCTTCGTGCAGTCAGCAGATTTTAATTCTTGGCTAATGAAATTCCTGTAACTGCTTAAGTACATTTTTTTTTAACAACTGTAAACCTACGATTGGCTAGAGTTGGTTGTATCTAGATGGAAGCTTTCGTCCCCTGACCGAACTTCAAAACTTGTAGAGCCTATCATCTAGAATCGCCAATGTGAAGGTTTGATTGTAATGATTTTTGGTTTCAAAAATTAAATTCCTTTATATAGGTAAATCAGTTTTCATAGCAGATTCACCATATACTCCGCTGCTTGTAGATTTTATTCATATTCTTTCATATTGATACCTATATTGTAAAATATGCATTGAATTCTCTACATTTTTTTTTTGGTCAGACTCGTAGTTGCTACCAAGTAAATACATAGAATATTAATTAATACAATCGGTCTCTTTCTGAATAACTCGCCCATTACTCATTTTCTTTTTCTTTCATTCAGTTAAAAACCCCAGGGAACTAAATAACAACTTTGGTTCCATAAATATTACATAATGTTTATGTAATTTCCTCAAGTGACATTGGTTCCTTCGAAACCTGGTGAGGCATTCTAGTTCTCTATCAATATAAGTTACGACGATTATGAGTTACCATTAACCACTAGGTCTAAAATTAACTTTCCTGAAATTTCTGAATATTCCGAACAACATAGAGGAAATAGCAGTTCCTCTTCTCACACGGAGATTTAAAAAAAAACTTGTGTATGTAGAGAAATGAAATATAAATTCTATTTCATAAAAACTTAAATACTTACAAAAAAAAACAAATCTTTCTCAGAATGCAAAAATTGTTTTTTCTTTGACTATTACAAAACCCAGTTTTGCTCTCTGGCTATTCGAACATACACCCACGACCAGTCAGCCAGGCACACAACCTACAATGTAAATCACATGCATATATATTATATATATATATATATAATTATAAGCACAGACATATATATATATATATATATATATATATATATATATATAATAATAATAATAATAATAATAAAACTTATATATATATATATATAGGCCTAAGTTTTAAGCTTAGTGCGTAGGAGCCTTCTCGCTAATTAATTTGCCCCATGGAATTTTTGGGATTGGTCTGGAGGAGGGATGACGTCTCTTCTTCAGTGGGTTGACTTTGACCCTCGTAGCTCATGTTGGATGCCGACAGAATGGAGCTCGAGGAGTTAAGTGTGATTGGTGGAGATTTTAAACATGGTAGGTGCTGCAGATAAGAATGTGTGGAGTGCAAATCACAACTGGAGATTTTTTGCGGCTGTCCTTCAAGAACTCCCATCAGTGTTGAATTTTCATACAACTGTTCAGATTTGCAGTTGGAATTAATTTCCAACACTCCCCCTTAATTACAACTGTTGTTCCTCTGAATACCCTGGAATTTTCTAAGATAGCTAAACCTTTTGTTCCCCAATAGTTTTTTTAATATATCAACAAACTTTTCTTATGTTGTACAATGTTGAAAAACAATTTCTCCGTTGTTCATTAACTCTCTGATGTAGTGATATTTTACATCAATATTTTTTGTTCTCTTATGAAACACTAAATTCTTGAATAAATCTATAGATGAGCTATTATCACAATACAATATTGTGCTTTTTACTTGTTCATCACATAGACATAAGTTCTATCCTGATGGTGTATATGGCAACATTCATCGTGAGACAATTTGAGCCGAAAATATTCATTTTGCAGATAGAGTATGATATCTCCATACCACAAATCATATTGGCTAACGAAAAATAAAGAGTCATCAGATAATGTCTCCTTAATCATAACGTCTTCATAAAAGTGAGGCAAGTCCTACATTAACTCGTTGAATTCCAAAGACGTCTTATATTTGACAACCATGAGCTCCAAGTCAAACTTTTGAAGGATCACAATCCATTTTACGTACTTTTCTCTAATGATTTGTATACTAAGGATATGTTTCATTAGGTTGGAATCGATGAAAACCATGGTCTTTCACAACAATATGTATTTTTGTAGATGACGTATAGAAAAAATAGTTTCCAAATCAAACTTCTCAAAGCGGGAATGACAAAGCTCTCGATCGATAAGCCCTTTCGTAAGATAGTATATGGGAAGTTCATTATACATTTCATCTTCTTGGACAAGAACAATACCAATTCTGGATTCAGAGACAGTGAGATACATAAAATAGCTATAATTAAAAACACAAAAGCTCAATAATGGGGAAGACAACATGGTGTATTTAAAAGAATCAGAGGACTTCTAAGCTTAGTCATCCTATGCCAAAAAGCACACCCTTCGTCAATAAACACATAAAACCTTTCTTTATCATCATAATTAGAATTAAACCTATGCAAAAAAATTAGTTGTTGGTCATAATGTTGTCATTGATGAGAACCAAATTTATCCAATTGATGCCAAAGGAGGTAATATGTTTTTATTTCCATAGGGAGTATAATTTTGTGCATAGTCTGCTTATTGAGGACAACAAAGGTCTTGCCATTAATGTCAAAGGAGGTATGGTGTCTTGCATGTAAAATGAAATACAATTCCTTGGAAATAATATTAAGTTTTTTTTCTTAAGTTATGATGTTAAAATGAGTATGTATAATATCCCATTAGATATTCCTCTCCAAGATCTTTTCAATGGTATACTACACTTGTTCAAACGCCTCTAGAATAAGAAGAAAACAAAGTTTGAACATGACACCTTGTAAATCATAGTCATAATATTACTAAGTATTTGTTTAAATTACATCGATAAAACATATTTAGAAATTTGGTTCAATTGTGAACTTCAATACCTTTCAGTTGATATATGACACCTATTTGAACTCCCATTGAATGAGCAGAAACATTATTTCCAAGTTAAGCATGTTTACAGGCCATCCTTCTAGCTCCAGAATTGTTGATTATGGTAATTTTTGCACATCAACAAGGGATCAAGCCCTAAACTCCTTAACTAGTGCTACATCTATAACATATCTGATGGTTAGAGTCCATCTGAAGTGATCAATGATAGTGAATGTTTAAAGCTGCAAGATCTTAAATGAAAGGCTTTTTGGCTATTTCATGGTTCCCACGAGTTCAAAGAAGGTTGTGATGACATACAAAATTTGGAAGAAATAACATAATGGTATCCTATAAGGGTCTCGAAATGGCATACCCTTGTGATGAGGCAGATATAGTGCAACACATATGTGACATGTCTACCTATGCGAGGTGGAGGAATAAAGACATGTGGTGGGCATGATATAACACATTTTTTTGTTATTGGCCTAACTAATGTGATAGCTATGGTTTATGTGGTGGAAGAACAGATGGTTTACGTGAAAGATATGGTTCGTGTGGAAAGATGGTTGACATGGCAGAGATGGTCAATGTGGTTGAAGTAGAGATGGTTGACATAGCAGAAGTAGAGATGGTTGATATCACAAGGATGGTTGAGATGGAAGAGATGATTGACTTGCGAGATGATAGTTGACATGGAAGAACATTGACACTTGAAAACTTGGTGATGTGGCTATATGGCATGCACTTAGACAACATTATTACAAGCCAACATGGCTAAATTTGGGTGACACATGGAAGCATCTAAAGGGTACCACATGGGACCAATGACATCATGCCTATGCCAACATCAGGTTTCCAATCAACAACTAAGGTCACGGTTACTTAGTGATGTCATATTGAAAATTAAGTTTAGCACCATTGTCCCTCGGGGTCCCCTCGTCAAAACTAGTAGTGGGAGTATTGGACAAGTATATGTGAAAATTGGGAAAGCAAGGTTAGACAAGAGTAAATATGCCTTTTAGGTGCTTGAAAGGAAATGCTATTGATGTATTGTGATACCATCGAATACCAAAATTAAATAGAGTGTTGAACATTCATGGCTTTGTTGATGGAGAATGGGATCGAGATGTAGATTATAGAAGATCTACAAGTGAGTATGCGTTTAACCTATTTGAAGTAGCAACCATGTAGATGAGAAAAAGAAAACCTATAATAATAATCACTATTAAAAAAAGTTGAATACATAATACCCAAAATTTTATTTAAGAATGTATCTACAATTTTCCTATATATATGTTTTTTACCATTCATATTATAAAAAAACCTCTAATTGTGGTTATAACCTAATTCCTTCCTTCTCATAAAAGTTTGCTCGAGGACATTGTGAATAAATCTTCATTTTTACCATTAAAGAGAAGTTTATTCTAACTAAAAACTAAAATTTGCATAAAGCATTGTGTCTAGTGTGAACTAAATCTCGATATTATACCCTAAACTGCAATGGACGGGACTATATCATGCATGGGTACATATGGCAACTCATATGGCGACAAAGGCCAAGCATCTTTGACAATGGTGTCAAGATTGAGCCCTGAAAGCTTCTAGATAAGCTGGAAACAATGTCACCCTTGACATTCCTAGTCACTGATCACTATTTTCATAGCAGCCCTGCAATATTTATTTACACACATCCACGACCAGCTAATTAATCAATAATTGTAAAGGCTTCGATTACTGTTCCATGGGTTCTAAGGTTTTGTTTCCCTTTATGGCCACGGCCACCGTCGTCATCGTCCTCCTGCATGCTCCTGCGGGGGAAAGTGAGGTGAATTTGGTGTTTTACATGCACGAAAATCTAAGCGGAAGCAATGTGACGGCGTGGCCAATTGCGGGATTGAACGGCTCCTCTTCAGACGCCGGCAAATTTGGAACCGTAATAGTTAGCTGCGACCCTGTCACAAAAGAAGCACAACTCACCGGAACCGCCGATGCCGACAATATTGTCGGTCGAATGCAAGGAACGTTTGTGAATACAAACCCTGTGACTGAGCGGGATTTTTTAATGCTTTTCACATTAATCTTCGAAGACATGGAGTACAGAGGCAGCACACTCGAGTTCCACGGAACGGAAAAGACCCTTGCCGCACGTCGTGAGTACGCCGTGGTTGGAGGAACCGGCAAGTTCAGATTTGCTCGTGGTTTTGCAATTATTACAACGGAAGTCCTCTCTGGCCAAAATTCTGTTATCAAATTCAACACCACCGTTCGTACTGGTTAATTTTCATGTCTATTGGCTGAATAAGTCGGGCAGGGCCCTGGCAATACTTAGTTTCCGTTTCGTTACTACTGTAAATTATGGGTTCGTACTTTTCGGCTCGGGGTTCTATTTGGTTTAAAATATAAAGTTATGATTATTATCCGTAGACATATGATTTCCTTAACAACGTTGAGTGAAATTGTTTCTAAAAATTTTGGCAATTTCATAAAAGCATATCTATATATATATTCTGTGATACAAATCTATAATTTATTAATTCATTATGCAAGTAAACACACTGTTATATATATTTCAACTTTTTAGGAATTTTAGGAATTATGTGATACAAATTTAAGCAAAATTGTTATTTTTTGTTGTCTAAAATATATTTTTGAATGAATAATTAGATTGACATTCTTGAAAACTCATTCTAGTTGCACAAATTAAATAACTTAAACTCAAATTTTTAAAAATATGTGTCATATTTTGGTTAAAATTAAGGAGGAAAAACACTTTAAAGACAATTTCATCTATTAGTTAGACTAAATTAAGAAAACAAATTTTTAATTTATCCATTAAAGTAATAGGATTAAGAAATCATTTTTTTTAATATAAATCCTTTGAAAAATAAATTCAATGAGTATAGGACGGACAATCTAAGTGAAAGTATTTTCATCGATCTTTCATCACATAATGCTTTGGCAATTGAAGAACAACCAATTTTATTACAAAAATCGCATTTTTTTTTAAAGAAACAATTACATTTCTATTAATCAATCTAGTATCTAGTGAGTGTCATTAAATTCAAAAGCAACAAATGTCCACATGACATAAAAATGTTGTGACCAAAGTCTATGAATATGGAAAGATGTCTTCTCTAGATTTTCTACATCATTCTTCTTAAAGTTCCGCCAAAAAACCCCCATTTATATTTAGATATGTGTATAACATAATATAAATAGTGCTAAGAACTTAACTACATGATTCCTTCCACATCATTCTAGCTAAATTATTCCATTACAGTCACGTCTACTTCCTCCCCTTGGCTTCTTTCCACTACTCCTTGCAACTGATGCTCCTGCTACATCTCCAACTTGTCAAAAAGCTCCACGGGAGAGCCCCTCCCTCACCTAGTGCTAAATCCTACTGACCACTATTACTGAGATGAACTACTTCTTTACCACTAACACAACTGCATTCTCCACTTTAACCTTAGGATTATCCACCTTGAAATCAAGTTTTTCCACCTTGGATAAAATTATCTCCATTATTTCCTACACATTCTCAACATTTTTCTAAGGTCATCCAATTACCCCAAAACCAAAGTGAAATGAGAGCGGTCCTGAGGGATTATTCGCAAACCAATCCTGGATATCATGTCCTTGATTTTTATCTTGAATGCACGGTTAATTTGGCATGGGGAACCTCCACCATCATTAACTCACAGAGATGCCATTTCTTCAGCATGAAGGGAATGTATGGAAAGCCACAATGCGTGAGCTTTGAACAACCATATTCTTATAGCTAAGCTTAGCTCAAAAATTATGGCAAGGAAAGTCCCTTCCATTTTAATGCTATTTGAATTCATTGCACACCATGTTACCAAGTTGGAATTCATTGCTTATTGATGTAGATCATGAACCAACATGAACGATGTCAGGTGTAATATCCCTAGTCCCTCTTCTTTTATTAGAAAATTGAACAATCCTAAAGGGTAAAGTGGACCCAAAGGAAAACCATTATTGTTGTAATGTCCCTAGATTTCTGCTTTTAAATATAGGCAGTTAAAGACTCTAAGGGTCAAAGGGGACCCCAAGGAACATATTGATTGTGGATTTATTTTATTAAATTAAATTAATAAAATAAAATAGAAAGAAATGTGCAAAGACTAGATTATAATTAGAGATATGGAAACCAAATCCATGAGGATGGATAAAGTTGTAAGACTTTCTCAGACTTTCAAAAATCATTGGAAGGAATAAATTAAATACTAAAATTAGATTGGAGATAAAAATCTAAAAAAAATTCCCAGTTAAAAGGAAATCACTGGGAAGAGGTGGAATAAAGCTAGAAAGCAGAAAAACTAGCTTTAAAAGTACCTTTCTGGAAGAAACAAAGGGAAATCCTAGACACACAGGAAAGTAGCATCCTGATTTAACTAGACGCAGTAAAGGGAAACAGGCTGAAGGGAAAGCAAGCTTATATAAAAAAATTCTTGATAGACAAGAGGTTGTCTATCACTGTAGGAAAAGTATCTCTGCTCGGGGGTGAGCTGTGGAGAAAGAGCTCTAAGGCTGGGAGGAAAATAGCCTATCGTAAGTGGTATGCACAATTAATTTGAATTGTTTTTGAATTATATTTTATTTCTGATATGAGTTACAAACAAAAGGTAAAATAGTTGGGTCCATAGGAAATTATGGGTTTGGATATGTGTACACACTGTAGAATTTAGATGAATTATAATTATGTTTTGGTGCTCTGTACATTGAAAATAATTAACTATAGGAAAAATAATTTATTCTCCCTTGTTGTACAGACATACTCTTCAGAGGACCAACTCTCAGAATCTCTAAAGCCCAGTATTGGGTCTAGATCTAAGGTTAGGTACCTCACGGGAAACTGACATCTTATAAATTTAATGGTTCTAGAAATCAGTATCAAATTGAGCCTTACATTATGAAGAAAATCCTAAAGAGAAATGAATGATAAATATAGATACTATCTAGAAAAATATATGTTGTATTATATCGTTAAAAGAACTTATGTGTCATTTGGAGAAAGATAATCATAAATAGTCAGAGACTATATACATGCATATATTTGAACTAAAGCTGAAATTGAAAGTATAACTAATTCTTATAAGAAAATTAATCCAGTAGAGATATATCGAGTATTAGACAAATGAGAATGAGACCAACTTCCATGATGAAATTCCAGCATATAACTCTTTACATGGAAAGACAATTAAATAAGAACTTCATTTCTGTATATTAGAGTGCAGAAAAAGAATTCATTCTGTTCTCAAAATATGTATATCATGTTGTTCAAAAGAAATTCTAATATGGAAAAATATTCACACAAAAATAAAGGAGGATGCATATATATATATATATATATATATATATATATATATATATATATATATATATATATATATATGGTACCACCATATAGGAATAAGTAATTAGTGTACAAAACTATCCATGAATAATTACATTCTATAAATGTTCAAATTACACTGAGAGGGAATGTTAAGTCCCTATATTAATAGTGTAGTCCTTTATTATGTTAGTGTAGCCCCACATATTGTTATTGTTGTACACCTGTAAACCCCATATTGTTATTATTGTGCCCTTACATTATTATTGTTAGGTCGGCTAGGATTACATTGTGACCCCATGGACTCCTATATATAGAAAGGAGGTTTTTTCATTTGTATCATCCAAGAATTGTTCATACACGTAATGTATTGGAGGTTTACCCCTCGAAGTGGCTTATTTCTAAGGCATTTCTATCTCTTTCCTTCTATTTTTGGAGCTGGTTTCACAACATCTAGTATCAGAGCTTTGGATTCTAGGGTTTTCGCTGCTCCAAATAGGTCATCGTGGAATTTTCACTATAACTTGTTTTCTATGAAGGTTAATAATTTGAAATTCTTAGTGCGTGAAGCCGAAATCCTAAGGAACATCATCACAAAATTTCAGAGCTTGGTTTGCAATATTTTTGGAGATATGATATGTGGAAGCTATTGTTTTTTGCAGGCTCCTCAATTTAACCTAAACAGGTCATTGCGAAATTTTCTCTATAAATTTTTTTCTGCGAAGGGTTAGAAGCTGAAATTTTTAGAATGCAAAGAAAAAATCCCGAGGAACATTGAAAAAAAATTGCAAATCTTGGTTTGAAGTTTCAGAGATATGGTTTGTGGAAGTTAGGCCTTTTGAAGTCTCCCAAATTTCATCTCAAAGAGGTGATCATGGGAAAATCTTCATAACTCTCTCTCTGAGCATCAGTTTCAAATGCTTTCAAACATGGCCTTGAGTACATGGATTGAAGTTTCCTATCTATAAATTTTAGAGTCGAAGGAAGAAACAGTGACATGTGGCAAGTTGTACAATTTAAATCTACTGAACCAGTCCAAAATTAGGTCATCGTATGAGATTGGGAAAAACTTTGTCTTCAAGAATCCAAATCTGGTCAGACCTATGGCATTAGAAAGAGAGTTCCAAGGGCTACCTTAGTGCCAAATTTCATATATTGAACATATGAAATCACATATATAATTTAGTTTTAATATCGAGCTCCTCAAAAGAAAGAAAAAGGTGTGTATTTGGTTTTTAAAATTGCATAACATTTGTTTGAAAAAGCAGTTTGAAGTGATTCAAAGGGCATATTTTATAATTTTTATCAGTATTGGGTTCTATAATGCCTCAAAAAAATAATTCCATACCCATTAATCCCTCAAAAATCTATATTATGACGCATGAAGTGGAAGAATTGCAATACGAGATATCAAAATTATAGTACCAAGTGCAACAAATTTTGATCTTATGAAGAGCAACCAAAGATGACATAAATGGTTTAAAAGCAAAAATGGAGGCTAATTTGGATGGTTTGAAGGATCAAATAATAGCTAATATGGATGATAAATTAGTGGAAGATCACATCGAGCATCAACGAAAATTTCTCCAACTCTCAAAGGATAACCTAACTTTGGTGAAAAATCCAATGAAACAACAAGAAGATCAACATCACATCGAAGAAGTTCTGAAGTAGTCACAAAAACAAGAACTCGACAAGTACGATTAATTTCATAGTATCTTAGCAAGTTGAAGAACCTTCCTGTAGAAGATTCCATATGGGAGGATGAGAATTTTATATAAAAGCATCAAGAAATAATCAAGCATTGAGGACAACACTTCTTTGAAGGGGAGGGGCATGTTAAGTACCTATATTAATAGTGTAGTCCCTTATTATGTTAGTGTAGCCCCCCTTATTGTTATTGTTGTACCCATGTAACACACATATTGTTATTATTTTGCCCTTACATTATTATTATTATTTCAGTCAAGATTACATTGTGGCCCCATAGACTCCTATATATAGAAAAGAGGTTTTTTCATTTGTATCATCAAAGAATTTTTCATTCATGTAATGCATTGGAGGTTGCCCCCTGAAAGTGCCTTATCTCTGAGGCGTTGAAATCTCTTTTCTTCTCTTTTTTGACCTGGTTTCACAACATTTTGTATTAGAGCTTTGGATTCTAGGGTTTCTCTGCTCCAAATATGTCATCGTGGCATGTTTGCTATAACATTTTTTCTGTGAAGGTTTAGAAGCTTGAATTTTTAGAGTGCGAAGCTGAAATCCTGAGGAAGATAGTCGAAATATTTCAGATCCTGGTTTTGAGTATGTTCGGAGATATGATCTGTGGAAGTTAAGGATTTTTGCAGGCTCCTCAATTTCACTTAAAATGGTCATCGCAAAAATTTTGCTATAATGTTTTTTTCTACGAAGGCTCAGAAGTTGAAATTTTTAGAGCACAAATCTGAAATCCTAAGGAACATCTTTGCAAAATTACAGAGATTGGGTCCCAATATTTTCAGAGATATGATCTATGGAAGTTAGGTCTTTTTCACGATCCCAAATTTCATCTCAAAGAGGTGATCGTGGGAAAATCTTCATAAGTCGCTCTCGGTGCACCGGATTTGAATTCTATAAAAAGAGTGGCTAGAAGTACATGGAATGTAGTTTTTTGTCTATCATTTTCAGAGCTTAAGGAGGAAAAAGTGACACGTGGCAAGTCATACAAGTTCTCTCTACTGAAACAATCCATAATTAGGTCATTAAAGGCGATTGGGCACAATGTTGTCTTCAAGAATCCAAATAAGGTTAGAAATGTGACATTAGAAAGATAATTAAGAGGGCTACCTCAGTGGAAAATTTCAGTTATTGAGGATCCAAATTCACATAGATAATTCAATTTTAATATCGAGCATCTCAAAAGCAAGAAAAAGTTGTGTATTTGGATTTTAAAATTGCATACTGTTTGTTTGAAAAAGTAGTTTGAAGTGATTCCAAAGGAATATTTTAGAATTTTTATCAGTGTTGGGTTCTATAATGCCTCTAAAAAATAATTCCATACCCATTAAGCACTCAAAAATCTATACTATGACGCATGAAGATGAAGAATTGCAGTATGAGATATCAAAATTACGGTACCAAGTGCAACAAATTTCGATCTTATGAAGAGCAACCGAAGATGACATAAATGGTTTAAAAGAAGAAATGGAGGATAAGTTAGATGGTTTGAAGGATGAAATAATAGCTAATATGGACGAAAAATTAGTGGAAGATCACATCGAGCATCAACAACAAGTTCTCCAACTCTCAAAGTATAAGCTAAATTTGGTGCAGAATCTAATGAAACAACATGAAGATCAAAATCACATCGAAATAAGTTCTAAAGCAGTCACAGAAACAAGAACTCGATAAGTAAAATCAATTTCAGAGTATCTCAGCAAGTGGAAGAACTTTCCTATAGAAGATTCCAAATGGTAGGATGAGAATTTTATACAGAATCATCAAGAAATAATCAAGGGTTGAGGAAAACACTTGTTTGAAGGAGAGGAGCATGTTAAGTCCCTATATTAATAGTGTAGTCCGTTATTATGTTAGTGTATCCCCCCTTATTGTTATTTTTGTACACCTGTAACCCCCATATTGTTATTGTTGTTCCCTTACATTATTATTGTTAGGTCGGCTAGTATTACATTGTGGCCCCAATAGGGTTACATTATGGCCTCATGGACTCCTATATATAGAAACGAGATTTTTTCATTTGTATCATCCAAGAATTTTTCATTCATGTAATGTATTGGAGGTTTACCCTTCGAAGTGGCTTAATTATAAGGCGTTGATATCTATTTTCTTTTATTTTTGGAGCTGGTTTCATAACAGGTAATCCAACCCCTTTCTATAAAATTGAAAATACTCTTGAGAATTTTATGCATAAGAAGCGTGTGAAGGACCCAACGAATAGTTTGACCAACCTGGACAGTATTTCATAACCAGTTAAAACTCGAACTGAGAAAACTGGGATGTAAGTCAAACTTCAATAACAGAGGATGTATTGTCGTACTTGTATGCAACGAGATCAGAATTTGACATTGTATTGGAACAAAGTACATGTGGAATAGAAATAAAAAATGCAACCAATAACTGTAAATTCGATACCTTAGGAAAATTAGGTTCCAGGCTATACCTATGTTCAAAGAAAAAGAAAGGAGATATAGTTAATATGAAGACCAGAGTAAGGGTAATTTCTGTATAGGGAATTAATTTCTTTACCATTAAACTACAAAATGTAATAACTAATTCTATATAATTAAATTAAGGGTTTGATAAAAAAGTGAATGCACAATAGAAGAAAAATTTCCCAACATTGTGTTTAAACCGATTCAAATCAAGTTCATCTAAAACCAAAAGAGAGAGTAATAATCTCGTTTAAGATAGAAAGACCAAACCGGGAAGTAGAGAAGTTCCAATTCACTGTGTGAATGTTTGCAGTTGAGCGGAAATGCTGCAAATTTGTTTATATGACTTTAAGAACATAAGGGACAAAAAAAAGCATATACATATAGCTCGACTAAGAATGAAATAAAGTAATTCTTGACCTTTAAATTTCACTGTCTGAGATAGAGACAGACTACGTTGAGTAATAAAATTCCAAGATTAATTACCATAATGAAGAGAAAAAAAAGAACAGAAAGTAAACATGGAGTGAAAACTGAGGCATTAGAACAAGACGCAACGTTTAGTGACAAAGACTAAAAAAATGATATGAATTGTTAAAGAAATAGTTATTACCATTTTAGTTCATCACTTTAAGGTTCTAGAGAAGGAACCGGGGACGAGGTGAATACCGCTGGTCGTTCACTTACAGTTTTCCCCAACACCACTATCATATATAAATTGTCGAGGTTTAAATTAAAAAAAAAAAAGATGTTGTGTGAAATAATAATAAAATATTAAACATTAAAAAGGATAAAGCGATATTCAACTTGAGTGCCAACTAACCAGAAAACGGTAAGAAGAAACTAAATTGTGTTTTGAGAACTACATTAGACTACATTTCCTCGGGGCTTATGGTAATTCAGGAGTGCTGTAATGACCATTCATCTTTATCGAGTGTTTCAGTCTCAAATGAGTCTAGTCATTGCTCTCATGGGTTCGCTACTTGGCGTTGGTTCACGGATCTGGTAGTTATATCTCGTCCATGTAAAAGCTTTGGTTTTATGTTATTCAGAAGGTGGTGGTCGATCCCTGGATGCTTCTGCTGCTGCTGTTCCCAAGCTTAGCTCGGAGTAGCATGGCCGGGTTTCGATCGTTATTTTTTGCTTGAATTGTCATTCCGGTACAAAGTTTTGAATTTTGAATTTTACGGGATGGTATTGGAATAGGTGTAATGACGGCAGGGGATGATCAGGCTGGCTCAATGACAGGTATGACGATCAGGGTTGCTCAGTATGGAATGCCGACATCTTGTGTGGAATTCACTTAGTCATACATATTTTTATTCCATATTCTGACAAAGGATGGTGTCATTCCTAAATTCGTCTTATCGCTATTTATGGACCTCTATGTAGTACTCTTGGCTCTATGAACATTCTATTTAGTTCGGGTGACGGAGGTGGGTACGTTTGTCAGGATTGGTAGGTGGTCAGTGATATATTTATTAAATTTTCCCAGTTGGCACAAGCCTCAACGGGTCTCAAAATCTAGACAACAATCCCAACAACATCCTATTAACTACATATCTTATTGTTGTTGAAGATTTCAAGGTTTTTTATCATTCTACTTTTACAAGCAATACATTGGTGCCTTACACCGTCGTCGTCATTCTGTGCGGGCTGACATTTTCTTAAGGTGGCGGCACTCTGTACATGCAGTCGAATTGACTCCAGTTATGTTTTGAAGTTACCCCAACATGAGCGGCATAAGTCATGAGTCAAATCTGGAGGACAGGGTGCAAGGTGGCGATGGTTTCCCTTCAGCAGATTTCGAAGCAGACGATGCTATCATCAAGCAGGCATTACTAGTTTCTTCTGGTTCTAAAGGTAATTCAAAGTATCGGCCCAGAGGACATTTTGAAAGAAGAGTTTGTCGTGGTAAGAGGAAGGTTTTCAAACAAAGGATGGAGATCAAAGAAGTATCTCTGGACTACGATGATCTATGTATTCGGGTGATGAGTTTACAACGTAGGGCTATTGTGTGCAGATAGGTATTCCCTGATTGTGAGGACTTTGATTCAGCTTCATGGGTCAACAAGAAATGGAAATCCATTATTGGATATTCTCCTATTGTTAGCAAGCTCATTAATGGATGGTTCAACATCCATTTTATGAATGAGAAGGACGTCCACAAGGTTACAGACTACACTTGGGTTCGGGGCAGATGTTTTTTACAGATTATTCCCTGGTATATTGGTTTCAATTCGGTGTTGGAGGCCCCATGAAGCAGGTTGGTATGGGTCAAGCTTCCTAGTTTGCCCTTAGATTTCTGGACTGTCAAGGCATTGCGCACAATTGGTGACTCAATTGGAACCACCAAATATATTGACCCCAGCATTGTGGGTACTGCTGATAAGCGGATTGCGTGGATACTTGTTGAGATAAATTATGTGGGTGGCCTCCCGGGTGACGTTGATTTGCTATGGTGCAACAGAAGGCACCGTCAGCGTATTGATTTTTGGGGCATACCCTTTCGGTGCCTGATTTTTCATAAGACTAGCCACCTTAGGGATCATTGCCCTTTCAGGCTTCGCATAGGTAAGGCGGGATAGAGTCATTTGGCTGTGAGAGATGCAAGTCGACGCAACGAGGGTTCGGGCACTTCGGGCAGTGATAAAAAAGGTATGACTTCTAATATGCCCCATGATGATGATCCTTACAAGTTTGCTGAAGGTCAACTTGACTCTGCTATTTATGATTCTGTGGTTCCTCCCAATATTTCCTGCCATCCATCTGTTGGTTGTAAATTGCATAGGGTTCTTCAGCCACAATCTGATAATACGCCAAATTATGGCCCTTCACATGCTATAAACATTCCGGAGGATTTGGATGCCCCGGTCCCATGTCCTTCTTTTGCCCCCAATCAATCCAATTTTCCAGACAATAATACCATCTCGTGCAATAAGTTAGGGAAATCAATAGGGACAGAGTCCACATCCTACAATGCTAATTTACAGGCTATGGTTCCTATTCACTCTGGAGAACTTAATTCTCCAGAGAATGACCCGCCTTTGTACAAGTCGGCTGTATATGGGGGGGAATCATCTTGTACGGGCGTATTGGTAGATGATAGCTCTAAATATGGGGTTAATTTTGGCTCATCACACTATTCTCCAGACAAATCTGGACCTTTTAACCTATATGATTCCCCTAGGAATTCAATAGGGAGTGATATTGATTCGCTGCTAGGGAATCCTAAAAATGACCTGGCTGCCTTAACGGTATTTGATAAACCTATCCCTTCACCACCAAAAAACTCTTCTGGCCTATCGACTGCTATTTATCCTCTCAAGAAGAAGGCAAAGGCAGCGTGCAGGCTGAATAAAGGGAAGCTAAAGTTTGTGTCTTTGTTCTTTGATGATGATGTGGGTCTGCCAGAAGTTCCTATTGCTGGATATGATGGTCTTGATGGCTCAACCAGAGTGCTTAGAGCATGCCACCCTCGGAAATCACTCTCATGACTCACATCATTTCATTAAATCTAAGGGGGTTGGGCAATGCCCCCAAATGCCATTGCCTCAAGGAACTTATTACCTCTACGAATCCTATCATTTTTTTGGGACAGGAGACTATGTCCAATCGGTTGAAGGCTATTAATATGTTTTTAAATATCAGAAAAGGATGGCAAGCGGTGGCGATTAGTTCAACTGGCCAGTCTGGGGGTTTGGTCGCCATGTGGAACCCTAATCTTGTCTCCTTCAAGGCATTTAGCTTTTTCGGGGGTATCCTGTTATCAGGCCGGCTTAGAGGTTTGCCGGGAATTTTTAATCTCATTAACATATATGCTCCATATGCTAATAGGGTGGCTTTCTGGAATAGAATGCAGGAGTCGGGTATTTTATCTCTTCCAAATCTTATAATGATGCGCGACTTAAATTCAACTCTTAACGTGGATGAAATTTTGGGCAATGCTGATGTTATCACTCGGGTTTTCCTTGAAGTTGTGGAAAAGGAAAGTATACCCAAGGTAACCACAAACCAACCTTCAGATGCAGAATCTAGCCAATCTGCATCCAGAGAGGGCTCTCTCTTTATGATTTATCTTTGTTCTTTGAAAGTTTTAGGCTAGTTATAAGTCCAAGAAATGTGTTTGAAAATGGTGAAATTCGCCAACTAAGGGCAAGGTTGAATATTTTCAGGCCATTGGGCTATGGAGTCAAAGGATGGCTTTACTGGATTTCTATTCTACACACAAAATGGCTTTACAGGGCAAGATAGCCAAACAAAGAACAATCCTTAAAATTTAAAGTGGATGGAATGGGTTAGAAGGGATGAAAGGCAGTTAAGAATCATTCACCATGTTCAAAAGAAAGAAATGAA